>CM061535.1:96841815-97283255 GCA_030545055.2 Neoaliturus tenellus
AAATATCAGGATATTTTTATACTGTTAGGTTTGTCGGCAGTAACGTTTCTGCTGGTCAGCCGCAAACCATTGTCAATTCTATCTGCCCTCTTGGCAATTTGTCACGCTGTGTCTTGGCAATCTAATTTTGGGGTCTTTATAAAGTAAACATCCACTGAACCTAAAATAAATATAGCTTCCTTAATGTAACACTATCTTAGAATCACATTGTCCTAAGAAGAGTTTAGTGGCTTAAGTATACAAGTATAAAAACAGCCATATTGATAGAAGTTTAAGAGATAATCATATTTGTTTCCTAAAACTCCGCACATGCAAAATAGTTCCAATAAAGACAAAACAAAGACTTTGGAGGGATGATAATTATATACAATTTTTCTGACTTAAATTAACAAAACTATAAAAATTATTTTAACCTTGGGCTTTTGATTTTGAATGGGTTTCTTTATGAGAAAAGCTCTTTAAATTCCAATAACAATGATGTTATTATATACTTTAAAAGTTGCATTTGTTTTTATTTCTTCTTAAAACACGTAGGCCTATTATTCGTTGTACTTAGAGTTAAGATTCATTGGTATTAAACATTTTAATGATGATTAATAAAACACAAATCAGATACATTTGTTTTGTTACTTTCCTTTTTGTAAACATGGTCCAAGAGAGGGTAAAATTATGAAACAAACGACTAGATAGGCTGAATTTATTTAAAAGGCTACATTGTAGGCTTAGTTGCATTCTGAATAACAGTATGCTATATAGATTTAGAAATATATAAGATTACTTAGTATGCAATATTAAAATTACTGTACATGCGTAATAATACTTTTACTTTTTTAATACAAAGAGCTCTACCACCACCTGCAGCACCTGATGTATTCAACAACCCAAACTTGGATCTGATGACACTCTTCAACACCATCATCAACATATAAGAAGCAAAGGGGACATTCATATACCTATACTGTATGACGACTCACCTGTTGCAGAGTCAACCATGGGAAGTAAGCCTTCACTGGCACCAGACTATTCAACAAAGTGCCTGAAAATGTTTGGACTCTCGGGGCAGCCACTTTCAAGACTAGTCTAAGAAGGTGGCTCAGAACCCAAAGTGCTCTCTCCGTTGACGAGTACCTTAGCGGATGCACCTCTGATATTTAAGTACCACCATGGAAAGTCGTTTTTGTAAACATTAGTTTAAAGTACGTAATTAGTGTTATTTTTATGTTCATAACAAGATCAATCATCGAACAAGGATTGATAATTGGTAATTAAATAACTTCTTGATTAGCATTATACGTGCTGGTATTCAGGTTGAAATAATAAAACGTCTTCCAACACTACTCGATATATTTACACTTATACTGTAAATGTTTACAGTATAAGTGTAAATATATCGAGTAGTGTTGTAAGACGTTTTATTATTTCAACCTGAATTGGTAATTGTTAATCAATCAATCGATTGACATGGGGCTTTATAATTTCAAACTATTTCATTTTAAGTCCAGGGCTACGAATCAATGGCTTTGAAAACACCAATGTTTTGTGGAATAAAATATTTTAATGGTCGAGGTAGTACATTAATAGTCCAATAGAATACAGCACTCATGCATTGTAAGGAGAGGGCCACAGTGACGGGAATGATCTAATCTGGGAGACAAGAATGGGGAGCACTGAGATCAGTGAGACGAGAGTAGGGAGCAGGGAGATCAGAGAGACGAGAGTGGGGAGCAGGGAAATCAGGGAGACGAGAGTAGGGAGCAGAGAGATCAGAGAGACGAGGGTGGGGAGCAGAGAGATCAGGGAGGCGAGAGAAGAGAGCAGGGAGATCAGAGAGACGAGGGTGGGGAGCAGAGAGATCAGAGAGATGAGAGAGGGGAGCAGAGAGATCATGGAGACAAGAGTGGGAAGCAGAGAGATCAGGGAGACGAGAGAGGGGAGCAGAGTGATCATGGACACAAGAGTGGGAAGCAGAGAGATCATGGAGATAAGAGTGGGAAACAGAGAGATCAGTGAGACGAGAGAGAGGAGCAGAGAGATCAGGGAGACGAGAGAGGGGAGCAGAGAGAGATCATGGAGACAAGAGTGGGAAGCAGAGAGATCAGTGAGACGAGAGAGGGGAGCAGAGAGATCATGGAGACAAGAGTGGGAAGCAGAGAGATCAGGGAGACGAGAGAGGGGAGCAGAGAGATCATGGAGACAAGAGTGGGAAACAGAGAGATCAGTGAGACGAGAGAGGGGAGCAGAGAGATCAGGGAGACAATAGTGGGAAACAGAGAGATAGTGAGACGAGAGAAGGGAGCAGAGAGATCAGGGAGATGAAAGCCTGGCGCCAAAGAGATGCCAAGTGTTAAACATTAATAAACTTAAATGGTCTTAACATAGCTTTCCTTGGCGAAGCACGAGTATCCAGCTTGTTACTGTAGATATAAAAAAGTAATTTGGCCAAGTTATAAAAATTGGAAAAACCCGTGAAAGTGCAATTTAAGGTTTCAACCTGCCCAGGCCAGTTACAATTAATTGTTTTTGCACCAAGCATTGACGCGTAAGGATAAAGTTATGACAAAACATAGACCTAGCAACCATTCAAGAAGAAAATATTAAATAACTTGTTAACATTGATCCTAAATCAAGAAAGAAAGACCTATTTAAATTAAAGTCGTCATTTAACTATAGATTTATCGTAAGAGAGCACTTAAGTTAGTTAGTACTACCTGAATACAAAAAGTGCTGAGCACCAAACTACTACAAATGACAGGATATAAAAAAAAACTTTAAACTAATACAAATTATTTACTTATTTAAATTCAACTTATAAATTAACACATTCTTAAATATATAATCCCATCATTTTCGAAGTATATGGCTGTTAAACTTAATAATATAACATGCCGTAATCAATGTATATTCAAAGATTTAGTTACTAATCCTCGAGTGACTTCCATTTTCAATATTTATACTATCATAATTAAAATGTTTATTATAAATAGATGGAATCGACAGATCCTAGCAAAATAATTTAGACTTTGATCGAGTAAAAAAATATCAATATGGGGCATTAATTTATTTACTAAAGAATTCTTTGTCCTAAAGAATGTTGAGTGCGTTACTTCATTTGCTTTTTTTGTGTTCATTTAATTTGTAACTCATATCATTCAGGTTATTGAGGAGGTTATTCAGGTTATGAGCAAACAGTTCTGTGTAACATGTGTTCTATCTCAATTAGTTTCCCGCCTTTCTATCTGAATGTAAATTGTAATCAATCCGTTATATCTTTCATACACGATTGGGGTTACGCATGATAAAGCAAAAATTTGGAGGTCTTTTGACATTTATAACTTTTAGGGGTTAAAATTTCATTTTTAAACTTTTAAACAAAAAGTTCTCGAAAACTGAATTTGTTTAATGTTTACTGAGTAAAAAAAGATGTAAAATTTAATTATCTTACAAAAATATACCAATTTGTAATGATTGAATGACAGACGACAGATAAATCGGCTGCTTAATTTACAAAAGTCCCGTTGTAGCGGACCTGCGTATACTAAACGAATATCCAGTGGATTTGGCGATTTAAGAATAAATATATTTATTTCTCATTACAAAAAACATGCAAAGAGAGGTACAAAACATAATGAGAAATTACATGGCCACTTTGTCCAGTAGTCTGGCCAAAATAACAAAATTGATAACAAATAACTTTAACTAAATCTAGCCTCGAAATGCATATTCCTACTTGTGATTCCGCCAACCATAACATCAGTATAATTTTCTATTAAATAATAATTAAAAGATAAATAATAATAAAAGGCTAACAATTATGATAGAATGACAATTAATATAACAATGGCCAAATAAATAATAATATAAAATGTTTACAATACCTGCTCTGTCTAGTGATCCAAGGGGGTTAGTTTTCAAGTGTGAAAACTAACCCCCTTGGATCACTAGACAGAGCAGGTAATGTAAACCTTTCTTTTGCTATAAATACGTGATCTAGTGGCTAATCCATAATGAATATAAAATGTATCTAGAAGTAATGTTTGTTACTAAGTGAGTCTAAAAAACTTACCACAACTTGTATGTATGCATATTTAAGACCCAAATGCACAATAATTTACATGTATAACTTTGCTATTACAAATTGCTGCCATTTTAAGGGTTTCAAATCTTTATATCTAAAAACTCAATGAATTTTACTAAACATTGTTAAGACACACAAATTCTTTAAAGTTTTATTAGCTCTATTTTTATCCGGATTTTTTATTTGACATTTATCAATCAAGAACTGATAAATAGTATTTTCCAGGGAGTCCCGTAATTATGTACCTGGTTTAAATGCGCAATAAAATTCTATGACATTTTATTTTTCCTAAACGAAATGTTATGTAATACTGTCAAATGGGTATTTTACATAATAAGTATATTCTAAATATTTTTAAAAGATGCTGGTGAAAGCTGTTTTACGATCCTTTTCACACAAGAATAATAGCACAAAAGGAACTACATGGCAGCCTGAATCCACCAAAGACGTGTTTTTGGAACTGAACTATTCACAGATCTTTGACATTCTCACTGCACTTTCTCGAGTCTATACAAAAGCAAGCTTATAGCAGGGCTACATTTGGAAAATAAGATGGAACCATGTTTGCCAAACTTGATTTTAGCAGATTTAATTTAGCTTTATATTTAGTGTAAACTATATATAAATACTTAATACATGATTATTCTATGAAATTTTTATTAGAATACTGAAGATGTGTTCATAATATTTTGTTTTAAAGTTTTCAGTTAATTTTTGAACATAATGGGCTTTGTTTATCTAACTTAAACAGTTTGCGAGATAATGGGAGTGCAAGTTTTATTTTTGCCTCCATATTGGAAAATAGTGGTCATATACAAAAAAAGGAATTAATTTTTTTTATATAAAAATTGGGTAAAGCCATTCAAAAGCTTGCTCTAGAGCTAAAAGTTTCTGAGATGCCAATGGTGGCACAGTTAAGTTGTTCACCCTGTGAACTTCTAGATGTGAAAAATACCATAATCATAGATCTTAACTAATAAACTTATAAAACTCTCTGATGTATTTCAACGTTATCGTTATCCTTTTTTTCCACTTTTTTATATAATAATAACATTTAAGAGTCATCTTCACCCCTGGGCCAGTAGCCCATTGTTGCGCAGTCGGCAATGTTATAATCATACGGCTTTTATGCTAAAACATGGTATTGTATTCTCCTGTTTCGGACGCCGTTTTTCAACCGGTTTTCTTTAAACTTGGTAAGTGTTTAGTTGAATAGTTATACTATGTCGCTCATACCTCGGAATTTCGAAAATTTAAAAAATATTACTCTTAAAGGCATCGCAAAGTAACTTGATTTTCCTTAATAATATTTGTTAAATTTTCAAAATTCCGAGGTACCTAGCGACATAGTATAACTATTCAACTAAACGTACCAAGTTTAAAGAAAATCGGTTGAAAAACGGCGTCAGAAACAGGAGAATGCCATACCATGTTTTGCATTAAAAGCCGTATGATTAACATTGCCGACTGTGCAACAATGGGCTACTGGCCCAGGGGTGAAGATGACTCTTAAGTTGGAAACACTGAGTGTTAAATGGTATTTAAAAAAGGACGAAATTGGTATTTCAGAATTTTTGTCCATATTAAGTAACACATTATAAATTTAAACGAACTTACAAACAGTAACTGTCGTAATTTGAACTAGCTACGAGAAATTTTAATGATGATTTCCTAATGGCAGAACTAACAAATCTAAGCACTAAGTAACTAATTAATAATTATTAACCTACCTAGATCATGATGTCAACTTGATCAGCTCTGGATAATCTACAGCCAGGATAAAATTGCCTACAACACTTCCACGGCATAAAAACTACATATTGCATGATATCTATGGTAAAAATAAAGTAATTATGGAGTTCCATAAAAAGTTCACTAAGTTTTTATTGGTCTGCTGCCACAAGTAAAAATTGTACAAACATTCGTGGGAAGGGGAGGACGAAGCTGAAAAATAATAATTAATTGTGAAGCGTCATGACATAGAATACCTCCAGTATACTGGGAAATTTGCATAAGATTATTGTAAAATGTTTAAATTAAAAAATATAATTTTATTTTTAATTATCTTGTAAAATAATCAGATTCAAATTTTTGCAGTTTTTCTTTATAAAATACAACATTTCATATAGAATAAATCCATCCCCATCAGTGAAGACAGTCCCAGACCCACAACGAATTAATACCTTCCGGATTCGATTAGCTCACAGATCTCGGGAGATGAAGAGGAACGAAACCGCGCCAAAACGCGCTAATCTCTACGGCGGGGATTGATGCGAGGGTCCCAAATGGGATCGCCAAGTCATCGGGACGGAAGGGATTGTGACGAGTAAGAGGTGGACAAGAGTATCAGGGGGTGGGGGAGGGGGAGGGGGAGGGGGCGACACAGAAGACAAAGGTGACAATCGTGTGGGGTCTCATCTCCGATCATAATAGGCTTAATGCAGCACACCTTGGCACCCCGCGCGCTGACGCACTTGAAAACTTGGTTGTATTGTTAAGTTTTACCTGGAAATTTATACTACACTCCTTGATTTTTAACTATACAGCGTCCGTTTTATCGCAAAAGATTAGGAGACGCTTAACGCGCACACGCACACAAATGCGGCCTAGTAGACCGGGATCCCGGCAAATTTTGTTAAATTTTTAATCCCAGGATTTTCAGGCTTAATCACAAGATTTTCGGAATTACCAAATGTATGTAAAAAGGGATGTTACTGTAATTACGTTGAAGTCTATTATCACAGCATTTATGAATCGAATTAGGCCTACATTTGAATGAGATTGTAGATCACATAGATGTGCGTTGTTTCATAAATTAGCTATTTAATTTCTGTTCTCTGTCATAATATGATTTTAAATGTAAAAAGTAAACACAACAATGTAAAAAATACGAAGTTTCTGCTATAAATAGTTATTTGTGCTTCTAGGGACTAAAGTACAATGTTTTCTCCCCGAAGGAAAAGTGTTGTCGCCCGAAGGCGAAGCCGAGGGCGACAATTTCCCTGAGGGAGAAAAGTACTTTAGTCCCTTGATGCACACAACATTTTTCCTCCACCTACACGAATAACATTTAGGCCTAATAGGCCTACCGTACATAATTTAACTTTACCTTCATTTGATCCCTTGCTCCGTCAAGCTGGATCAGTCACATCAACATAAAAAGAAACACACAAGGTAGGCTATATTACGTTTAAAGAACACGAAAAAACAAAATATAATTTAAGCCTAGTCAAAAGTTTTACACTTATGTTTTGGACTTCTTAGGTTAATAGCCTACCCAGGCGAAATGTAAACAAACACGTACACTGCCAAGGCCATCTCTAGTACTAGAGATGCTGCTCACCCACTGCTGACAGAATGGTCAGCAGGTGAGCAGCAGCTACAGGTGCTATTAGTCAACAATGAGTTACGAAACAAATACAAGTAACAGCTGACTGTGGTTCATGTTCTTTTTAATCTCTCTTTTAATGTTATTCTAATGTATCTAACTTTAGCCCCGTGGTACGAAAAAAACTTGAGTTTTCCCTAGGTAGAGAAATTAAGTATTCAAGTCACATGGGATAGAAATTAGTACTTTACTACTCTATTCCAAGGAGTAAAATACGGCTTTAGATAGTAGGTGGAGGAAAATTAAATTTTATTACAAATAATATTGCAGGTAATTAGTATTTATGGATCCTGGATGATCAGCATTAATTAAGACTGCTGATTAAGTTGATGGTTTCTGGTTTGTGTTTAAAAATACAAGCAGATTTTTAGGCTACTATTTGTTTTGATATCTCGTGCGCCCGTGCGCGTCGTCATCGCTTCTTATCAGTGAACCTGGGACTCTCCATTGTTCACTGTCTCTCTCATCTTCGCATCATCCCCAACCACTTCTTTTGTGCTGCCGTCATGTGTGACCTTTCACACTCTACCTTCCCCAAACAAAATCAGCTCTAGTATTGGGGTAGTTTTACTAGAAGATCTATTTTAGTTTTCTTTAAGAGTAGGATTTATTTCGTCAGTTTTGTCTTAGTTATGTGCGTTATTAATTTTTTTTCAAATTATACATTGTGTAAGACTTGTAGCGAATTGTTCTATAGGGAATACGATATTGCGGTAGTAGCCATAGAAAGACCTAGGCCCGGGACCATGTTACTTTTCATTTTGAGGTCCCCAGAAGCCAAAAACACCATTCGTTCATTTTCATATACAGAATGGAAAAAAGTCTGGAAACGATGTAATATCTTAAAAAGTATATAAGCAATAAGACTAAAACCTTGCAAATTTATTTTGAGTGACAAAGTACTTTATGTGATATAAACTATGTGATATAGTTTCAATCCAATTGTGGCAAATTGCTCAGAATGCAAAGCCCTTTAAAATAAATTATCATATGACGTAGGCCAATGAAGTTTTTCCCAAAACTTCCTTTAGTGTATCGGGAGTTATTGCATTTTTAGTTTTCAACAGTATTATTTGAATGCAAAGTCACCTGCCATTTTTGACTGATCATCCTTTTGAGGTCGGATTTGCGGCACTGTTCTTTATTTTTTGAGACCTTTTATTTGATGTAGGCCTACATATCGACCTATGCTTATTTTTAAGATTTTCTTGTGACTCCTTGTGGACCGTTCCCCCTTGGAGGTCCAAGGACAATAAGTTCTTCAGAAAGTGAGCCGTGACGTTTTACCCACCATGCGTGATGTCACGTCTCATATGTTATAGTGTTGTGTTTATTCTGGCCCGTGTTTCATGCCTGCCGTTTTCTGGAACATTCTGTGTTTTATTCTTCTTTTCACCAGCTGTGCGTTGATCGCTGCTGGCCAAAATTGCAGGTGCAGCGATCGTCCACGACGGCAGTGTGTTTTTTGAGTGAGCTTAAATTTTTCAACCACATTGTCCACAAAGGAATATCTTTAAATTTGCCACTCAGAATTATCCTACAATGCTGTAAATAATTCTTCCGACGCTACCTTTTTTGGGGTCCAGCTGGAAACTTGCACTCGATGCAGGATGGTTCCTGCCTGGTCCGCCCTCCTGCACTCCTGCGGGACACCCATGGCCTCGGTCCCCACACTGCCGGAGCTGCAGGCTGACTCATCGTGGCCAGTGCGGTGATACCGTAGGACTGTGGTATTTGCCACTCCACCAAATTGAACTGTGATAGATTGTGAATTTTTTATACCATTTAAATGTGACAGTATTTATTTATTTGTAGGGGTTGTCGTTAGGTTAATTTCCAATTAGGAGCCCGCCCTGCGTCTCCGGGTGGAATTAACATTTTTTTAAACTGCAAATATTCGGCACTCAAAATCTCTTTTGTGTATTTTTATGTTTGCTGTAAATCTGTTTTGTAATTTATTTATTGTTATTTATTTATACAATTAATTGTTAAGGTTGAAAGTTTGAAAAATTAAAAAAAGGAAGAGCTGCTAAAAAAACAATGATTTGAACTTGTATACCTTGCTCACAAAGAGAGATTATTTTGTGGTTGCTTTTAAATACAATTACCTGATTGTCTTTATTGTTGATAAGAAAATATTATACTTGAAACTAGCCGATTTTTTCTTACTAAATGCAATGACATTAGGGAGTTGAAGCGTGTTTATAAATAACCACTCTATCACTGAACAGATTTTATAAAAAAGAGCCATTTTTAGTAGGATACGAAAATAATATTATATATCGTATAAGGTACAGTCTTATCCACGTTCCCTCAGGGGCAGTGGGCTTTCCACTGTACGGGTGTTTCTTGGCAACCCCGGGGTACCTGAGCCAAGCTGTGAGACCCTCCTCACAGTTCTTCCCGAGCTAGGGCCTTTCTTCTCATCTTTCAGGTCTTAGCTCACCGTCTTTATTCTTTCCTGAGCTAACCTTGCTCACCTTCTTGTTTTCGACCCCGAATCAAGGGTGTCTTTCCACCTTCTTTCGACCGGCGCATGCTGGGGGGTCCTGGGAGTGTCCCTGTTGTGTTGCAGGGACTGATGTGTGCCTCGCACTGCCGATGGTCTCCTCCAGTGTGTCGTCAGAAGCCAGCCGCTTCGGACCTTAGTCAGGGAGTGCGGCATGGATGCAGGGATCGGACTCTGCATTGCCACGGTGCGACCCCCAGCACGTCCGGCACATTTTGTGTATCGGTGCTGGGCAAACGGAGGTTCGGGCCCCGGAGTCCCGGGGTAGGGGTGTCTTATCTCCTACGGGGGGTAGACCTCCGAGGGTGTACCCGCTCTCGACCGATGAAGGGCCGCCTCTTGCCGCACGATGCGCTGGTGAAACAAAAGTATGGATTTTAAAATGCAAAACACGAACGATGATGAAATAGAGCAGGCCGCCTTTAAGCGCAGCTCAAGACTGCAGAGGTCTCCGACCTTGAACACTGGAACGCCGACGAAGGGTATTAAAACCACCCCCCCGCCGATGCCATTCAAGGCTCTTGGTGGTGTCGGATCGTCGTCCAAAACCGGACAGAAGAAGGAGGAGATCGGTATGGCGATGGAGGTGGCCGAGCCGGCAACACCATTAGCCAATATCCAAGGGATTCCTCCCAGGAAGAGCCCTCTTCGTGCGGCATTCGAGCTGCAAATGCTTCGTCAGCAGCAGGACGACGCCCACGAGGAGGAAGACTCACTTCTGAAGAAGATGAAAGCTCTTTTGAAGGAGATGGCCAAGGCCCTCTTAATTCAAAAGAACGTGAACAAGGCGATAAAAGAGGGGATCCCGAAACTCGAAGATGCTCTAGAAGAAATCGAGGAATGCCGGAAAATCAGGCTAAAGGCAGTGAAGCAGGAGCGCGATGTCACGAACCGAGTCATCTCTGCTTCGCCTCAAGCTCACCTGGCTGAGTCCCAGACTCAAGCCAGAAAGCGAAAGAAGAGGCAGAGCGGTTCTTCGCCTGGAAGCCCTGAGCTTGTCGAGGTGGACTCGGTGCCGAGACCGGTTTTTGTCACTGCGGCATCGCAGACATCTCCTGTCCAGGCTACTGAATCCGCCCCGGGCGCTGCCGTGATTCCAGCGGCTACTCCTGCAGAGTTTCCTGCTCCGGCGGCTAATCCTGCCTTGGCAGCAAACTCTGCCTCAACACCTTTGGGGGGCTGGAAGACGCGCCTGTCTAAGAAAGAAAGGAGGAGGCAGAAGCAAGCGGAGGCGGCTTCGAAAAGTGCGTCGAGGGTGGAGCGGACGCAAGTCTCGAAACCGGTTGGGGAGGCCTCTGGCAAGTCTGTCAGAAAGCCTAAACAACCCAGGCCTAAGAAGCCCAGGACAGAGGCAATCTTGATCAAGCCTTTAGGGGGGCGATCTTTTGCCGATGTTCTGGGTCAGATTAGATCGCAGGCCAAACCGGAGGAGACCGACACCGTTATCAAGTCTATTCGGCGAACCCAGAACGGGGATGTCCTCCTCGAACTGGGGAAGTCGAGTGACAAGATCGGTTTTGCCGCTTCCCTCAAGACTGCACTTGGGGACAAAGGCTCAATCAAGGCCCTAGAACCGAAGTGTTCGGTCGAGATTCGGGACCTTGATGCCCTCTCCACCGAAGAGGAGGTGACCCGTGCGATCCAGGTGGCACTCCCGGAGATACCAGCTGATGGAGTGAGGGTATGGCTAACAAAGCCCAACCGAAGTCAACTCCGGATGGCTGTTGCTGAAATGGGCGAAAAGCACGCCAATAAGCTGCTTAGCCTTCAGCACCTCAGAGTCGGTTGGGTCAGTTGCAGGCTCAAACGGAGGGTGGTAGTTTCGAGATGCTTTCGCTGTCTCGGTTTCGGCCACTCCTCCCGAAACTGTAAAGGGCCCGACAGGAGTGCCAACTGCTTCCAGTGTGGAAGCCAGGGCCACAAACGCAAGGAATGTTCCTCGAGCCCCTCCTGCTTCCTCTGCAAGGATTCAGGCTCCAGTGCCCTCGGTCACTTACCCGGGTCTGGTCAGTGCGGTGCCTTCAGAGCCGCACTTGAACAGGCAAAAGGCAGCGGCCGGTAATTCGCATCCTCCAGGCCAACCTTCATAGATCCTGGGGAGCTGATAACCTTCTAGATCAGCTCGCCCTAGAACTTGGTGCTGACGCGCTCCTTATCAGCGAACAGTATCGGGACAGAGACCCAAACATTTGGATCTCGGACAGCCTCGGTACTGCTGCATTTTGGGCACGTAATACACGAGATGTCTTGGTGCGGAGTCACGGGCGCGGCCGAGGATTCGTCTGGGTTCGGTGTGGGGACGTGACTATCTTCAGTTGCTACCTCACACCCAACGAGGCCGTCCAGGACTTCCGCGACAAGATAGATAACCTAGAGGAGTGCGTTCTCGGCACCACCGGGCATGTCGTCGTTGGTGGCGATTTCAATGCCAGGGCCGTCGATTGGGGAATGCCCTCTACCAACTCCCGGGGGAAATACATCCTGGATTTCATCGCCAGGGCCGGTCTTGTCGTCCTCAACCAGGGCGACACACCTACTTTTCGGCGCCCCGGGCAGAGAGGCACGATCCCCGATGTCACCTTTGCGTCTGAGTCGCTCCTTCCGAGGATCTCTGGCTGGAGGGTTGTGGAGGACTACACGGGTAGCGACCACCAATACGTCGTGTTTGACCTGCATGATCAGGCAAATCGTCGAGTTTCCGCATCTCGGGAAGGGCCACGCCGGTGGAACACCAACAAACTGGACGTGGTCAAGTTCACCGAAGTCATCTCTCGGGGAGCGCAGGGGAATCCTGGTGAGGCTGGGGCCGAGGCACTAGTAACATCCACGATGGAACTGATCGTCTCGGCCTGCGACCAGTCTATGCCGCGAAGGAAACCCCGACGCGACAAACAACCCGTTTACTGGTGGACTGAAGAGATTGCGGAACTCAGAAGAACATGTTTAAGAACTAGACGAGCCGCCACAAGAGCGAGAATCCCCGCAGACAGAGTTCGTAAGTCGGAGGCCTATAAAGCTGCGAGAAAATCTCTCCGCCAGGCGATCAACAGGAGCAAGGCGAATAGCTGGAGGAGACTTCGTGACGACGTTGATTCCGACCCCTGGGGCCTGGGTTACAAACTTGTAACACAGAAACTCGGCGCCCGCTCTCCACCTTCCATCATGGAGGGCGCCACCATGGGGAGGATCGTCGCTGCGTTGTTTCCTGAACATCCACAGCGACCGCCGGTTGACTTCGGACGGGTAGAGGACGTTCCACTCTTCACTTTCGAGGAGCTAGAAACCTCCGTTCTCTCCCTGAAGAGCAACAAGGCTCCTGGCCCGGACGGGATTCCCAGTGAGGCTTTAAAGAAAGCATTTTTAATCAACGCTGACTTGTTGATGAGAATGTACAATGCCTGTTTGGTAGAAGGGGTGTTTCCGGCTCCCTGGAAAACAGCCAGGCTTGTACTGATCAGCAAGGGCAAAGGTGATCCCGAGCTGCCGTCGTCCCACAGGCCTCTCTGCATGTTGGACACGGCTGGAAAGCTGTTCGAGAAGCTGATCCGTTCCCGCCTGACTTCTGCCGTGGAAGCTGCCGGGGACTTATGCCCCCGTCAGTACGGCTTCAGAAAGGGACGGTCAACGATCGACGCTGTCACCGAAGTTCAGAGAGCTGTGGAGAGAGCCGAGAGCCACAACCATTTCTCCCGCCGAGTAGTGCTTCTTGTTACGCTTGATGTCAAGAATGCCTTCAACTCTGCGAGGTGGGTCGATATGCTGGATGCGCTTCGCAACACCTTTCGTATTCCTGCATATCTGTTGCGGCTCATCGAGGATTATCTACGCTCTCGAAGCCTGATTTATGACACGAGGGACGGAACGCGGACGATGGAAGTCACTTCTGGTGCCGCACAAGGTTCAATACTCGGCCCGGATCTCTGGAACGTTGCCTATGACAGCCTCCTGAGGTCCGAGATGCCTGAGGAAACCACTTTGGTTGGGTACGCCGATGACGTCGCAGCTCTCATTGCTGCACGCAACGTTGAGCTGGCCCAACTGAAGTTGAACCGAGTTATGCGGGTGGTCAACAACTGGATGTCCGATCACGGTCTCTCACTTGCTCTCAGTAAGACGGAGATCGTGATTCTCACGAAGAAGAGGATCGACACCGTCGTCCCGTTTCGAGTGGGAAGGGAGGTGGTCACATCAACTCGTGCCGCCAAATACCTCGGGGTTATGGTGGACACCAAGTTAAGCTGGAGGGATCAGATCTTCCGTACGGCGGACAAGGCCGCTAAGGTAGTGACTTACCTTAGTAGGCTGATGGCCAATGTCGGGGGTCCCCGATCCAGCAGAAGACGTCTGTTGATGTCCGCGGTCCAGTCCGTGCTTCTTTACGGGGCAGAGGTGTGGGCAGGCGCTCTAGATAAGGAGTGCTACAGGTTGCGACTCGCCCGGGTTCAGCGTCAAGCTGCGCTCCGAGTGTGTTCCGCCTACCGGACAGTGTCCGAGCCTGCCGTCCTGGTGGTCGCCGGAGTCATCCCTGTCAAGCTCTTGGCAGGGGAGAGGAAAGCGATTTATCAGAGACAAGGCGAGATCGGCAAGGACACGGCAAGAACAGAAGAGCGCTCCCGAACCTTCCAGCAGTGGCAACACAGCTGGGAGCACGACACCCGAGGACGATGGACTGCGCGACTTATCAAGCAGGTCCAACCATGGGTGGAACGGCGGCATGGGGAGGTGGACTACTACCTGACCCAATTTTTGACAGGTCACGGCTATTTTCGGTCGTACCTGAACCGGATGGGAAAGACCGGTTCACCGGACTGCATTTATTGCCCGGGTGTTCCCGACGATGCGGAACACACATTCTTCCGCTGTCCCCGTTGGGAAGGGCCCCGCCTGGAGGCCACACAAATCTTTGGTGTATTTTCGGTGGACTCGGTCTGCCAAAAGATTTTGGAGGATGAGGGCAACTGGGATTGTTTGTCACAGTTCGTCCGGGGCATCCTCCTGGAAAAGAAAACCGATCTGGACCGCGAAGTGGCCCAGATCCCTTGATCGAGCGGCTGGATAAGGAGCGAGCCCCACGGGCGTAAGCCAAATTTAGGCCTAGCCTGACGTAATGTGACAAACAATTCCAGGTTAGATTCCTAAAGAGTAGAGGAGGTTTTTTAGTGGGTAAACCCGTTTTTTTTGGGGAGCCCCACACTACAGGCTGGCCACCTGTGTGCGTAATGCATTTTTCCGCCTCTCCCTCAAAAAAAAAAAAAAAAAAAAAAAAGTCTTATCCACGTGATGTGTTATATAATACCTGACCTACGTTAATGTCAAATAAACAAAGGAAATTCGAATTTGAAAAGTAATCAAACTTTTAGGCCATGAAAAACAATCGTTACTCATAAGTTGAAACACAATAAGATCGACGGGCCGTAGTGAACTCCTGAACCCACGCTCTTGTCGCTTATTAGGTCGGAGGGCGCATTTTAAAGTTTTCGTTGGGGGGGGGGCGAAGGTAATATTTTAAACGATATTGGAGGGCGAGTTTATTGTGCGTGTGGGCGGCCGAGCGAGCGCGCAAATCCTATCACAACATATTAGACGTGACGCACGTGCGTATGTTACGCGCCCTCGCCTACGCATTGTGCTTCACCTACGAGCTCGATCACCTGCACTAGCCACGCAATTACGTCATCAGGCGCGCAGCCAAGCTTAATCCACGACGCAGTTTAATTTTATGAATTATTTTTGAAGAGTTTTGGAGTTTGAAATAGGAGTACCTTCTAAATGGGGAGAGGAGTAATAAAAGTTCGTCGACGATGAGCATACTTCATATGACTGAAGCGAGGTTACCTGAGAAATTGTGCAAGTGATTAAGTCATTCTGTCATTTTTAATTGGAAAAGTCTTGTACAAGACGGCTTGGAAAGTTACTGATGTACGAAAACGTAAAAATACACATGGGTTGTACAACCTCTGTTCACATGAACCGATTTCGAATCCTCACTTCCCAAAAACCATGGGCGTAACTTCAGCGTTTTGATTCAATTACAGGGGAAGGGGTAAGATTTATATTAGGCCTATTGTTTGACCATGTTGTTAGAATAACCCCTCCCCTTTTAATGTTCTCTATGAAGTACATGCTACAGAGGCTCGGTTGCATTCATATCTTCCATTTATCCCCCTAAAATAATGGAAATAGCTATTTGTATATTAAGAGCGCAAAGTACGTCATTGCCGCTCGAGAGTTGTAAATGGCTGCACGAAGCGTTAGATGAGGGCCGCAAAACTTTTTGAGAGTGCCAATGACTATTTGTGCTCGTAATATGCGCAAGATTTTCCCTACTGCCATGATTGCAACAGATTACATTTTTTATTGTACCGTATACAAAATGTCATATGGGCAATGTTAGATTTTTCTGTCAAAACACAATAACAAATATGAAACATAACATCAAGTTAAACTAAAAACAACAGCAATTACCAAATAACCAATAGCTATTTTATGATTTGTAACAGCAGCTGGCCTTAAATAGCTGCCTATTTGATTTAGTGTGCCTGAATGTTCATTGCCGCTCTAGAGAAGGAATGGAAACTGTTTTGCGTACGGTACCTGTATTCAATATGATTATTTACATGCAGTAATAGGAAAAATAAATTGTTCTAATGTTTTCCAAATTATTGGGAGTAGAGGCATTATGGGGCTTTCAGGACAAACGCAAATTCAGCGGTTTTTAATCAGTGGTTACGTATTTGTGACGTGTGATGACGTATGTGTGACGTCATACGGTGACGAGGTGGAGTGTGTGACGTCACGGGTGTGACGTGGTGGTGTGACGTCACTGATTCGTAATCGGACGCCAATGCCACGTTATTCTGAATGAAAACCAATGTTTAGCGTTGACCCCGTGTAGCTAAATTTGACGGCGACTTCAAACATGTCCAAACATGTTCAAGGTCACTCAAACGAAGTTTTAAAAAATATTTTTAATTATAACTTACAAATATTGAACAAAAGGTTGAAATTAATTGGACTCGTTAGAAACTCCATATTCACTCTCGGCTGTTATCTTCAAATGCAGCGGAGGATCACGACTCACGAGACGAAACAGTAATCCATGGAAGCTTTCCAAATCAGCCAAGTTTGACAGAACCAGTTGGATTTTTTGTGAAGGATGGGTGGAATCAGACTGACCTAAAGTTTCATTGACAAATTCGAGTGTTATATATAAATCTTGCGGATCATCACCACTTAACAGACGATAAAGTTGTTGATAGCATATTACTGCATCCAAAATGTCGAATTCAGAGGCGTCAAGTTGGAACTTCATGTTTCTATGGAGTATGTTGTTGTAGAGGTTGAGTGGATTTAGCTAGTAAAATACCATGAACCATTAACGTACCCTACCTACGTACTGCACAGAATACGGTGGGAAGAGAGTTATCAAATAAAACAAGTTCAAACATGTTCAAGGTCATTCAAAAGAAGTTTTAAAAAAACATTTTTAAGTATTAGACACTTTAGTAGTTAGAAATCATTTAATGTTTTTCCAGTTTAACATAACATCACGGAGATACATCATCCCCGGACTTCGAGGACTCTTGCTCTGTCTTCACAGGTAGCTGATCACTCGAAACATATGGTGAAGATGATGCTATCGGAGATCCTGGCGGTGACTGTGATGAATTTGGTTCTTCAACCGTTATATCGTCAAACTCAATTGTAATGTTTAAACGGAGAGGTGGATCACCACTCATCAGACGAAACAGTGTTTCATGAAACATTCCCAAATCCACTTCGTCCAACAGAACTAGATGAAACTTCATGTTGATGTGGTTGTAGGATAGCGGAGTATATGAATGAAGCTTGTAGTCAGTACTACATATACAATCTATAACGTCCCCTACCTACGTACCGTACAGAAGACGTGTATATCCTACGTACCGTACAGAAGACTTGTATATTTTTGTAAGGTTGCGGTGATGGGCTGATTACTTATGATGAATAAATTTAAGTGGGAGGGGGGCTATAATGTCTTGAAGAAACTATGTCAAGGTCATTGGTTGGAGTTTTTAAAAAAGATTTATTTACAAATAACAGTAAAACGTAAGACATACATAATATGAGAACTAACAATGCTAAATAATAAAGAATGAAAGAATATTTACAAAGCTATGAACTTAGATCATTTTACAAAGGTGTGTTCAAATGGATCGTAATTTCTGTAGAGTTGTTTCCAGAAGGTCCATGGGAAACTATATAAAAAATTCCGGGTTTGATAGAGTCCAGGTCTTCGTTCATGAGCACATTGACAAATCGTCTCGGAAGGTATACTTGGAACTTGGGTTTGTCTCCTTCCTTGTAGGGCGAATCTCCAAGAACAGCGACGACAGCTTCACCAACCGATGTGTCCATTTTTTTCATTGAATGTACTGCATAATGCTTCTTCTCTTGAAGTTCGCTGCATTTCTTTGTTGTTAGAAGGTCAGATTTAGAATGTTGGTTGAATCTGTCCGCAAGAGCTTGCAATGGAGAACTTGAAGCCATAGTGGAGATGATGTTTACTGGATGAGATCCTGTGTTAGAATGATAGTAGGATGGATCTACACCGGTATATAAGGATTTCCCCCTCCACTTGATATAAGTCGACCAATCCTGTATGCTCGCGACAATGCGCAGTTGGAGATTTTGTGTTGAGGATTTTTCACACCGATACAAAGACCATTTAAGTCCGTAGCATAAGTTTTATCCAAACTAACGTTTGTTATATCAGACGTAGTGTACATTCTGATCCAATTAGATTTTTCTTCACCAGCAGTAAAAATTTCGTCATACTGTTGACAATAATGATACATTATGTTATCCAGCTCTTTGTATTGTGTAAATCCTTCGTTCCATGTGATGTGATGAAGGTATTTCGTTAGCCACGAATTTGTTCTAGCACTTTTTCGGTTTAGTTTCTTAAAAGAAAACGGTGGTTTAAAAAGAAAGTAGTTAACGACATTTGTATTTATGTCAAAAAATGCTAGTTCTTTTATGATAAATCTGTCATCGTTGTTTCTGAAAGCTTGGAATTCCACCACACACTTCTTAGACATGGAAATATTATCAACAAAACGAACTGTTCGGTCCATTGTTCGTGAGTAACTAAAGATTACTGAGAGAAAATATTAGGTTGCTTGACTTTTATGATCATGTCAATTCTTAGTTTCCGTTTGTATGTGCTGGTGGTGGGGGAGGGGTGTTTTTAAGATTCCCAATCTTTCCTGTTTTTACAAAACCTTAATACACATTCACAGAATGCTTTAGGGTAGCACATTGAACATGAGCGGGTAAAATCATGTACATTAAACTTGTAACACATGTCCATACAACAGGTGAAGTAGTGTCGAGTCTTGTAGATTTTTAACATCTGCAAAGTTGGGGGTGAGATTGTAAATGATTTGCAATTGCATCTACAGTAACTGAAGCACTCACATATTCTACATGCTATTCCGTCAACTTGTAAATTTGGACATATAAAACATTTTTCGCTGCAACAATAATTATTCATTTTGCGAGTGTTCTTCAATGTGAATCTTACAATCAACTGCATCCATGTAGCAACATTTGTTTAATATATAGTTGGTGAAAAGAACAATAACATGTGTAAACTGGAGCTGTTTCAAGGTCACGTAATTTTGTTTTAAAAAAAGTATAAGTAATACCTACATTAGCACCTTTGCAAAACTGAGCTTTTTCAAGGTCATATAATTTTGTTTTTAAAAAGTGTAAGCGCTACAAATATGTGCAAACCTGAACTGTTTCAAGGTCACGTCATTTTGTTTTTAAAAAAGTATAAGTGCTACTAATGAGGGCACTTTACAACACAATCACTCAAATCATGCTACAGATATGTGCAAACCTGAACAGTTTCAAGGTCACGTCATTTTGTTTTTAAAAAAGTATAAGTGCTACTAATGAGAGCACTTTACAACACAATCACTCAAATCATTTTTACGACTTTTCTTGATTTACAATGTTCTCCTGCTGGTTCTTTGTTGGAGAAACTTTCACTGTGGTTTCTTCACTTCGACGATTATTAAAGAAGAATACAGTTTTCCTGTAGAACGACACCTCTTGAGGTAATCTGTTGTATATAGACTGGTCTATCGGTCCATATAGCAGTGGCACAGCTGGATTTGTGTTCACCGAAGTGTTCAGATAATCAAATATGAGAGGGGAATATGTAGTAAGTTGCTGGATGTACCGGATTATTACAGGTGTTAGGTTTGACAGAGTTTGAAATTCTTCCAAAGTCATGAGGATCTTCTTGTTGTGTTTGGAAAGATCTCTAAACCTCACAAATTGGGTACCTCGAAGTCTTATATTATCGATTTCCAAATTAGAATCTTCGAATCCAATTGCAGTTTTTCTTCCTGTCAAGTTGTTGAATAAATAGGCTTCAATGATAGATACGTATTTAGTAAATTTATCCCACATATCCAACGTGAGAAGCAACGAGGCTTTTCCGCAGTGATTAATAAGTACTGCAGGATTGAAGTTTAACGATTTGAAAACCCCAACGGTGACAGATTTATCCATGTTTTGATTCAACGGGTACATTAAGCGTAAAAACACATCCATCAACACTTCCATATTTTCTTCATCATCATCTTCATTGTCACATCGTTTCCTTTTTCTTTGATCGTTTCCTTCCAATGATAAAAAATCAGACAGTTCTTTCTTAATCTTCTCGGTAGATGTTTTGGAGTTTTCAGTCGGTTGTTCTTCGTTTTGTGCTGGCTTTGTGTTAGTAATCGGTACTTTGTCAACCGGTAATGGAATATGTTCTGTTGGATTAGTAGGTAAGTCTTGAACTATTGTTGACGAAGATGGAGATTCTAGTGAGTTTTTGTCAGTTTCAAAAGAAACATCTTCAGTTGTTTTAGTAGAGTTCTCGCTAGTTTGTGAGGATGCTGGTAAATCATGTGCCGATATTTCAGACGCAGATGTCATAGCTGGTGGCGTGGTCTCGAGTGCTTTATATCCTGTCGTTGATTCATCGTCAGGAATAGTAGATAGTACACTGTCCATGTTAACCATCAATGTTGACTTGCTGGTGTCAGGATGAATACTAATGTTTTCTCACCGAGCAATCTCTCTTTTATAATCTGTGGTGGGGGTAAATATGTGTAAAAGCTGCATGCTGTCACAAAAAATCTAAATTATTCTTCTAACCACGCCTGTTAGTGGTGTGTATGTTACAATTGTATCATGTAGTATCAAACAATAAGCTGTAGTTTGGTCAGGAATATTTTCTTCCAACTCAAATTCGATGCGAATGTCTACTGTTGACGACTTTATTGATTCGTTTTGTTTCGAACAATCTATGACTGCTATAGGTGCAATATTCTTGAATGAATCAGGTTGGAGGAGAGGTGAGTTTGTCCTTCCATAGTAAGATGACTGAAATCTTGCATACATATCATATAGAATCCCAAATCTGTCCTTAGAAAACATAACATTGAGGCTGTCATATGGAAAGAACTGTGAATTTAAAAACAGTTTAATGTTTGTAAGTTGACAGTGGTCAAATTTGCTTGCGTTAGCCGTAATGTTAGATCTTTTATTTGTTTGTAGAGCGAAAATAACATATCTTGGTTTTTCTAGGTTACTAGATGTTTTCACAGCCCACGTTTGACGCTGAGTTGTTGGCAAGACTGGCCATTCATGCATTTCCCAGCTTCTAAATGGAACCACAATATCCCTATCAGATTCCAACATCCGCAATAGGCTTACTCGCCTTTCATCGGCCAACCGTACATGAGGTACCCTCCAAACTATTTTATCCAAATTCAATTTCCATTCAAGTTTGTCAGGTGTTGTTTCACTATCGGCTTCTATAACATCTGTATCATAAGACGATCTCAGTAAGACCAATTCTTGTTTGACATTAATGATTATTCTTCTGTAGTCCTCAGCGAATCCTAGTAAAAGCCGCAACGGAATGCAAAAGTCAAAATAGCCACTTGCATTAGGTTTTACTTTGGTTGCACTAGGTAATATCCACCCGGCTGTTTTTAATGCGTTTATTTCATTGGGTGATAAGGATACCAAACCTTTAAGCGTACTGCTCACACCGACTTTTTTAGTCGAATCCACTACAATGCCTGATATTTCATACCGAATTTCTTCAAACAAAAAGGCCATTGCATTGTTAATAAATGGCACTTTAGATGGCGTAGATCCATTTTTTGCCAAAACCCTTCCTTCAATATAAATATAACTTTCAGATGGTAAGGTATAAGCATCTTGATGTTGTATTGGAATTCGTATCTCATCATTATTTCCTAATTTCGATGAAGCGTAGGGGTTGTGTGTGTGAAACTCTTTCTCCCATAGTGTTTCGTCGAAAACCGGTCCATGTTTTATATCCAGTATGTCCATTTTCATTAACTTTAAAACCTAGTCCTTCTAAGAATTTAGTGTTCTCTCTGGTTAACCTCTCCGCGTTAGGAGATATACTGAAACTGTTCGAATGTTGTTTGGTGCTATATCCAAATTCAAGTCCCATCGTTCTTTTATGGTGCTTGTCTAATGTGTAAGCGCAATGTAATAACTTCTCCTCTAAAATCCACAGTGTCACCGTCTTGATCTAGTACGTTCAATACGATGTCTGAAATGTGAGTGGTGTTTAATGGAAGATATATCAGATTATGAGGCTTTTCAACAATCTTAAATCCCGGCGGAACGGTTGGATAGAATGAATGTAAAATATGTTGGTTTGAACCATCTTTGTAGGCCCCTTGAACAATATTACATGTAATATTAATAGTATTAACCTTGATAATGTTTACAGTTTTTGGACTCGTGTGAAACATATTTGGTTCAAGGATTGTGTCTTGGGATGGAAAACCAAGTAAAGGGCCAATCGATGCCGGTTGAGTTAGATCCAAATAAAATTTACATTTTATTTCACACTTTAAATTGTTGTTATTAGCCCTTAGTTCAATTGCATCCTTTCCCAACTTATTTTGGAGCTCTCTGTTTATGTCAGCTATTTCATAAGCACCAGTTTCAATCGCAACAAACTCAGGTAGCTCAGTAAGATCCTTAGCCGTTTTATTTTTTGTATAGTGTAATTTGTTGTTGACACCTTCTATTATGTTTGGAATTGAGTTATAAGTTGTAAAATCCAAAAGTGCAATCTCCCACTGTTTATCTTCTCTTAGGTGTAATGGTGGAAATAGTGAACTCCTCAAAGTTGACGATGTGCCTGTAACTGTTACAGTACAGGAAGACATCTTATAGTTGACTGACGCTTGTGGCTAGAAAGTCCAAACATAAATGTCCGCATACTGATGTTTCTTCTTTTTGTCTTCTATCGTAATTAAAATACACTTTAGGCACTGAACCGAAATATTCGTACAATTCTTTTGGAGGTGGAAGGTTTCCAAAACTGTCAAAATAAAACACAGAATCGGATAATTTCTTGTAACAAACCCAATGGGTACCAGCACCATGAATATCATCAAGATTTACGATTGCGGCTTCATTTTTCCAGATTTTTCTCGGCAACCCGTTCCGCATAAACACACCTCTGAAAAAAGGTATTTTCAAACATGATGCATAGCGTTCAAGCTCCTCGTTGTTCAAGGCTTTATTTGGCAAAATTAATTTGTTGTTATTTAATATGCACGGTATGGTCTTAGGTATAATCCTTTTCCGTTTGACTTTTTTTTAGAACATGTTGAACACCTTTTCCTTTTACGATTTATTTTCTTAGTAGTGCTACTTCTCTTCCTTGTGCCTCCACCGGATGTATTCTTCCTTCGTGTTGTCTTTCTTTTCCTCCTCCTCGACCCTCCTCCAACTGCTGTTTTTGCTTTCATAGCTGCTGTCACTGCTAATGCAGCTGCTCGTTCCCCAACACTTGCGTCACTAGATTTTACTCTCTGCCAAGCTTTTTCAGCAAGAGCTCTATCAGCGATTGATCTTCTTTCCGAATCTGAGTAATTTGAATATGCAATGTCATGCGCTTTGCAGGCTTCGTCCAATTTGTTTATTCCAGGATCTCCACGGGCTAAACGCTTCCGTAATTTCGTACCCGGACCACAGTATTGATAACCTCCAGGTAAATGTAGCTCTATTGGAAGTGCGTCGATAGCTGTATTTATTAGTGCACCTGAAGGTAAAGTCGCAAACGCTTTCTTAAAAAGACCTACTGCTGAACTAGTGAGTCCACCTCCTCTTCTCATGAGTAACGGATCACTACTAAATGGCTTCCTCCTATGCATGATAGTTTTAACGTGTTAGTTCCTTAGTGGTCAGCAATGGTAATGGTTTTTCTAGAACGCTCTTCGTATTATATATTGAATTCACACTGTTTGTAGGGGTTTCACTGCTGCCTCCGCGTGAAAAGGCGAAAGGATTCCTCCCAGACTGTAATTTATCTATTTGTTCATAAATATCTTTCTTTAGTTTGTATATCTCTTCCAAAACAAATATTCTATTTACAACATCAGTATCATTTTCCGCATTCGCCACATTTATAATTTTTTTATATTTGGCATCAAACATTTCTTCACCATTCTTGCAATTTAACGTTAATGTATGAATAATCCCAAGATTTACTGCTTCATCCTTAGAAATGGGATTCGCAATGTTGCACAAACGTTTCCCTCTTAGATCATAGTTTCCATCTCTAGTCAATTGAAAACCTTCACCAGGTGGACCCCTCCAAACCTCTCGGGCCAAAGAGCTTTCATGACGACCGAACTTGTCAACACTCATGTTTAGACTGAACCCTTAAGCTATGTATCCTCTACTTTTTAATTCTTCAGTTAAGGCAATCATTTCGTTATCCAGCCCGTTATGTCCAGCCTGAATAGATTCATATAATAACCGCATTCTGTCAACGAGCTTATTCACATTATTATAATATATGATGTTTGTATCATAGGCAGATTTCATAGACATCCCTTTACCTTTAGCTTTCGAAGGTTTTCCTCTAATATTAGAAAATAGCTTTGCAATTACATCCTTGTACATATCTGATTTATTTCTATGAATAGGTGCATTAGGAGAATAACCTTTTCTATGGGAATTAGTTAACAAACATATATTTTTAAAATTATTTAAATCCCTCTTGGAATATTTATGGGGAGACGACTTAAAGATCAACTCAAACAGTCCAGCGGTGCCTTTAAAAGTTTGATCTTTTACTTTAATATTATCTTTGTCATCCACCTCTATCACACTATCTCCCATTCGAAGACCATCTCTATCCATGCGAGCTCCATATACATGGTATCTTGACGGTTTCCTTGCCCCATGTAGCATTTTTAAAATATATTTTCGTGAAAGAGGTCCTTTGTTCCCAATTTCTTTACTTAAAATGCTGATATTTGTAGGGGAATCTGCTTCTTGTAAACTGCCTACATCTTGAGTTTCTACATCTGATTTACTGCTTGCTTCATCTTCATCTTCATCCTCTTTTTCCAATGAATGCGTTGACCTACTAAATAATTCTGAATCGATCTCTGAGTTGTCGGTTTCTGAAGATGAGTTTGCTTTAATTACTGGTTTTTCTGTTTCTATTTCTTCTTGATCCGTAAATTTAGATTTGTTAATTTTTTCATTTATTTTATTCAGAGGATCTACAATGGGTTTGAATGTTTCCTCTAAATATTTATTTCTAGCCACTAATCCTTCTTTTAGTAACAGGTGTTTCTTCCGTATAGAGTCACTGAGAACTTTTATTTCACTAAGCAACTCCTCCTGATTTGGCATTATTAGTTTCGAGTGTTCTCTACAACGTCACAATAAATACTGAAGATTATACATTTAGATGTTAATGTAATAAGACAAATTTATCGAAACCTAATCTATAACGACCGTTATTCATAGCCCTCTCTTTATCCACAACTAAAAATCCAAACTTTTCTTTCCATGCTCTCCCACACAATTCTCTAAACTTTTCAAATGTCATATCAGCACCAACGTGGTCGTTGTATATGTGTTTGAGATTTTTTTCATCCTGTTTGAAAACTATTAAGAAGTTAACATTGTCCCTAATTAACTGTTTTGGGATTTTACTGTATGTCTGACCAATGTAAATAGAGTCGATATGATTATGCCTTCCCATAGAAAAGTATGTTCTTATTCGGTCATGATTTTCAGAAGAAACATCGTCAAAAATAAATATTGAATACGGCTCGGCATTGTTGGGCTCTATTATCTCACTACTTGCATCAAATTTATACAATGAGACATCGGGCACATCATTCATAATCTTTTCCAATAACAGATATTTTGGTTGATTGAGAGACTTGGAAAAAATATATACATTGTTAAAACTTAATCCGTTTGGCTTTGTAATTAAATTGAAAACAACGTTGGTTTTCCCACAGTTTGAAGGTCCACTAATAATACATCTCATTGTGTTGGGCAATAAAGTGCCATGCTTACTTACTTCCTTATCAAAGATATCCGGTGTCAAACAATCAATGTCATTGACGTCAAGTCTATCCTTTTGACAGATTACTTCCATGATGTTAGTTATACTTGAGCAGTCTATCCGAATGCTGCGACCTTACTGGTTTTTCCATTTCAAAGTAAGTCCTTTTGATCTATCCAAGTATCTTCGGTCTTATCAAATCCCAACCATCTCACTAAAAGCTTATTACCTCTTTTCCTTAAAATCTTCTCAATCAAATAAACACTACCAGTTTTAGATTTTAACAATTCGTGGCCATAAAATCCCCCCTGCAATATTTCTCCTTTACTATCCTTTAAAATGTATGTTTCTGGAAAGGTTGGTTGCACTCGATGCACTGTGAAAACTTCATTTGTCCAATTGGGTAGGTATCCTTTGGTGAATATTTGTTTATATTTACTTATTCTCACATGGTCTCCAATGGAAAATTTAAGAGGAGGCTTCTTATCTAACCGCGGCGTAGTGTTTTCCTTTATGCGTTTCAAAACTAAAGATTCATTTTTTTTGTTCACCTGATTTGGTTTCATACCTATAGTACGATGTTTTGTATTGTTGTAATCTTTGATTAGAGTTGGAAGAATATCAAACCACACATAACTTCCTCTTTCTGAAAATTTCTTGTACATCAATGTTTTCAATGTGCGATTGAAACGTTCTACAATGGAGGCTTTCTTTTCACTAAAAGTAGAATAGTGATTTATTTTATTTTTCTTCATCAGATCAGAAAAATCTTTGTTAAAAAATTCTTTGCCGTCGTCTGTCTGTAGATGCTTTATACGTTTTCCTATTGCTTGCAGTACCTTTCTCATAGCTTCAGTAACCGAAGGCCCATTTTTATTTTTAAGGGGAATAGCACTGGCAACCTTTGTAAAACAGTCAATAACTGTTAAAATGTATTTGAAACCTTTGTTTATTCTACTGTATGGTTTCATTTCTACAAGGTCAGCTTGATATAAGTCATTAATACCCTTCACGACCGTTGATCTTCTGGGAAAATTTCTTCGAACTGGTTTGTGAAGTTCTTCAACTATAATTTTTCTCTCTTCCATTGGTCTGCTTCATTCTTCGTCCATTATACAACTGAACGATAATTGTAATTTATTCAATTATACTTGTATGAATTTCAAAAGTCAAATTGATATAAAAAAGATGAGTTCAAGGTCATCCAATTCAAGTTTTAAAAAACTTTACAGTTTTAAGTCAAATTGATATAAAAACATGAGTTCAAGGTCATTCAATTTAAGTTTTAAAAAAACTTTACAATTTTACAGTTATTCTTTACAGTACAATACAGATTTTGTAGATGTCCGTTTCTTTTTTGAATTTCTTATTCAATCCATTTCTGTTAATGAATAGTGCCCATAAGGGAGTGTGTGGATCTTATTTTGAAGGATCACACGCTTGTCGTCTCTGGCTGACAATGACTTCTTTTTTACTGTCATACTGTACAAATTATGCTTAAAACTCCGGATGGTGTTGAAAGTTGCATTGTACTCAGCTCCTCTAAATAAACAATTATAGTAATGTTCGAATCTCATGTTCTTCATTATATAATTTTTTTTAATCCCTTTTGCCTTTTTAATGATTCCGGCTTCGTTTTCATCCGCCGTGTCATTTTCTGTTCTGCCTGTAAACATCCTTAAGGCATACATCTTTGACATAAGTGCTACAATTTCTTCTAGGGGCACACCAGAAGATTCATCTTTAAACTTTCCTATCACCTTTTTGTTCACGCAGTTGTCATAGGTTGGGTGGTCAATGGGGTAGTCTGAGAAGTCAAAGGAATTCCTGTGAGGAAACACTCTGAGGTCTTCATACATGTCGAGTGTCTTGATCCAGTAGACGATCCCATCAGTGTCCATGTAGCATATTCCAATTTTATCCCGTCCGTAATAGGAAACCATCTTGTTGTAATGGAAGTCATACATATGGGTCTTTGAAATGTCAAGTATACACATTCCTACATATAGAGGTCGATCCATGACAACATTGGTTTTGTCCATGCAGACTGCTACAAGATTTTCATTAATTACAATAGAAGTTTTGAAGTTAGGCTTTTGAACTAATTTTAACATTTTCTTTTCGTCAGAGACCAGTTTCAGATTCATGTGATTCCTTTTGTTTTCGAGACATTTTCCATAAACTGCGTTATTCATCAGTTTATAAAACTCTTTGTGGAAATTTGATGTTGCAGCAGCTCTTCTTGCAGTATTAGAATCAATATATTGTTTCAACCAAGGCTTTTGTGTAAATTGAAGTACCCGATTAATTCTAACAATTTTTATGCCCAGTTCAATCGCTTGTTGCACAATCCAGTAGTGTGCTATATAGTTAGTTTTATTTTCAAGGGTAAACATCAACTTGGGATGTTTACCTCCTGGAGGAATTTCGGTCCTTGGTAGGAGAGGAAGATCATAATGATGGTCGTGAAGATTTTGTGGATACTCGAAGTCAAAGTCCAAAATGTATCCAATATCATTGAACTTTGGGATGTTTACGATGTCTCCTAATACAGTAGGTTCTACCCAGCAAAAACCACCATAAGGCAATGGCATGGACATGGCATAACCATATAGGTTATTGGCATCAAAGTAGCCCAGATATACTGAATCTTCTCTTGGATTATAATTTGGAAGATGTTTGTTATTGGCTTTGACATAACGTGTAACTGATTGTGTTAGCCCTTTCTTTTCTTTTCTTTTCGTCTGAGTTTTCCTCTACGAGGTGACCTCGTATTGGCTCCCCCTACCCTCACGGGTAGTCCGTACCTGGCATTAGCCTCAACCGGACCAGTCTTGCGACCAAGGGAGTTATGGAACATTAGTCCCAAATCACATTAAGGCGGATTAGACCCCCACAAAACCCGGAATTCACTAGGCCTGTGGTACTCAGCCGGCGGTGACCCAAAATGACCATCCGCTGTGAGTGACAGTGGCACCACTACCCATGGTACTTCTCAGCTTTCGTTTGTGAGCAACGCCCCCAGATAAGGCTGGAGGGCCCCCCACAGCCGAAGCTGTGTGCCGAGCATGCCGACAACCTCTGCCCCCTCGATTCCAACCCAATATCCGGACTGGCCGAAGCCAGGGGCTTGAGCCGGATCCCGAGGTCCCCATTTTAGGTTTTACTTGGGTCATGGGTGGATCCCAAGCGGAATAACTAGGTCACTGGAAACCCGCACGCCAAAGGCGCCGGCTGCACTGCAACCGTACCCGAAAGGCACGGAAGCCCCAGAACGCACGGAAGCCAGATGTGTTAGCCCTCCTCGAACACCATCTTCAATCATGAGAACCATGTCAATGTCCGTCAAAAGTTGGAGTTCACATTTAGTTTCTTTCATCATTGCCTGCCAAGCTAATCCCGGAGAGGTGAAATAATAAAAACAGTCGAGTCCATAAGCTTTCAAACAGGAATTTCTAAACTCCTCCATTACATCACAAAGGAGAGTTACATCAAGTTTCACATAAAAATCACTGTAATCTCCAAGCGTAGACATGTTAAGTTCTGTCCATACCTTAACAGCATGATCATAATCCTCCGGATCTACTGGTGATTCGTTGAGTTTACTATAAAACATTTCTGGTGGAGGTAGTTCAGTCTCGTCAAATCGGGCAATGGAGTCTATATAGTCGTAGGGAAATACTCCTTTCCTTAATACAAGCTCCAACTTATCTTCTGAAACAAGCTTCCTCGTTTCAATCAAGTCTCCTCTTTCTAAATTCTTTGAAAGTGTCATCAAACTGAAAGGCATAAATCTTAATGAATCTATGAACCTTAATTTTATATTTTTTACTTTCTTCGAAAAGCTGATAAATTTTTCTGTAGTTTGTGCCAATACATCTATTTGACCTTTGTCTCGACCGAGCTCAGGGATAATAAAGTGAGCGTCGTATCCACTTAGGTTGTGTAATACAACAGGTATAAAATTTGGGAGTTTGAAATTGATGTTGCAGGCGTTGCAAGCAGCTCCTCTATAAGCGCCTGTCAAATGATCATGGTCATGAACCTTGATGTTATCTTCAGTAAACTCCTTTTTGCACAAGTAACAAACGTTCTCCATTAAATGACACAGTTCTTGAAGTGGGTTCAGAGTTTCCATTGGAACGATGTGGCTATAGAGGGTAGATACCTTTTCAGCAATAATGTACAGATCGTCAACAAATCGTTTTGCAGCTTCCTCTCCCCGGTAAAGTTTTGGCGATGTTGGAATACCATAGTGCTGAAGATGTTCTTCGGAAAGTGTCGATTTTACCAAAAGACAATAGCTGTTTGGTTCATGTCTTTGATATTTTCCACTGTCGGGTGCATCGGGATCTATATTTTCTACTGGTATTAACGAAGATTCAAAATCTGCGTAAATGACTATTGGTATTCGGTATTGGTGATGTATGTTCTTAAACTTCAGAACGGAATTCCTCGGGGTAGGCAGGATAACCTTTACTGCCGCATGATCTCCACAAAGCTTAGAGTGTTCCGTCAGCCAACGATGACCTCCTCTAATAAAAGCGATATTCTTAAAACAGAAACATCTTTTACAAACTGTTATTTGACTTTTCCTTTTTGTAAGTTGTTTGTGAATCAGTTTAGTAAAATCTTTTATATACACATAATGTGAAACATCACCATCTGTTAATAGCAATAAATCTGTATGATCTGCAAGTTGCCGAGTCACTACTTTTAAAGGGTAGACATTGTTTCTACTGTCGAGTCCAAAAACATTAATAGATACACCTGGATTGCGTTTTTCAAAACGTCCTATCTCGGCCAATGACACTGGGTAGTTTAGCCCATTAAAATTATACCTACAGATTAGTTCTTGATACCTTCTATTTGGTCGTTCCGGATGTTGGACACCTTCATTCACTAGATGTTTTGCTAACATAGAATATCTGAAGCATTCATTGTCATTGTTTTGAACATTGATGCATGACAAAGTATTTTTTATCTTTGCTGGCAGTGGAATATAACTGCTGCCACGATCTCCGTATCCACGTTTATGAACGCGTAAATCCAGACTGTTAATGTTGAGCAGGGACCATCCAGATCCTCGAGCTTCATGTTCCGTTATTTTGAGTACCAGTTCCTGCAAACATTCCTCAACAATTTCATCAATATTTGAGGTCACCATGATACTGCGGTTTCTAGAGAGAAACCCTCTGTTGGACAGTTCTCCTTCAACATTATTAAAAGTTGTATCTAATAGCAATCCGAATTTTATGAAATTCAATCGGTGGAGTTCATAATTTAGTTTTTCAACAATGACATCTTTTACTATAGTCAGGAAATTTTGTAGTTCAAGCGAATTTGTATTGTTTATTCTATAATGTCGGACAACAGCTCTCTCAAATGCTTCCACTAAAACTTCCACTCCCAACGTAGAATCTTGACTCGGAGTTCCTGTAGTCGAAGGTTCAGACGATTCATCAGCAGAATCCATCACATCTTCTCTTGGGGGTGCAGCTTCACTCGGTGTTCCTGTAGTCGAAGGTTGAGACGATTCATCTATAGGATTCACCACATCTTCTCTTGGGGGTGCATATGCGATGACACTTGGCCTATTCTGCTCCGTAGAATTTTCGGCAAGGAAGCGCACAAAATCCGGATGGTCTTCACAGTCGGACGGTGTATTTTCCGTAGCATTATGATAAATTTCACAATGCAATACATACAAATCTTCGTTAGAGAAATCTTCATTACAACGACGGCAGTAATACATCGTAGTTGAATTGCTGTTCCATGCGCTGTATGCAGTTCCAGAAGTAGGAATGAGAACAAATGCTTGAATTTTCTACTTATATATCAAATGCTTACCTCAGCACTAAATTCCTATTGGTTCATTTTTTGCTGACATCAGCACCTTTAATCTCATTGGCTCATCAAATTAACCTGTGAACATGAATGTATTTTTAAATCATTATTGCACGAACCTTTCTAGCGACAACATCGTAATGGAGCAGCCTGTACAGGTCCCCGAAATATCCTCTACTACACCACCTTTTCAAATATTGCCTACGGGGAGGCAAGTCACCGGTGAAAATCAACCCGTACAAGTTCATTCTGTAACAAGCAGAACTAGTATAACATCAAGAGAAGTGATCGCTGCGTTGGAAAGATTAGTGGGAGCAGATTATTTGTCCGATGAAGATGCCAACGCAGAGTAGTTACGCTCCATAAGGGTTTACTGTGTAAAACCTATACAAAACAGCCGTTTTCACGGCTACCAATTTTTCACTCGTTTGTAGCAGCAGCTTGTAGCAAATATAAAATTAAAAATACAAAATAAGTTAGCTCTGCAAAGTCTTTAAACGATTGAGTGTAATGGTGGCCTTTAGAAAGGCCGTTTTGAAGTAGACTAAAAGTCTAACTATCGCTTAAGTATGCGACACCATCATCATCATCCTCCTCATCGCTGCAACCGTCAAATAGTCTCCGTCTGGCATCAGGAGCATCAGGTAGAACAGGGGTCGTGTCTCCCTCGCCATCTTCGATCGGAAGGAAATATTCAATGCTGTCGGCTTCGGACTCTGTGACATGGGAAGCAACGGTCAAATCAATGAATTCATCAATGTCCGATGCGAAAGATGATGTTTCAGCTTCATCGAAGTTGCTGAAAACTTCCATGTCAACATGAGGATCGTCGTCTGGCATAGCAATTACTTCCTCAACGACCACATCAAACTCTTCACCTAACACATCTTCCATCGTGTCTTGCAGTCGCTTCCAGGTGGGAGGCATGTCAAGTGGTGCCATGGTGAGTAGGGTGAGAATGAAAATGGACCACAACATGCGCTTAAGTGCGACCCAACGTACCGTACAGAATATTCTGGTAGCTTCTTAAATCGCATACCATTTTATTTTGCTTACCTACTCAAATAACTAATGTTTGGAGTGAGTAAATATCTCTCAATAGAACAATTCATTGGGAAACAGAACACAGAAACTTTAAAAAAAGTGGTTATTAATGTTAGTTTGTTTTGAGTTCGTTAAATCTTTTAATTCAATATCATACTGTATTTTGTTGGTCGAAGACTAAAAGAGGTGGCACTGATAGTGTCAAAACGAGTGAATGTTGGTTTGAGGAAATATTTCTCAATAAAACAATTCATTGGGAAACAGAACACAGAAACTTAAAAAAGAAGTCATGAATGTTAGTTTGTTTTGGGCTCGTTAACTCTTTTAATTTAATATCATAATATACTTTGTTGGTCAAAGACTAAAAGAGGCTGCACTGTTAGTGTCAAAACGAGAAATGGTGGTTATAGTGTCGAAACGACAAATATAAAATTAAATAAAAATACAATATAAGTTAGCTCAGCAAAGTCTTTAAACGATTGAGTGTAATGGTGGCCTTGAAAAAGGCCGTTTGTGTCCGCCCTCAGATGTTGTGTGAGGTGGTGCCGTCGGTCCGCAGACTGTGCCCTTACGGGCATTTGATGATGACGATGACCCGGCCGCTGATCTTAAGTAGGCGCCGAAGGTCTTTCAGCACCGCGGACTTTAGAGGCATGTCATCCTCCAGAGGAGTTGGCGGGACCCACACCCCAGGTTCCAACAGCCGGAGCCGGACTGTCTTCCCGCGGGGGTCGGCCGCGATGCTGTCCAGGTCCTTGGCGACCAGAGCGATGTCCGATCGGTCCCGGACTTCTCTTTGCAGGTTGGCCCGCTGGTTCCATGGCCATTCTGCGATGTGGTGGCTCCTCGCCGTCTGGTGGTGGACGATCTCGTAGGCCATGTTCAGCTCATGCATTTTCATTTGAATGGTACGCTTAAGTGCGACCCAACGTACCGTACAGAATACACTGGTAGCTTCTTAAATCGCATAAGCTATGCTGATTCATCATTTTATTTAGCTGACCTAATCAAACAACTAATATTTGGTTTGGGCAAATATTTCTTAATAAAAAAATCATTGGGAAACAGAACACAGAAACTTATTTTATAAGTTCCTTAAAAAGAAGTTATAAATGTTAGTTTGTTTGGGAGCTCGTTAAATCTTTTAATTTAATATCATAATGTACTTTGTTAGTCAGTCTAAAAGAGGCTGCACTTATAGCTGCAAAACGAGTGAATGAAATGGTGGCCTTGAGAAAGGCCGTTTAGGACCAGCTCCTCCAGCTTAGTCGGACTCCCACATCGGCGTTGCTTTTCGTCCCTCTGTCTTCGGTACATTCTTTTTAAACATTAAATATGACCCAGTCTTGGGTATTGGCATCATGAATTTAGGCAGTCTTACCTTTATAATTTTATGTTCATCTAGAAAGATGACCATTCTAGGCTCTTTGGTCTGTTGCAGAAGTTTATACTTCTTCGACACCTTCAGTCTTTCAAATTTTGTACCCTCAGCGAACGGTTCCAAGTCGAAACTTGCTTTGGGTCTTGCCGCTCGGTTGTGTGTGGAGCACAAATCCTCGCCCAGCCTGCAGTACTTGCCACACGCCTCGCCCTTCTTCGCTCCTCTCTTCAACTCGTAGGTACACCTTGGAGCGTTCTTCACCCTGGGCGTCAACCGTATTTTTGGTGTACCGGAGGTCGAACTTCCCGTCGAAAGCTTGGGGTCAGTCCTTCTGATGTAGTCCCTGGTCTCTTCATCTGACGACTCCGAGAGGTCGGGACCAAAGTTCAGCGGACGTGCGATGTACTTCGGGGCGCTCGATGTGGGAGCCTCGTCTGCCGGATCGAAGATGGACTTCTTTGGCAGGATTGCTTGCACAGCTGCAGTAGTCTCTGAAGGGTCCATGTCTCCTGACTTCAGTGGAATCAAGAGCGAATGGAAAATACCCTAAGGTACAACACCAACGTACCGTATAGGAAACAAGGATAGTTAAGTTGATGAAAGACTTGTAATTTTCTTTACTCAAACCTTTAGGGCATTTAAAATAAACTATGTTGACCGAAAAATTAATGAAATTTACGGTCAAAATACATTACTTTGAGCCGGTATCTACTTGGCGTTGTGATTATTAACATATGAGGTGCTGCATTAAAATAGTAACGTAGCTACTGCATGAGTGCACAAACGACTTGAAAATTTGGTGGCCTTTAGAAAGGCCGTTTTGTCCAGGGTGGAAACTAGATCCAGTAGGCGAATCCCTTCGGATAGCGAGGGTCCTGGCCTGGCTCGTCCTTCTTCAGGAACCTCGTAGAAGTGCTGGGCCACTCCATTGATCTCGGCAGCTGGACCCTCAACGTCTGCGTCGAATCCCTCACGAAAACCAGTCGACCTGATGTCTCGGTGTACAGCACTTCGTAGAGGCCTGGATCGAGACGCCACAGCCGGTGAATTGGAGGTGTGGAGGAGCTGAACCGAGCCAGTGGAGCTGCAAACCTCCGTTCCAACCTTGCCAGCTTCTTCTGCGGAGTCGTTGACAGTATTTCGGCCCAGGTGTCTTGGATAGGCGTGACGAGCTCCCACTGTCGAGTCATCTCAGCCAGAATCTCCTCCACGGGCGGCAAGTCTGCCCAAGTCACCCGCTTCTTGTGGACCGCGCCGTCAGAATTCTCGCTGGCCCTCTTCAGGATCGGGCGAGGAGCAGAGGTCGTTCCAGTCTGGTCCATCTTGGCTCTTCAGTGGCGCAGGAACAAGTGAAGGGAGCTCGACAAGCTCTCGGGTTTTGTCAACTCGCTCTGGCTTTCTATTGGTGCGCATGAATTACACTTACTCAGCATTTTTTCCGTGGCCTTTAGAAAGGCCGTTTCAAATGTCGGGAGGAACGGGAACCAAATACATTAGCCCAAAAGTTTTAATCGTTTAGGCCAGAACATGTTTAGCCCGATGAAAGTTCTAAAACAGTATTCTGTACGGTACGTAGCTAGGGGAAAGAATCGAGTGATTTTGACCGTGATGTTTAAACTTTTTTCGCCAATCTTTATAGAACATGATCGGACATTGTTAGGGGAATAAAATGAAGTAGTTTGACCACGACGATTAAATATTTTCCGCCAAATATTTTGTGTGGATGCGTGGTTGTAGTTAGCGCAGTAGAATAAAGTTACTTTGGTGACAAGGTTTGAAATATCTTGCCAGCTTCATCGAGTTCATTCATTTTGACACAAATAATTTGCTTTGAGTACGGTAAGTAATGGAAATGACCCTACAGCAGTGATGTATCCCGCCTAAAGATCTCGTGACCGGTGAAATTTACAAAACCGATTTCTGTACGGTACGTAGTAAGGGGAACAAAATAAAGTTGTTTTGACCGCAAAGTTTAAAAGTTTTCCGCCAAACGTTATTTACTACGGTCGGGCATCGTCAGGGGAGCCAAATAAAGAAGTTTGACCGTGAGGTTTAAAAACTTTCCGCCAAATTTTAAGGAGACACATCCCTTTGTGTCACTATGATGCATAACAAATTTCGGTACACTTTTGTTGACTGAAATCGGTGGTAGTTAGTTGATAAAAATATAATGTGTTTAGAGCTAAAGACTTAACATTATTAATCCAAAACTTTGTGTTTTAAGCCGGTAGCAATTAGGGGGCCGATAAAGCGGTTTGACCGAGACAATTAAAAGTTCTGGGCGAAAGTAAGTGAGTGAAGTGGCGTGATGAATAAGGAAAAAGAATTGTATTTTATATTCATTTTTGTATAATAATAATATATTGCACATCGAATAGTCCATTAGTTTTCGGATACGAATTAGTTCAGCGTTCGACTTGATTGCAAAACGATTAATATTGGTGGCCTTTAGAAAGGCCGTTTTGTGGTATCAATTAAATTAAACTGATATCCACTTAGCGGTGACTCGCTGGCTCAGTTGTCCATCCGTTGGCACCCCAATCTCCAAGTACGTCTTCTTCGGACTCCGATGTGGAAGAGGTACGCCAGTGGGTAATGGCGTTTGCACGACGGTTCTCCCCAGAAGCAGCAAGGCCACTCTCTCTTCCGCATTGAAGTCCAGGAGACAATAAAGCCCGGGCTTGAGCTTCCACAGGCGGTGGGTCTTGACTCCCGGAAACGGTGATTTGGGCCGGCATCGTTCACTGGGCGTGATGGGTGAAATCGGCCTGCCTTCCGTTGTTGGGACGACCCCGGGAGCCGGAGCTGAAGTTGGTCCCGCCTGCAGAACATATTTCTCCGCGTAGTCTCTCTTCCCCCCAAGAATTTCTCGAAGAAGACTTTCGGCTCTCACGGCGTTGGAGAAGATGACAACCCGCTGAGGCAGAACTGGAGTGGATGACGCCGGCTTGGTCCTCGTTCGATTCCGCACCGGAGATTTGGGGTTTTTAGCGGGCAACTGAGCAACGGGGTCCCTCCGAGGCATAACCATCTTCTTGGGCCGAGTAGGTTTCCTCAGAAGCATCGGTGGAGTCTTCTCTGTGGCTGGCATCCTCGTGATCTGGCTGGAGTGATGAATAATTCCGCAGCGTGGCCGTGGGGTAGTCATAAACTCTAGCTCGCTTCTGATTGGCCCAGCCGCTGAGCCAATGAGAGACGTCGATTTCTCGCTGAGTCAGCGGAAAAGTTGATAAAACCAGGAGCTGCTCTCGCCACAGCATCACTCCGGATCGAGCCGTCACGGGACCATCCAAGAAGCAGCTCCGACCTCTCCGGCCGACTTTTGGGACTCGGCGGACACCATCGGAGACACCGGGCATTCGGCGTTGTCTTCGGAGAAGCGCATCCCTACGTGGTATACCGCCTCGGAGCCAAAGCCAAGCGTGCACCCAAGCAGGTCAACTCGCTTGCGCCGCTCGATGTCTACGGAGGTTGCCGTCGAGTCACCGGGGTTGAGCGCCGCCCCTGTACCGAGGAATGTCGCCGTGCCTGGGAAAGACTACTCCGTACGAGGGCGAGAAGTTTCGGAGCCGCTGTGAGACGTTCCCTGGGCGTCAAGATCAGTTTGATCACGGGACCGTTAGGTCCCTTCCCTCGTTTGCACTTGGCCTCTGCGCTTGCCTTCTTTACTGTCCTTTCTTTGCATGGCTTTTGCGTGGGTTCTTTCTTATATTTTTACTAACTAACACTCAAGGGTACTTAAACTATGTTCCCTTACCTGATTCCTATCACACCCCCCAAAAACAAACATACCCGGGTGGTTCGCGCAGTGCGGTTTCTGCGGTCCCCCACACCTTGGTTCACTCGGTCGGCTGGCCTGCCCAGCTACGATGAACTGCCCCTATACTAGGCTGGTCGGCTGGCATGTCCGCTACAGTCAAGTTCCTTTTTTTTCTAAGTCCCAAATGACCTTGAACATGTTTGAACCTGCCCGGGGTAAAAACTTTAGTTAAAGTCCGGGGAAACAAAATAATTATTAGTGGCGGACTAAATAATGTAAAGTGTCGGGGACTTAAAGATGAAGCCCGCAGTAAAAATTTTGAGAGAAAGCCGAAACGGCCTTTCTAAAGGCCACGGTAGTAAACAGGATAAATGAAATAATTCAGAGAGAAAAGTGAAATGATGGTGTATAAAAGAATAATGAAACTGGTCAGAAATAAAAATAGAATATTTGCATCAAATAATAATAATTGTTAAGCGGGGTTTGTAGAGAAATAGAAAGGGGAAGAATGTTATTTATTGGCCGGGTAGTTAAAACGGCCTCTGTGATTTGTTGAATCATAAAACCGGTTGAATAATTGTTCAATAATTATATTTGATGAAATAAACTATGTTTTGATAGAAAAGTGTAAGTCATTAACGAAAAAAGAGCATTAAAAAATAACCCTTGTTAAATAATCCCAAGTGAACGAATTATGTTGAGATCTAGTCTTAAGCCATTAGCAACTACCGCCGTTTGCAAGTTAATGGGCGAAGGAATTAAGCCTTACTAGCCTGATCGGCGCAACACCCGGGGGGGTTTGGGGGGGCGAAGCCCCCCCAACAAAGGGGGGGGTCTGGGGGGGGCGAAGCCCCCCCCAGCGCGCTTATCTTATCTTATCTAAGATCTAAGATAAGATAAGAGATAAGATAAGATAACAGATAAGATAAGAGATAAGATAACCTCCCAAGACGGACCACCCACGTCGAAATTATAAAAACTTCGTTTTTGCTCGTTTTTCTTCGTTTTTTTTGCAAAAAAAATTGTAAATTCATGTATATTATCATTTTAGACAATTATTTAACACTTTTTCATCATAAATAAACGTAAAATAAAATGAAAATTAGCCCTCTCTGGTCTCTGCTTTAAGTTCAATAGCGTATTAGTGACGTCACACCACCACGTCACACCCGTGACGTCACACACTCCACCTCGTCACCGTATGACGTCACACATACGTCATCACACGTCACAAATACGTAACCACTGATTAAAAACCGCTGAATTTGCGTTTGTCCTGAAAGCCCCATAATGCCTCTACTATTGGGGGTCACATATGGTCCCCTCTCGCACCACTTAATATTATTATCTGAGGTTTTAACTTTTTTGTATAACCCTGGGGTCTAATAGACCCCAACGCATTTAATAAAGTTATGTCTCTTTGGTGGGTATTGAAGGTTAAAATTGTCAGTAGGTTGTCTTTTGTTTTTTCCTGATAAGAAAATCGTTGCTTTTATTCCACACTATCTCACGTTAAGATTTACCTTAGTAATTATGTATTTTCCTACCACTGCATGGAAACAATAATTGCTACACATGTAAACCGTAGGCCTACCTGCACAAAACAGTTCATGTCCGATTTCCGTTTCATTTCCGCTCTACAGCGGCAATGTTCATTCCCGCATGATAAATCAAATAGCAATTTAAGGTCAGCTTTGTTACAAACCATGCATCAGCTGATAGTCATTGTTGTAGTTTAGTAATTTCTGATGCTTTTTAACAGTGTGTTCCGACAGAAAAAAATCAAACACAACCTAAATGACATTTGGTATACAATAAAACATTTAATCTGTTGCAATCATGGTGGTAGGGAAAACCTTGTGTGTATTACGAGCACAAATAGTCATTGCCGCTCTCGAACTGTTTGGCCGTCGAGAGGCAATAGTGTACTATGCGCTCTTAATACACAAATAGCTATTTCCTGCCATGTTTGGAATAGAAACAATTTTAATTTTGTTTTTAAGGGGAAAACTTCAAGATTGCTTCTCTTGATAACGGCTAAAACTGCCTCAAGTAGGCCTACATTAAACCGCTCCCGTTGACCAAGTCGTGTTGTTAGGCCTAAAGGGATCCGGTAGTAAGGCGGGGTTTTTTAAGAACACTATTGTTATACAGTGTTCCTTCATTAAAACTATTTATACAAATTAAACCTAGCCGATATGTGACTATTATTTTTAGAAAAATGTTTTTTGTAAATAATACCTAGACATTTTATGGTTTTATTTGTGATATTGTACGATCTACATCACTTCCCCGAGCTTACCAAGGTCTAGGTCTCGCTCGCCGTGCAGGAGCGGGTGGCCGCTAATTTAGTTATATCTGGCGCTCCGTCGAATATTTTTACACGAAGGCGGTTCCAAAAATCAGCATGTGCCGTAATACCGCCGGTGCCTTTGTACCACAAATCCCATTCGTCTTACAGCATCAAACAATGTTCGATTCGCAGAACGATCAAAGGAGAGGATTTGTTTTGTTAAGTCCTCAAAGCGCGTCAAGTGTATATAAGGCGCTGATGTCGCGGCGGCGGCCAGTGCTGGAGATGAGAGCAGGGGCCGTCTACTCGTGGACGACTCTCTTGCACAACGCGCTGGTCGTCGTGCTGGGGGACTCCCTGTACCGGAGCCTGGGCGAGTGTCCGGGGAGCCGCCCGCGCCAATGTGGAAACCGCCTCCTGGAGTTCCTGTCGCACCGGACGGGCGCGACCGCGATAGCCGTGGCGAAGCGGACCGGCGACCACCGACCAGCCAGGGTCAGCAACGACCAGGAGCTGGCCAGCGTGCCGTGGCAGACGCTGTGGCTACTCGAGTCCAACAAGCAGGACTGCGATTACCAGGAGTTGACGCTTCGGAGGAACCCGTTCCCGGAGGAGCTACGGACCGCGGACTGGCTGATAAAGAGACCGGAGAGCCCCATAGGCCACTGTCCCGTGCGGTTCCGGCATCACGTGGACCCGCACCGCTGGTTCCCGCGCAACCTGGTCGTCTCCGAGTGTCTGTGCGAGGGCAGCCCCTGCGCGCGCCACGGCCTGCACGTCTGTGTCACCGCGTTTGCCGCGCGCTACGTCTACAGCCTCTACACCGGCAAGAAGCGCGTCCTCATCGCCGTCGGCTGCATCTGCGCCATCCAGAAGACCCGTTTGGCCAAGGTCATCGCCCCCCAGACGCCCGACTAAGCTCCCGCCTGCCATGCCCGCACAATCAACACTTTGGCCTAAGCCCTCACCTGCCATGTCACCGCCCCAAGACGCCCGGTTAAGCCCTAACCTGCCATGTCATCGCCCCAAGACGCCCGGTTAAGCCCTCACCTGCCATGTCATCGCCCCAAGACGCCCGGTTAAGCCCTCACCTGCCATGTCATCGCCCCAAGACGCCCGGTTAAGCCCTCACCTGCCATGTCATCGCCCCAAGACGCCCGGTTAAGCCCTCACCTGCCATGTCATCGCCCCAAGACGCCCGGTTAAGCCCTCACCTGCCATGTCATCGCCCCAAGACGCCCGGTTAAGCCTCTGCCTGCCATACGTAACTTAATTCCAAATTTGATTAATTTGATTTAACTATGGTCTTCCAAACCAGAATTTCCTTTATATCTTTTTAAAGTGATTTCTGTAAGAATACATTTTTATAAACATTATACATATGGGAACCTCCTCAAAAGTTTAATTTTTTCAAAGCCAGGTTTTTTTTGCAGAAATTCTATTTAGTTCTTACTGTTTGAATAATATTTTTTTAATAGTGTAGAAGGCAAAAAGAAATGTATAAGAAAAATTTTAGATGTTATATGGAGTTTTAACTACATGTACCGTATATTTTATGAAGGGTGCTAGAAAAAACGTATCAAGGACTTAGTTATATGATTACTTGTTCAAAAATAAAGAAAAAATTTTACATAAACATATGTCCTAAAACGTTTGTTAAGCCGTTGGTTGCCATTTACACGCTTAATAATTTTCCTCCTTCATAACTGATTGTTATCTTAGGTTCATATTTTGCATTAACATTTAACGTAAAAATGTTCATTTTCATAAAGAAATAAATTTTTCAATATGTAATTTTAATATGGTGGCCATTTTAAATTTTCATGAAAGATACTAAGAAAACAGTTAATTTTATAAAATTATACAGGGTGTTTCAGAACTCACTGAAAATATTTTAGGGCATTGTTTCTGGGTTAGAAACATATCTAAATATCATATTTAAATTGTCCGGAAGTCTTTAGTTACTCACACAGCCACCATTTTGTTTTTTTTTCACATAGGTAATAATTTTTATTTCCGTAACGGATGGTTGTATTAAATTCATATTTAGCATGAATCTTTATTATACCATTGTACATTTCCAGGAAAAAAAATAATTTTTTACGCTGTATATTTTCAAAATAACGGCCATTTTAAATGTTCAAACGCAAATATCTCAAAATCGGAAAATTTTATAAAAATTTTACAAGACACAAAAATTTTGACATATTAAATTATCTAACCAATGGTACCAAGGTTGTAAAGATCTGACAACAAACAATGGAGTTATTGCGATTTTTCGCCATGAAAACATTGATTTTCTTGTTAAATGGCCTTAATTTGCATTGATTTTAATGCAAAATCAATGTTTTCATGAAGAAAAATCGCAATAACTCCGTTACTTGTAGTCAGATCCTTACAAACTTGGTTTCATTGGATAGATAATTTAATTTGTCAACTTTTTTGTGTCTTGTAAAATTGTTATAAAATTTTCCAATTTTGAGATATTTGCGTTTGAAAATTTAAAATGGCCGCCATTTTGAAAATATTCAGCGGAAAAAATTAAATTTTTTCCTGAAAATATACATTTGTATAATAAAGATTCATGCCAAATACGAATTTAATACAACCATCCGTTACGGAAATAAAAATTATTATGTGAAAAAACAAAATGGCGGCTGTGAGAGTAACTAAAGACTTCCGGACAATTTAAATATGATATTTAGATATGTTTCTAACCCAGAAACAATGCCCTAAAATATTGTCAGAGAGTTCTGAAACACCCTGTATAATAACTCAAAGGTTGGCATTTTTTATTACCCAAGCAATGTTATCAAGATTGTAAAAATTGAAAAACAATAATATAATTATTGCAATTTTTATAGAACAAGTGTATAGAAAATGTTTAAAACCGTACTGTACATAATTTTCTCAAATTTTGATGTTTTCAAATAAAAATCGCAATAACTCCAATATTTGTTGTATGATCCAAACAACCTTCGTATCGTTCTTTAGATGATTGAAATTCTAATATTCTTTTATTCACTTGTAATATTTTTATTAATTTACTGATTGAAAAAATTTCCGTGCTAAATTTTCAAATTGTTAAGGAAATTAAATTTGTTAGGATAAAGGCCCATGCCATACATAAAATAAATATAACAGTCAGTACGGTATTAAAAATTAAAGAGCTTAAAAACAAATGGTGGCTTGTGTCTCAACAAAGCATTATAGGACATATGTTTAGATAAACTTTTTTTATTTTGTACAAGAAATCATCACCCAAAGTCCTGATATGTTTTTTTCAGGGTTTTCTGACGTCATGTATAATTTTAATTTATATAACATGACAACAGTTTCTCAGAATAGTTTAAATAAGAATATTGATATCACATGTACAGAAATGCCTTTAAATGATAGTTCCTATTTTTTACACTGTAAAAATATATCAACCGATTGTAGTAGTAATAATAATTTTGATTGCTACTTACAATCACTTCAACGGTTTGTAATAAAATCATTACACTACCATTATGATATCAATAACCATTACCCTAACCACAAAAAAGTCAGTATCTTAGTTAAAAATAAAGATTATAACTAGATTTTTTTCATCCCTATTAACTCATATTAATATTTCACTGTAAATTTTATATGGCTTTTGCAACAGTTAAATATTATTTTTTTTAACACTACTACCAAATTAGTATAATGCAACCGTTTTGGTTAGTTGATATAGTCTTTCTCAGAGAAATAAAGTCTGGATACAAACTCAAGTCCAGCTTTACATAAGAGAACAAGTAACTGTTCAAAAACCAAGTGGCGTATTTTTTAAAACCTTGACAGCTTGGTTGTAAAAGCACTAAAACTTTTTTATGACTTTTGTTTATAACACTTTTGTTTATATTTGCTTCAAGTTTATACCATATTTAATTTTTAGAATTTTTTTCTTGCAGTCAATTTCTTTTAATTATTTTCTTTAAGTTAGATAAATTCCGATTTTTAATAACTATGACTGAATATCCTACTCTATGTGTGAATAGTGATATTAAATTTTGTTCTAAATCTTGAAGTTAATCGTCATCATATGAGGTTTAAGAATCGATAATAATAGGATCACCTTACATTTAACAGTCCAGATCTAAGCAGAATTTCAGGTTAACCTGCACACATTCCACCGTTACTACGTTTCCTATTTGTGGAAAGCTGCGGGAATAATTCTCTTATCCACTACAAAAGTGAACATAAAGTTAAAACACAATAGTGGTCATTAGATATTTTTAACTGATCAATTAAATTATTCCACCCTTATTTTACCAATGTTTGAACAAATTTTTAAACCCGTTGCAGCAGACGTTGAGCAGGCTCAGCGATTTCCTAACTATTTTTAATTTTCACCATGGGAATTTGTTTCCGCAGTCATTATTGATATAAAATCATATTTGAAAAAAAAAACATAAAATATTAGGCACTTTGTAATCAATACCAATGTAAATACAAATCCCATCTTGTTTTCAGTCCCAGCTTCAGTTCCCAGCTTGTAATATCAGTCTTGTCTAGTTATACATTTATATTATATTTATAGTCATTTATGTAGTTATAAACTTCATTTAAGGGGTATTTTATCTGTGCGGTACTTAATAAAACTTGAAAAAATTACTATTTCCCAAAATATTATATTGCTATGGTAGTTATATAAATAACAATTAATCGCACAATGTAGCTAGTAAGTATGTAAATAGAACTGCCATTGACAATAAAAAACACATTTTAAAACAATATATAATTCCATTTTAATAAATCAATAATTAAAAAAAAAAATAAATACTCAATTCTGAAATGGCAGTGGTTATATAGTCCTTAACAACTTATTGAATAGGCCTAATGAACAAATAGGGATACAGAAAGGCTTCTATGAATAAAAACTTACACACATATTTATAAAAATGCTTCAATTGCTTTATTTTAAAAGAAAAACACAAGAAAAGGTGATATTTCAGTAAGAATAATGAAATGAAAAAGGGGGAAAATGTATGAAAGCAATTGAAATGTTTTAACCAGACTATCTTTTACTAAACATATTGAGTGGTAAAAGAGCCAGTGTTAGGAAACCTTAGCCAGCTTATCAAATATTTTCAGGTACTGTAAATTGTTTTTTTCCTACCACTGCATGGAAATAATCACATTGCCACACCTGTATAAACTATACACAAAACAGGTCATTTCCGCTTTTCATTTCATTCCCGCGCACGCTAAATCAAATAGCAATTTAAGGTCAGCTATTTTTACAAACCATACCACAGCTGTTGGTAATTTATTGTCATTTAGTAATTGCTTTTTTAGTTTGAGGTTATGTTTGATAATTACCAGTGTGTTCCAACAGAAAAAATCAAACATAACCTAATTGATATTTCCTATAAAATAAAATATTTATTCTGTTCCAATTATGGTGGTAGGAAAATTCTTGTGTGTATTACGAGCACAAATAGTAATTGCCGCTATCGAAATGTTTGGCCGCAGTAATCTAACGTTTTGTGAGGTCATCTACATTTCTCGGGTAACAGTGACGTACTTTGCACTCTTTAATACACTAATAGCTATTTCTGTCCTTGCAATACCCATCCATTACCACATTTACTCTGTCCCTAGATCCTCGTTTGAGTGTTCCAATATTTGGAAGACTTAAAATTTCAAAAATAACATGTAAGTTTGATATACTATAGATATTGCATTGTAAGTAAATCACGCCTAATGGTGTTTTTGTCTTGTAAAACCTGTTAATATGTTGTCTGCTTTACCTTGACACTTAAGGGATTAGGAGACCCTTAGGCACACCAATGCAGCCGACTTGTCACTAGGTAGATGACTCACACACTGGGCGCCTAGTAGACAATTGCTTATTCGAATTATCATTTTAACCAATGTTAGCAATCTTCGGTTAAGTCAAAAAATAACAAAACCAAACACGATGTAATTTTTATAATATTTACGGATAGAAACTTGCCTGAAAACAAATCAGAAACTTATACCTTTTTTACCTCAATAATGGGTTGCCTATATTCATTATTCTCTAAATTTACCGTTGTTTACAAATCTAACATTTGAATCCAAGGATTAATTCATTTATAACATTTTATAATGTATTGGAGCTATTACTAGCGTATTGGAAAGTGAGCATCGAGGGGGTTGAATCCATGCGCTTGAGAGTGCCGATGCCTGAGTCAAGGGTACACAATCCTTTAAATGCCATGGTAAAGCGGATGTAATATGTACCTAGTACCTTGAACTAAATTAGTCTTAGAGCTATGTTTTTATTGAAGATATCAAATAAAAGAATCACTGTAATATTCTTCAGAATAGTTAGAAATCAATATGGTAAATTTTTTATTAAATTTAAATAAAATGTTCACAAATTATAATTTTTTACAGTATCTACCATCATGGTTACAATAGAACAATGAAACAGCATCCTAAAATATGTAAAATATTGGAAGACGGTGTATCTTTACTAGTATCTTTAAGAGACTCATAATTACATTAAGAGTCTGCAGTAACCACCTTGGATTTTTATTCCCATAGACTAATGTTAAATTTGAAACGTCCGCAAGGCTTTTCATATTGGTCGAAAAACATTAATCTTTTGTCATTTTAAGGAAAATTTTAATATCTAGGAGACTATGAAATATAAATCATGATTACAGAGCGATTAATGAGACTAAACTACTAAAAAACATGTCCATCTTCGAACAAAAAATGTTGTTTATTAACTCTGATGTTGTTTATTAAAATGTTGTTTAAAATGTTGACTGATTGTTTGTTATTACTCAAACAATCAATAATAAAACTTTTGATTTCTTTGTCCCATAGGTATTAAATTTTCCTTTAAAATTACATAAAGATGAATCTTATTTGATCAATATTAAAGACGTGTAGACGTTTCAAATTTAACATTAGTCTTATGGGAATAAAAACCCAATATGGCAGGTACTGCAGACTCTAACTAAATAAGGAAAGAAATTTTAGTGTATGAATCCATAAAATACACAGTGATAACAAACAACTAATAGTAGAACAGTGTGATAATTTGTTTCTTGAAATTGGTTACAACCCATCAAATTTGCCTCAATGTGCACTTGAAATAAGGGACATTAAACTAGTAATAATGCTTCTCGGCATTAATAATATTTAATAGTGATAAAGAAATCATTTTAAAAAGTTAATTAATGAACTTGTTCAAAAAATTTTCAGATTAACAAAAATCCACTGCCTGGAAAAACCCCATTTCATTTATAAGGAATTGTAAAATATACTAATATAAAAAATATTATAAAATATAAATACCTTATGAAACATGTTACGTAATGTATACCGATAACTAAAAATCGCACTTGAAGTGTGAAATAAATGGACATGATAGTACATTACTGGATTGCACATAATAATACAGAATAAAGGAATAGATCTCTAATTCAACATGGGTGTAAGTTATACATAGTTTTTCCTTTAAAGATAATTTTGTAATTTACGGTGCAAAAGTTATGGAATGAAATTGTTGTTATTGTTTGAATAAATAAATGTTTTATGAAATAAATGAGTGGTGTTATTATACTAAAACAAATCCTAGAAATTAAAACGTTACCAAAGAATATTATACACTTTTTTTACAGTGAAATAAAATGCTATGCCAGTAGAGAAAAAGAAAAAAACAGAACTCATTATGTTTTAAGTTGACTTATAATTATTAAATTTCACCTTGAAGACTTTGAGGAAATCTTTGTAATGTACAGTTGATAGCTTATTTGATACCGACAGACTGGGAATTAAATACACTCAATGCAAATAACATAACTTTATTGATAAATTTCTTACTTGCATCAACTTTTATAATATAGTACAGAACTTTAATATGACTAATTGTAATCAAATAATACATTTACTATATAATTTGGTGGGAGTTGGTTTTCCCAAGATGTTGATGGTTTAGGGTAATCAGTGAATCTTGGTTGGTTAATTGGGAATGGTTATGATGGCTGTTAAATCTATGTTGTAATTGATTGAAGGAATGAATTAAACATACTTCTATATTGAGGCAAATACTGGGATCTCTTGGTATTTCCTTACAGCTAACCTCCTAACTAAATATTACTACATTTTGAGATGGGCATAATTTTTTGTAGTACTTGATTCTCCAAACCAAAATACACAGTTAGCACACTGAGATGCAGTGAGGGCCGTTTTGACAAATCTATCAGTAATACTTTTGTGGGTGGGATTCAAAACTAGTGAACTAAATATGTAAAAAATTGGGGATATTTTCCTACATACTGATCGTACAATCATCTTTGTAGGTAGTATCAATAAGTTTATATTAATCTGAATTTTCAAAGTTGTAAAGTATTTTTAGAAACACTCGATATATTGGAAGGGAAGCAACCAACTCGAGGAGGCGTAAACCTAACTTGTGGACCTGAACAGTACCACATTTCCCACTAGGCCCACTAAGCCCAGGCCTAGGGCGCCAAATTTTAGGGGGCAGAAAATTTCGAGAGATTAAAAAGGGAAATTTTGTTATTCATACGCGTAATTATTTCCGTGTAAACGCCTGCAAAATAGGGCGACGCAACTCAAGGCTCGTGTAGACCTTTCTGCGTTGCTTTGCGGCGGCGGCCAAACGAAACAAATCGTAGGCCTACTCCATCTTTGTTCTTTTATACATCATCCAAATAGAGGTTTGACAGTACCAACAGTTATTACATATTTATTTAAAACACGCGGTTACATACATTTTTCTTTCAATACAATATGGTTTTGTCAATATTCCACTTCAAGATTGAATTTTTGGAGAAGTGAAGAAGATTGAAGACGTGAAGTAACAGTGACAGGTTATGTTAATTACTGCGAAGTATAATATGACTATACATTTTAAAGGATTTGATTTATTTAAAATATCAAAATATATATTTTTGTATACAGATGTCATTAAACCCCGTCACTAACTATGCATATTAGTATTCTACATATCAAAATAAAAATCTAAAATGTGTAGTATATTTTTTTATTTCGACTCTTTTTAGCCTCTATCCGCCACTTTGTTTTTTACAACAAATTTTTAAATCCGTAACGGATCACTATATTAATTCAATAATTGACATTAAATTTTATCACACCAATGTCATTTTCAGGGGAAAATATTTTCCAAATATTAAAAAAAGGTCACTATTAAAAGAATTTAACTCAGATATTTCAAACCCGGTAAAGTTGAACAATATTTTACGGGAGACAAACAATTTTACGAAATAAATTATACAATTAATGATACTAAGATAAGGATTTAACAAAAGTAACGGAGCTAATCAGAATTTTCTCTATAAAACCTCGATTTTTATTTTAATTTATGCAAATTAAGGTTTTTTTATTGAAAAACTGCAATAAGCTACGCCCGCACAACGGCGGCACGGCACAGACGGATGGGCAGACAGGCAATTTTTAAAAGTTTCTTGAAAATTGAAACTCATTAGAGTGCGCGACCTAGGTGATACGGCACGCAACGGACACTCCCAGGCGATTCGCACTTACCGCAGTTTTGCAAAAGATTCAGGAGAAGGAATCTCAGGACATTTCCGCGCTACCTTACCGACCGTGACGGCTGGTACCCTCCGAGATGGGCGGCACGTTATTTTCGTCGTTCTACCCAGGTTGCAATAGCAAATTGAGTTGTTAAAGCGACTGATCCCATTTTACGGAAAGTGCAGATGACCGGAACGCCGCGCCGGGGGTCCGCTAGTAGGCTACCACAGAATATGCGCGAGTACGTGCAACCGCTTAAAAAAACTGCGGGCCGTGCCGCCGTAAAGCATAACTCCGGTATTTGTTGTTAGATCTGTAGAATCTTGGTATCATTTAGCGAATTCAATAAATCTGTCAACTTTTTGTCTCTTGTAAAATTTTTATACAATTTACCGGTTTTAAGATATTTGGATTTAAAGTGGCCGTCATTTTGAGGCTACACGCATCGGAAAAAATAATCTTGACTTTATTTATATTCCGTTGCCGGTATTGCGGCAGAGAGGGCGCAACTGTTTTATGTGCCTAGGGGCGCCGTTTGGCTAAATGCGGCCCTGGACCTGAATGTTGAGTTTTAACCCCAAGTTTAACTTATTGTAGTTACACTAGCACAGTGTGAGCTCAGACACTCCATTAACATCAAAATTAAAGAGAATAATAATACAAATGCGATATTGTGTCTCACACTAGACGTGTCCTGAGCGCATCTTTCATTGCAGTGACACACTGCGCCTACAATCAAATAAAGATTATACTAAGCGGCTGTGGCGATAGTTGAGGGACGTATTGTTGTAGTACAAGACATTCTTTAGTCTTAAAGGATACATAGAATCTCTATACTTCACACACTATGCCGCAAAGTTCAAGGGAGATCATCTTATCATCTAGGATGAGTAAAGTTTGTATGTAAGTGAAATAATGAAATAATGACTTTATTCCACCAATATAAACATTTTTACATTCACAATAGAAAACTAGGAATTTCATTGCCACATGAACCAGTTTTTGTAACAAAGTGAAAAATAAACAAAATAAAAGATTATTAAATTATTTCTGAGTCCAGTCCTTACACTGAAAAAAAAACACATTTTGCCGCTCTCCATAGCGTCTGCAATTCGACATAAATTAAACCTTAAACTAAGCAAAGACTTAAAAAATAAATAATTTTAAAAATCATAAAAATGTTAAATATAATCTTTTAATTAAATAACACAGGCTACCAAAAATTAGTTTCAATTTTATACTATGAAAATTAAAAGTACTTAAATTAAAACATTGTTTAAAAATTAATATTAGGATTCTGAAAGAGTCATTGTTTTACTTTAGAAGAAAAATAATTTACATTTAAGCAGCTTCCAACATCCTGAGGTAACTGGTTGAAGTATTTAGGTCCGTTGTACTGATAAGAGTGTCTTAATAATGATTTATTGACTTTAGGTAATCTAAATATCCCCAGATTATTACTCCTTGTGTTATGTAAAAGATTTTGTGTTCCAATATTACCACTTCTTAAATAAAAAAGTCTGAGCACTTTGTAAATGTATAAATGTTGAATGGGAAGTATTTTAAGTTCAAGAAATAACAGAAAGGAGCTATCTCTTTTACAGCTGTTTGTATTTATTAATCACAAAAAATGATTTTGAGTTGTTCTTAATTTTTCCATGTGGCATTTATATGTTCTTCCCCAGCAAGATATAGCATATTCTAATCTTGAACTAACTAGAGCAAAATAAAGTGTTTTTAGTAAAAAGTTTGCATATACATCTTGAAATCAGCCTTAATTATTTTCTTCAAAACTTGGCTCAAACCTTAGTTCTGCTATAAAAAATAATATTTATGCAGGTCTTAATACTAGGAATAATTTAATTTCATTAAAATATTGAAATAAAATTACAAAAGTTTTTACATTGGCCTTACAGAGTTAAAAATCAAAAGAAAATAATTTCTGAAAACAGCAGCAACTGCCACAGTACCTTGTATGTGCTCAAGTATAAAACATGTAGTTTGAAATGTGACCATACATCAATGAAAATATAAAAAAAACCAGTGGCACTAAATCATACTTTGACAAAAATAGTTTATCAGTTTTTAAATCTTAGTTTATGCTGGAATTTATGATTATTTAGATAAATAACAACAAAGTAAAGAACAAAACAATTATGCGATTTGTTGAAATGCTGGTAAAAACATGAGAATTCTTAACAAGATAAAATCAGCTTATAACTATACAAGTAAAACCCGTGTTACAGTTTCAACCTGTAATACAAATATTTATACCATAAAATCCCTAAATAAAACAATTTTGGAACTGTACACTTAATACAATTGAATGGCTCCCGCCAGTAATGTTGTAAGCGACACAATTTAAAAAATTGAGATTTCAATACAGCAACGTTGGAAACGCCACCCTGCATCAAGGTTGGTAATTATATTGTTGATATTTCTGAAGTTGGCAGCCCTGGGACAGATAGAAAACCACGAGGCTTTGGTGTCGCCATAAAGTAATGTTGTAGGGGACTGGAGATGTCGAAGTCCCTGAGAGTCAGTCTTGCACAATCTGAGATAAATCAGCTTATCCGTTGCAGAAAAAGGATGATAAACATTCAGAACTGGACAAGAAATGTTTGTAAAGCCAAAAGGAATGTTGGAGAACCACACATCAATGAAAATATAAAAAAACCAGTGGCACTAAAACAGCCAATAAGGGGATGTGTGCAGTAGCGTTATAACTGTCAAGTGAACCAATATTTTTTTTAATATTTTTTGTGTGCTTTTAGTTTGTTTGTGTTTAGATATCCTTCTATTTTATAAATGTAACGTTCTATCATATTATGGCCAAAACACACAAACATGTGTTGACCATAACCTCAAAAAGTGGCAAAATAGTTGTAAACAACTGTCATTTACAACGTTATTTTAATTTTTAAATCATGTGTTTTGTTATTACTTATTTCCTACAATAAATATTATTGTATTATTTCTTATGATAACAATTTATACTGTTTTATACACATGAAAAAAAGCTAAAAACTAATAAAATTTCTTTATTTTTTTGTTTTTCCCCTTTCTGTAAAATTTTGATTTTGTCTGCTACAACATTACTGGCTGGAGCCATGCAATTGTGACAAATAGGTTTAGGTTTTTGAATGTAAACATTAATCTTATTTATTCAGAGGACAAAAAATAATAAATTGAATTCTTATATTAAATATAGTATAACTGTAGAATTAATTCAATATATGTATTATTTAATGTATATTGTAGACAGGAAACATAAATTAACATATAATAAATACAAACTATAAGAAAATGATCTGTCTTTTATTTTGCTATAATCAAGCTGGATATTTCACACTCAAATTTAATAAACAGTTTAAATATGATTTTTAAAATTTAAAGCATCATTACCACCTATTACAGTCCAAGCCATCATAATCTTTGAAAAGAAACAACCAATGTGAAGTCACAATGGTCAAGAAATAAAATAAAAAAACTATATAAGTGAAAATAATACATCAGTAATATCAAGACACTTATAAGTGGTTTTTAACCCTTCATTGATTTCAAAACATGAGAGGTGGGTGACTCATGAAGTTTTATCTGGGTATTGTAATAATAGACAAGCAGTGTAATTTTATACATATATTATTGCAAACTTGTATAGAAACTATGTATAATCAGTAAGAGTGTTCATTAAGACAGTAAAAAAACTTATAAAACAACAATAAAACAAAAAACAACAATAACAACAACATTGTTAACAACAATAACACGTAACTACATTCCTGGAGCCTAGTGGCGCGAGCAGTGACACGCAGAAGTAGCCTCCGTGTTACACGAACGGATCTCAGCATTTAACTGGATAGAAGGGGATGTACAAAGGGTTTTGGAGAGCGTAAAGAGGTCATGTCGGTTCCTGGAAAGATGTCCGTGAGGAACTGAGACTTCAGCGACTGCTGACCGGCAACAACGCATATTTGTACAAAAATAAAAGCACCTGGAGGAAAACTCTGTGATGACACCGATGAAGGGTTAATCAATATCAGAAATGATCAGCTTGGCATGGTCAAACCATAGAGGTTTTTAATTTAAGTTAAATAACAAATATGATTATTTTATATACAATATTATATCATAAAGGCAGATATATTATAAAATCATTACCATAAAATAACGTTATTGTACTACTATGTGTGTACAACAATATAATAAATTTTTATCTTTCATCCTTAAAGAACTAAGATTGACATACACAGTGAAGGCATTGGATTACGAGGTGGTACATGTAATAAGTAATCTTCATCTGAGTGAGTTCACTGGCCCATTGGCTGTAGCGCTCTTTGCCTCAAAGTAGGCAGAAACAGAGTAAAACACTTGTCTGTCATCGGCTGCTTGAGAGAGTTCCAAAAACTTGCGTCCCGATAACTGGTCCTCATTTCCTGACTCTATTGCATATCTAAACAAAAAAACTGATAAGTTAATCAAATGAAAATTAGGAGAGAAATGTTTCACATAAATTATGTACACAGTGAGCTCCCTCTAGTACATCTTCCAGTGGTTTGGTGGCAAGATAATCCAATCGCGGTCCTCCAGAAATGAAATAATCAGCCAAGGACGAATCCCTGCCTGAAATAGACATGAGTAAACTAGTTCCCATGTACACACTTACAATAATATAAATATCCCAATATCATACATTTTCTGTAGTTCTCCGTTTAACGGAGAGGTAGTATACTCTTGTGCACTCCTAATAATCAGAGGTCTTCCGGACCGAGGCTATATCAGACAACGAAAATCTCAAATAATCCGGAGGTTACTTTTATTTTGTGCTTAGGGTGTTATGAGACCCTCATCTCAGTTGAAATGCTCGTAAAATACACTTTTATCAATTTAAAGGAATTTAAAACATTTCAAAGTCACAAATAGATCAAAACAAACCACAGTACAAAATACATTTAACACTTACCTATAATCTAACTGACACATTGCAGATTGCATGTGTACAGATACAGTCTAATTAGCATATTGGTAGACACTCAGTTTGTAAGGAAGAGACTTTTGGCTAATTGGAAATACAAAATAGGAGAAAGGATTCAGCTAGCTTACATGAGAACATTGTGTTCAAGCAGCATATAGACACATATAAAAAATACACATACAAAAATTTTGTCACTATGGGGGACTTCTTCAGAGAAGAGGAGAACCCCCATAGGGATGAAATATTAGTGAAAAGGTGTTAATATGTGTCTATATACTGGGTGAACACAATTTTATCAGGAAACTAGCTAGCTGAATCCTTTCTCCTATTTTGATAACCCACACTTGACACTCAGTCACTTAGGGTGTTTGTAACCTAGTACTCCAGTAACTTGGAGTGCTAGTGAGAATTCACTGAGATAACTCTAAAGCTAACTATGACACCGCTAGAATTTGGTTGTTTATATTCCATCCTCTTGAGTCACGAATGTATCAGATTTTTATCGAAACCATTGGCTTGAGAACGCTAATAACTCGAAGGACACCGTAATACATGTAGTTTCAATAGAAGTGTGGTGACTGTATAGATTGAACTACGACAGATCTATGACTGCATAGAAAGGTCCATGGCAGTCTGGACGTCCTTGAGCATAGACAAAAATATCTATTCTCTCTTAATCAGTTTTTTACATCCCGTAGGCGGCTATTTCACAGCCAAAAAAATTCAAAAGCATGGGTTTGACAGCCCATTATTTAGTGTTGAAAGGTTATTCTGTATAATTTGTACGTTAAAAATAATATTTTTTAATATTTATAAAAAAAATTAGCTATCCTATCCAAATCAATCAATTACTAATATTTTGATTTTACTTTAAATAAAAACAGAACCACTTTTCTTCTGCTGGATAATGAGGAGTGTGGTGTACCTGAGTGCAGGCAGTATCTGGTGCTTGGACAGCAAGACCTCCGTGATCTCCTGACTGGCAGTGTTGAGTCTCTGCAGCATATCCAACGCCAGCTGATGGGCTGCCGGGTACAGGTTCTCTAGTGACAGCAGTAGACACGCCTGCAACACACGATACCACTCTCATCTTCACTCTTAAGAGTTCTTCAACTTTTTAAAAAACATGCCTTATTCCCCAGTTTAGGACAAAATTTTTGACGATATTTATTTTATTTTATTTTGAGTGTATCCACCCCTATGGCATTTTTTAACGTTTTGACAGGGAACAGTCAAAACACCAGTATTGTTACTATCTAACATCGACCAGTTGTTAGAAAGCGTCATTAATTAATAGCCCAATGACAAATGGCAACTGGGTCTGGAATCAAACCTTTAAAAAAGCTACTAACTTTTCTCAGGATCGAACCGGCAACCTTTGGGTTCAAATGCGAGCACTATAACCACTCAGCTACCCAGCCAGTTATAGCTAAAGGTTTTTTTAAGATAATTGTTACAATCGATGACCTCTTACCTGATATATCAGTGAAAATAAACTGTGATATTTGCGGAAAATGTTAAAAGTTAGGTAAACTGAGTTATTTTTTATGTCAATGAGAATTATATTTTCATATTTCAAACTTTCAAGGTATGAAGTAAAATGATAACTATTCAACTAATAAATTACCAAGTTTCAAGAAATTTGATTAAAAACAATGTCTGAACTTGGGCAATAAAATATATAGGCTAAGTGTCAACACTTAGCCTAAAGCCATATGGCAAAAGACATAGCCTACTGCACTACTAGCTCAAAGGGTGAGAAGACACTAAAAATCTCCAGACTAGCTAATCCGGGACATACAACATATCACGAACAATCTCTATTTTTTTAACAAAACCAGTCCTCAATTTTAAATTTAATGCCTTAATTTTTCACATGGTTAACCACAAGGACAAAAAAGTCAAGTAGTTTCTATTATTTACATATTTTTAATTTGGTTTCGCTAACAACATTTTCAAGAAGTTTCAAAATATGTCTTTTATATGCATAAAATGTTTTAGACATTTTATTACTGTTTGTCAAAACAATCCTTCTAAAAATGCAACACGTGAAAGAAAATATTAATCATGAAACAGATTTTTTTTTTTAAATGCATTCAGTGTATTAAAATTTTGCAGCCATAAAGAAAAACTCAAACATAGGAGGAACTTTTCTTAAAAAAAAATATGATTAATTTGGGAAAGAAAACTTATTAAATAAAAGAGAGAGTTCAACAACAAAATTACTTATCAAATTATAACATTGAAACTGAAACGAACAACCTCTAAACACTTTTTAATAGTCAAAACCACCTATTACCACGCTATCTTCCGATTACAAACTATCTAGTGAGAAGTGAGTGACAGAGATTTGACGTATAGTTGTGTAAAAATCCTTTTAATTTAATTGAAGAGTTTTTATTGGTAAAAAATATTGAATTTTAAATAGGCTGATCACTAATTATTTTATATTGCTGCTCTTCATCTGTGATATTATTTTATGTTATTAAAGTAGTATAGTTAGATTAGGCCAGTGGTTCCCAACAGGTGGTCCGCGGACCCCTGGGGGTCCGCAAGTCATGTCAGAGGGGTCCGCAAGATGTAGTTAAAAATTGGACTAAAAATATATATTTATACAGTAGGTAACAGCTTTAAGTTTTCTCCTTTGCGAGCGCTTTGGCCAATGCTAACTTTTTCATCTGGCTTTATTCAACAACCAATGCTAGCAAATTGTAGCGCCACCAATGAAACTAGATGGCCTAATAGTTTTGATTTTTGCCTGCCTATAGAATGCGTACGCAGCCTGCTTGCAGCCGACAAATGAGCCAACTCGCATTTTAGACATCAGTCGGCTATTTTTTTTTTTTTTTTTTTTTTTTTTTTTTTTTTTTTTTTTATGTATTGTTAGTGCTGTAGCAGACTGTGTCGTTTACATAGGCATGATAAATTGGTACACTGAGAAATCGGTAATGAGCTTGAGGTGACAATATTTTAACTGCTGAAGCAGACTAAGTATAGCAACATACTACATACTGGCCTCAATTCATGTGTAGGGAAATGTTTTACATGATAGCCTATCAAAATATGATAGTTATTTCTATTCACCGTATGGACATTATGAATTTTGAGGATATATTTTTTACTTTTTTGTCATTACTAGACCAAATTTAATTGGATTTTAGAACTGTTGCAGATAGGAATACTTGGAGAACTTCTCAATCACACTGCTCTCAATATCAATCACTTATCACACTGCTGATCAAGTATTTTAATTCCAGCAGTTTTATAAAACAGTTGCATTAAAAGCTTTCTTTTTCGTGAATGTTTACAGTACGCACACGGTAATTAAAAAATGTATTGTTCATTTGATAGGCCTACAGATGAAGAAGAAGATAATGCATTTGATACTGAATGTACTGATGGAGGAACTCTTTATTTCCACAAAAAAAAAAAAAAAAAAACGTGACTTTTATAATATTACTGTTTACTTTTTTTCTCACATATTTTGAACAATTATAACACAGGCAAAATTGAACGCAAATTTTTAGATCCGACTTTTTTCTCAAAATGGCAAAGTTATAACCTTAATTCCTAAAACAATTAAAAATAAAATAAACTCTTATTTTGACTCTTTTCATGTACTTGGTACTGTGGTATGGCAACACACGACCATTTATTGTAAGCTCGTTATAATTAAGAGCGGGCTGAGAACATTAGTAACTTTAGGTTTAAGATTTGGGGGGCGGGGGGTCCTTGTCATTATAGTGACTAGATGAGGGGGTCCTTGGAAAAATTTTGTTGGGAATCCCTGGATTAGGCTAATGACTTGGCTGTATGGAGCTGTATAATGACTTTGTTGATGTACACTGTACCTGTATGACAATAAAGCACTCTTATTCTTAATCACTCAATTAAAAAGTCAAAGCTTCCCGTACCTACACAATAAGAAAGAATAATCAAAATACTTTTAAAACTAAATATCAATATTTTTAATACAATGAAAATTCTACGTAGCTGTCAAGACCTCGCTTCAAGTAATTTTTAGAAGAAGGTTTACACTTAAACCCAGTTTAAAAAGTAAACCATACACAAAATTAACTTTCCTTAGATATTTTAACTAACATTTAATCTGAAAACATGCAAGAACACATATAGACACTTTTTTATAACAAGTTATAACGTATGTTTATGAACAATGTTACTTTTTAAGGCCAGTTTTGTCACCGATCTACTACAACACAAAACAACAAAAATGGATCAAGTGTTATCATGGAATTTTCCATTCTTTAAGCGCACTGAATGTTTCCATTTATATCTCTCTTTTCACCAATATATTTATAAAAAACCAATTATTGTTTCTGGTAATTTTCAAAGAGGCAATTTTTTACTTTCTAAATAATATTTTGATTAAAATAGTACAGAGGAAATCATCCCACCACCCAAGATGGGACAATACTTTGAGGCATATGATCAAAAGGTGGGTTAATACGAGTAATACCCTTTAAAAGTAATAGTCATTAACAGTAGTCAAAACAATTTAATGTTTTAGTAAGTTGACAATACATCTTATTTGAATAGAATGGTCCAAAATTATTTTAGGTCTTTGACAATGTTTGATCAGTTTCTAAAATATCATTTTAACCGATGATCCACAGAAACTCACATATTTATTGTAGGCCTACAATGACCATTTCATTCATGTTTATTTGACATTTTACGAAACAAAGTTATAACTTTCTATAACCTGAGCACTTATTTCTGGTTCTACATCAGGATTCAGATTCAAAGTATGTGAATAATTTCTAGTAGAAAGACAGTTAATGCAAATGGGTTAAAGTGAGGTCAGTTAAGAGAACTTCTGCTGAAGGATTATATAACCTTACCAGGGGCTTGGAGTCGGAGACGACAAAGTACTGCAGCAACTGGTGGAGCTGGTAGTAGGCCTTGTTGAGCACCAGGGAGTTGATGACCAGCTCATGGAGGTAGTGCTGCACTGGGATCTGGTGGTCTGTCAGTGAGCGTACATACTCCAGCAGCACCCACATAACCTGCTTGCGCCTCCCTACACAACACAACACACCATGAGGTAGTGCTGCACTGGGATCTGGTGGTCTGTCAGTGAGCGTACATACTCCAGCAGCACCCACATAACCTGCTTGCGCCTCCCTACACAACACAACACACCATGAGGTAGTGCTGCACTGGGATCTGGTGGTCTGTCAGTGAGCGGACATACTCCAGCAGCACCCACATAACCTGCTTGCGCCTCCCTACACAACACAACACACCATGAGGTAGTGCTGCACTGGGATCTGGTGGTCTGTCAGTGAGCGGACATACTACAGCAGCACCCACATAACCTGCTTGCGCCTCCCTACACAACACAACACACCATGAGGTAGTGTTGCACTGGGATCTGGTGGTCTGTCAGTGAGCGGACATACTACAGCAGCACCCACATAACCTGCTTGCGCCTCCCTACACAACACAACACACCATGAGGTAGTGCTGCACTGGAATCTGGTGGTCTGTCAGTGAGCGGACATACTCCAGCAGCACCCACATAACCTGCTTGCGCCTCCCTACACAACACAACACACCATGAGGTAGTGCTGCACTGGGATCTGGTGGTCTGTCAGTGAGCGGACATACTCCAGCAGCACCCACATAACCTGCTTGCGCCTCCCTACACAACACAACACACCATGAGGTAGTGTTGCACTGGGATCTGGTGGTCTGTCAGTGAGCGGACATACTCCAGCAGCACCCACATAACCTGCTTGCGCCTCCCTACACAACACAACACACCATGAGGTAGTGCTGCACTGGGATCTGGTGGTCTGTCAGTGAGCGGACATACTACAGCAGCACCCACATAACCTGCTTGCGCCTCCCTACACAACACAACACACCATGAGGTAGTGCTGCACTGGGATCTGGTGGTCTGTCAGTGAGCGGACATACTACAGCAGCACCCACATAACCTGCTTGCGCCTCCCTACACAACACAACACACCATGAGGTAGTGCTGCACTGGGATCTGGTGGTCTGTCAGTGAGCGGACATACTCCAGCAGCACCCACATAACCTGCTTGCGCCTCCCTACACAACACAACACACCATGAGGTAGTGCTGCACTGGGATCTGGTGGTCTGTCAGTGAGCGGACATACTACAGCAGCACCCACATAACCTGCTTGCGCCTCCCTACACAACACAACACACCATGAGGTAGTGCTGCACTGGGATCTGGTGGTCTGTCAGTGAGCGGACATACTCCAGCAGCACCCACATAACCTGCTTGCGCCTCCCTACACAACACAACACACCATGAGGTAGTGCTGCACTGGGATCTGGTGGTCTGTCAGTGAGCGTACATACTCCAGCAGCACCCACATAACCTGCTTGCGCCTCCCTACACAACACAACACACCATGAGGTAGTGTTGCACTGGGATCTGGTGGTCTGTCAGTGAGCGGACATACTACAGCAGCACCCACATAACCTGCTTGCGCCTCCCTACACAACACAACACACCATGAGGTAGTGCTGCACTGGGATCTGGTGGTCTGTCAGTGAGCGGACATACTCCAGCAGCACCCACATAACCTGCTTGCGCCTCCCTACACAACACAACACACCATGAGGTAGTGCTGCACTGGGATCTGGTGGTCTGTCAGTGAGCGGACATACTCCAGCAGCACCCACATAACCTGCTTGCGCCTCCCTACACAACACAACACACCATGAGGTAGTGCTGCACTGGGATCTGGTGGTCTGTCAGTGAGCGGACATACTCCAGCAGCACCCACATAACCTACTTGCGCCTCCCTACACAACACAACATGCCTGTGTTGTATGAGTGCCTGCTTTTGACCTCGTACCATAGCACCGCCACTGCGCTTGCGTTAACAAGTGACATATGTGACATTACATGTGTTACGTTACATGTGTTACGTTACAGGTTCTCGATCGTATGTTTAAAAGTGATATAACGATGTTTAAGATATTATTTCATATGCTAATCAAGAAGTTATTTGCTAATCAAGAAGTTATATTATTTCAACGCTAAATTTTTTCAACTAATGTCTCAGTTTTTGTTATCTTAAAGTTATACTGTATTAAACAGAATACACAGAATACAGAGAACATTATTGACAAACATTAAGTTTACAATAGGCATCATTCAATAAAGTATCGGCTAACCTGACATAGTTTAAATTCAAATCCGTACTTCATTAATTTGTTAAGTGTTATTTCGCTCCCGGAGGGTTTTACTACAAAAAATATACACAGTAGGCGTAAATTTTATGACTGAAAGTAAAGTTCTGTAGAACTCTAACTTTGTTAAAGTAATATACACAGCTAACAAGCTAGGGTACAGTGAGGCCAGCCATTTTAACATAACTGCCACCAGGAACCTTGATTCTACTCTAGCAAAAAATGTGTGTAGACATACAATCAAATGGACATATCCTTAAAAGAAACCACCACCTAACCTAACTAATACAAAAATAACAATGAATTCATTCTTGAATGGTAATTAGACTAAAGAGTACTTTTTATATACATGTAAGTTAAGCTCATATTTTGAATTAGTAACAAGTTTTATTAATCACATTCATTTCATTGAATATTTTATGGAAATTAAGATCTTGTGTAGAAAACAGAGGATCATTACTAGGAGGGCTGTCTTCATCGATGTAGTCGGCCAGTTTAGACAGCACGTTGGTGTACATATCGGACTGTTCGATGACCACCCTGGTAATCGGGGGGCTCTCGGCAGTTTGAGGTTCCGCAGTCGCAGTCACAGGACTCGCTAGCTGCCACCGGACATTCTGCAGCAGCTTCTGGCGATACACTGCGTTCACTTTGTCAAACACCAATGCTAGCTCCTCCAAGTTCTGCTCCGTGTTTTGCATTGTCTCCCGCAGCTCCTACAAATTGACCAAGTGGAAAGGGAATTTACTTTAAATTTTTGTTAAAGGACACATTCATGCAAACACTTCTAGAATTAATTCAAAGAAAAAAAGAAAACAGTTTAATTTTGAAATATTCATTAAGATTTTCATGTTTTGTTGTACAGTATAGTCCTGATAATCCAAAAATTTGCTTATTATGTGTTCCGTCATCAAAATATTGACTTTTAACTTATAAGGCCGGTTTTATGCACAACGTCATACACGTCACGTGACAATCTAGATCTAGTAATGAAATTTACTTACGTCATACAATCCTTAGTTGAGAATGGCGTACACGTATTTCGGCCCTAAGCCATCTTCAGCGCCTTTTAATATTCATACTAGGTTGCCATCAAATTGTTAAAATATCTTGGCGATGACAATTTGATGGCAACCTAGTGTGAATGTTAGAAAGCGCTGAAGACAGCTTAGAGCCGAAACACGTGTACGCCATTCTCAACTAAGGATTGTATGACGTAAGTAAATTTCATTATAAATTCAGCAATCCAGGCTACTTTACAAATCGATCTGGATCTAGATTCAGACGAGCTTAAGAAAAATTTTACAAAATTGGTCACGTGTTATTCCTGCCGCATTTCTAAAAAGTTGGTGGGGGAACACCAAAGATTTGGGTTTTATTAAAGTATACGCTGAGTTTATCAACTTACAACATGGTCCCGGTGGCATTGTACACTTCGTACAATTTGTTTTGCAAAAAACCATGGAAAAGGCGCTGGTCAGTGCATCCTATAAATAAAGTTATGCTAGAGAGAGGTTAGATGGCTGGGCCATATTAACCGTAGAAGTGAGAGAGAAATGATAAAGATGGTGCTCAGAGGTATACCAGAGGGAAGGAGACCATTAGGAAGGCCAAAAATGCGATGGGTTGATGAGGTGATGAAGGACCTGAGAAGAATGGGAGCTGACTTGGAGCTGGCAGAGGACAGAAGAGCTTGGAGGCACATGGTTGGCGAGGCCAAAAACCACCTAGGTTTCCAATGGCCACAGGAGTAAAAGTAAGTAAGTAGAGAGAGGTTTTTCCACACGTTGTGCAATGAATTCAAGAGTGACAGTAGTAAGTTTTTTAACTTTTTCCGTATGAGTGAAAGATCATTTGATGAACTTTCGTCTGTCGTGAGGACACTGCTAGAAGAAGAGCCACATTTGGCTCTAGTGGATCATTCGCCCTTGTAAACAACAAAACAAACCCACCCCTCTCCATCCCTACATTCTTGGGGGCTACACCTACCACACGAGCTTGTCGCTGCATAAATTCCGCTCCATTTGACGCAGAGTATTTAGAGGACTTGCACGACATTCATTACTGACGTGTTTTAAATTTGTTGCGCAATGTTGCACAAGGCGCTGCATAAATGGTCCCAATCTAGGTGTCGCGTGAAGTGTGTCACGCCGTGCATAAAACTGGCCTAACTGGGAAAACTCAAAACAGTTTTTTTGTGAATCTCACACAAACATCACATGAATATCACACAAACAATATAATTGGGTTACATTTGGTAATTAAATATGTTGGTCAATTATAAATTGAAAACAAAGAGAAAGCTTACAATGAATATCAAAAGTAAAAATTTTTAATTCTTACTCACAACGTAAAGTGAGATGACCCAATAACTTATATTTGGACTGTGGGAAAGAAAGATGACAGGTAGGGTGGGAAATAGTTATTTGTGCTTCTAGGGACTAAAGTACACTTTTTTCTCCCTGAAGGGAAACTGTTGTTGCCCGAAAGCGAAGCCGAGGGCGACAATTTCCCTGAGGGAAAAAAAGTACTTTAGTCTTTTGATGCGCACAACATTTTTCCTCCTCCTGCACGAATAACATCTAGGCCTATAACAATAGGCCTAACGTATATAATTTAATTTTACCTTCATATAATCCCTTGTCCGTCAAGCTGGATCAGTCACATCAACATAAAAAACACAAAAGGTAGGCTATATCATTTTTAAAGAACACAAAAAACAAAACAGAATTTAAGCCTGGTCAAAATTCTTACATTTAAGTTTTGGACTTCTTAAATAGCTTACCCAAGCGAAATGTAAACAAACACGTACACAGTGTTGTAGTGGCAAATTTTCCAATATGGGAACGCTTATTATATTGGTCAAATTCCCGGAGGTAGCAATAACTTTGCATATTGTAGGCTAGGCCTATGTATTTGCTGAAACTGAATTTACTGAGGATTCAAGAATCTCGCTTGGATGATTTTGCGAAAACCAAAATAAAAAAAACAGTATATTTTTATATTTAGGCCTAACTAACTTAATTGTTTTACAAAAAAAGGTTGTTTCAGAAAAGGTTATTAATTTATTTATTAACTACTTTTATGTACGTTAACCTCCAAAATAGCAACATACATAACCTAGTTTTTAAATGACTTATTTCTATACAAGTAAAAGCAGAGAACTAAAATAAAATATAGGAAAAACAGAGTAATTAATTACAATGAAAGTTCATTGACAGATTGAAAAAATCATGCTCATAAGTAGTCGGCAAATGCATCCTCTTCCGTAGTGGTCTTATGTTTTTTATTTTGTTGCTTAGAGTAAAAAACGACAGGATTGTTTTTTTTATTATTATTTATTCTTGTTGATTCCATAATACACTGAACTGAGGCAACAAATTTAGAACACACTTCAGTTTATTAGTAGATTATTAATTAATAAACGGTTAATAAATGAAATCAACTCAAAACTAAATAAACAAACCGTGGAGGGTTGGGGAGGGACGGGAGAGTGATGCCCACCACGTATGGTTGGCCTATACCGTACTCTGTGCACAATACAAAGTTCAAGCAAGAGTGAGGTTATCCTTGGAAACAAATAGATTAAAATTGTGTTTACAAATGTTTGAAATGTTTGTTAAGTATTGCATTTTATTATTGACATAAAATATATTTTTTATTTTTATACTGTTTGATTTGTATTTAAAAATATATTAGCTATTTTCCCGGATTTTCCCTGAACGGGGCACTAGGATTTTCCCGGGTTCTTGAAAACCAGTGTGGGAACGCCGTTCCCACGCGTTCCCGCACCACTACACCACTGCACGTACACTGCTGACAGAATGGCTTATGCTACAGCTGCTCTTAGTAAACAAAGAGTAATGAAACAAATTCAAGTGACAGCTGACTGTGACTCATGTTATTTTTAATCTCTCTTTTTATGCATTCCACAAATTAAATAAAACAGAACATCAGCCAAAAATTAGTTGTATGTTTTTCTTATCATGAACTATAAATAAATTAAGCAGTCATCTTTGAAAAGAAAACACAAGAAACTACTCTGTATAAACTTCTAGACTGCTGACTCTCACGGCGTAAAGTCAGGGCCGTATCTAGGGGGGGGCATGGGGGGCACGTGCCCCGGGCGGCAGATTTTAAAGCCGCGGAAGGGGCGGCAAAATTTGATATTAAATTTTAAATCATACAAAACAAAAATAAAAATAAATATTTTCAAAACAATTGCAATATTTTTACATTTTAAGATGTTGTCACTCAATTCCATTGGAGTTTTACGAGACGTGTACTGTACCCGTAAACATGACAACAATTCTAATAATGTATTTTGTGTGGGAGTAAGTGAACCAAAATCACTAAATTTCAAGTTATACTACATGGTTTTGTTTACTCAAAATGAAGTAAAAAGCGAGTTTTCTGAGAATTTTTTTATAAATATTACAAATAATTATAATGTTAAATAAATATAACAAAAAGTTATGAGGAAATAGAAATATTGTATACTGAGTTGTAAAGGGTGTGTTTTTAAATGATTTTCTATATATGTCTGTATTTCGATTGACTTATTAACATTTCTTTTGATGTATTATCATGCAGGGTAGTGCTGTTTTTAATAGACTTTATGTAGTTTTTTTTTCTTCAGTTGAGTAATTTTTTAAGTTCAATAATTTTTATGAGTACCACATAGAAATAATTGCATTTTTACATTCGTATATACTGTATAGTTAAAATATTATTTGCTGAGGAGACTCCCACCCTAACACAGAAGTTTTTGCGCTTCTCTTTTGTGTGTATTGTTTCTTTTCAATTAATTAAATTTGTTTGGTACCAACTTTAAGTTACCGTATTTGTAAGTTTATTTTATTTTGTTTATAATTGAAGTGCCGTACATGTTACATTTTTGTACTGTTTGAAGAGAAATAAAGATTATTATTATTATTATTATTATTAAATTACTAAAAAAATGGTCAAACTAACGAAAGGTTCCAATGTTTCTGGCAAAAGTCCTTCTTTATTATACGTAACAATAGCATCTAAATTCTATTGAAAATTGAAAAAATAATGCCAAAGAGAGGAGTGTTAAATATTTGTAGGGAGATAAAACCGATATGATAGCTGAGATCGACAATGCCGCCGGCTCTAAAAAAAAGGGTTACCATTTGTACGGTAATTTTCACCCAAATTCCCCACAATTCCTTGTTCAGAATTTGGTAACACTGCCCGTGATTGTCTCATTGTGCCGGTCGGTAGCAGTTTGTCGTCTTCTACGCAACTCTCTAGTCTTTAAGATTGCCTTCGGAGTTGTGATGTGACGTCAATGCTAAACTAGCATTTTTACACTGATAGTTTGTAAATAAAAGTCATAAAAGCATAATATAAACACTAGTATTACATATGTCATACGTTCAAATTAATTATGGATGGCAGAAAAGGGCTCGGTGGAGCCGAATAAGTAACGAGCCAAAATGAAGAATGAAAAAGAAGGTGAAATTTTGCAGAAGAAAATTCAACCAAAAGGCTTATGATTTTGCCTCATATTTTAATTTATAATATTGGGAATTTTAGTTTTAAGGGGTTGTATGTATTTGTTAAGACACATTTTTTTTTTTTTTTTTTTTTTTTTGGACTAACTAACACATTAAATTTTTATGAATTTTTTTTATCAGTAAAGAATAGTTTTTTCTCCTTTGTCGGGTTGTAATTATGTAAATAAAACTTACTTATCATGAGACTTTGTAGTTTTACTTTCTGACTACATATAAGTAAAATCTTAAATCAAATCACTAATAAAGTCGGCGAGCTGGGGGCGGCAAATTAGGCTTTGCCCCCCCTCACAAATCTCCTAGTTACGGCCCTGCGTAAAGTGATATACAACATCCGACCACCAAGCAAGCATTTAGCATCGTTAACTGACAACAACTGGAGTTACTCAACTTATATTAATCTTTACCAGTTTGCTTAATTCCACACTATATTCAATATTATTATGTTTAAATTAGTAATAGTTTGATTTAATCTTAAATATTTGTTAATCCAAAACAGATCCGGAGCCAATCATTTCGGATTATTCAGACTCCACTGCATTTCTTATTACAATACAAAACGAACCTCAATGTAGAACAAGTTGAAAATTTTTAGTTTCAGACCTTAGTAACTTAGTATTACTATTATGTAAACAACTTACTTTCAATATATTCTCTTTGGAGTTATGCCTCAACATTAAGAACTCTATGAGAAAGCTTTTGCTGTGGACTAGTTTGCTGACGTGCTCAAGATCTAATTCCAGATACCTAAAAATGTACACATTTATCATCTATTACATTATACTAAAACATTTTTTTATTTTTAAAAATTAGGTTTTAAATTCTATGATCTTCAATTGTCCTAAAATTTTTTATTCTTTGGTCAGAATAATCAACTGAAGGATAAAATATATTAATGACCATTTACTATTATCCTGGACCAACAGGGTAGAAAAACGATGCATGTATGGGGTGATAAATTTTGGTTTAGAAGGGATGCAATATAACACTCTTTGGTAGGACACTGAAAAACGTTGTTGGGATAAGTAAATGTAATGTTATATGTGAAAACAAAAAGTTATGTAAATGATAGTTATAAAAATGTATAAATTTGTTTTTCAATGACATTTTTGCCTTAATTAGTAGCCTTCATCTATTTCACACAAGAGTCCATAAGTTATGTAATCGTATTTCAGGGTCGACATTCCGCCTTTCCTAAATCTATCAACAGCATATCTTATCACCCCAAATACAGCCTTGAATAGTGAGTATAAGATAAAGCCCATCTAAAGTGTATACATATGATGTACATACAAAAATATGTGTACATACAAAAAGTGTACACATATTTGTAGTGAGCCCATCAAAAGATAAAGAAGGGTCAATCATACAACCAAAAACAGCTTACCACTATATACCACAAACATGCTTACCACAAACAGCCAATTTTGGCATCAATGACCACGTTAGGAGAAAACATAATCCAGTTGGGTGAATCTGGCTTTGTTAAGAAATTAAAATAAATATTCTCTCGTTTCACTATTTCCTTTATTTGGATAGTTTGCAAGGAATAGCCTTTTAACTGATAGGGTTTAAGAAATAGGAGAAAGGACTCAGCTAGCTTACTTGAAAGAATTGTGTTCAAGCAGCATATAGACACATAAAAAATTAATACAAATTTTCACTAATAATTTGTCTCTATGGGGGGACTTCACTTTCTCCTTCTCTGAAGAAGTCCCCCATAGGGACGAGATATTAGTGAAAATGTGTATTAATTTTTTATGTGTCTATATGCTGTTTGAACACAATTCTTTCAAGTAAGCTAGCTGAATCCTTTCTCCTATTTTATAAACACTATTTCCTTTATTTGTAAACATACATCAGACCTACAAAGATCTAGACCAATTAATACCTTTTCAAGGTTGAAACATTCTAAATATGTTTCAGTATACTACAAACATGTTCAGCTGAAGGTAGCGAGATAATGTCACTAAAAAAGTTGAAATCTGAGTTCAACTATTCTACATAGAAAGGATACATAGTTCAGCATTTTCCCCGCGTATTGGCTGTGCAGGCATCACAGGTGAATGGTAGTAAACGGACCCGTCACACTCTGCTTCCAGTCCAATGTCGAACATAAGGGAGGTCTACGAAAAGAATTGATGCACATGTACTCAAAAGTAATTATGAATGTGAATAGAAACAATCAAGAATAGGAAATAAAATACTAGTACACAATTATTCACAGTAAGGAATTTTACCCCAAGAAAAGTAAGCCTATGGAAAACTACATACTTTTTACACCACCGGCAAAATTTTGATGTGAGGTACTTTTGCTCTGCCGTCCACACCCTTCTGGGAAAAATAAATTAAATGCTACTTTGATCTATGCTCTTACATCATGTATTTCAATTTGTTATTTTAATCAATATTTTAAAGTTCACTAGCGCTAAAAAAGGACACATAGTTCAGCATTTAATTTATTTTATTTTATTAATTGAGAGTCCCGAAATTTTATATCGATATAACTAATCACAATGGATCGGACATGGAAAACCTGCTCTCTTAATTCTCATACTAAGAATTTTCTCATTATCCTGCTTCTTATTCTCTGTCACCTTCAACTCGCTTAATTAAATTGTTTATAAAACACTGAAAGAAAGATAGGAACTACATAGTAGACCCTCTGAGACTTGGCACATCATCAGTCCTGCCTACAGCAAAGATAGTGTTAATTGCTATTTTTTTTATATTAATTTTATTATTTTTTTGCAGTTTTTCATGACCCAGTTTTTGATATCACAAGGAATATTCGCCCTTATTGCGACTCCGTCACCACTGTAATGTTATAGTTTTTGCAGCCCGATTATCAGTGATAGGCTATATTACAATTTTTCATTGCTGTTTTTCATTGTTTTCCGCACTTCCGCAGTCTGATCATCATCTAAAACTGATTTTACACAGTCTTTTGTTCAGAGTAAACAGCTAAAGTCCTGTGTGTTGGATTGACCTCTTCCACTTGTCTGTTATTACCTCTAATCATTAACATCCTGGTCTGATACCTACAGACTTCGTGAGAATCTGCTTTTAAATCAAACTATACATTAAACTAGATTCATTCAGAGTTCATTCATTATGGCCAGAGTTATTTATGCCCATTTAATTAATTAATAAATCAATCAAAGTTGGGAACCATGCCATCATCACCTTTTATGGTTTCATGCTGAAAACTTACTTTTGAGGCTTGGTGATGAACAAATATCAGGTTGTCAACAATACTTATGGCGAACCGTCCACTTCTACCCAAGTTCAAGATGTGAGTTTTTTTTACTGTGGACATTCTGAAAGAGAAGATAGTTTTGTAAGCATTTGAAACATTCACAGAAGCACTCATGTGTTTAATAAAGGACAATATTCTTAGTGTTAAAAAATATTTGCCCTTCTAAAACCCTTATACAGTAGAAGCCCTCTAGTCCGGTCTCGGATGGTTCGGCCGCTGGATAATCCGGTCGTGGTATTCCGGAAATAAAATGTTTAGCCCCAGGCGTTTTCTGCATAAAAAGTTGACAAGAGTCAAGTTGTCCCACGTTTTATTACTAAAATATATCAGTTCAATTGACAATTTCCAGACGTTTCGGTTTCGGATATCTTCTAAAACTTTGTGTTATTGTTCTATTGTTCTTTGGCTGTTATCTTGTCGATGTTGATGTTTCGTGGCCCGATCGTCGATGTAACATTGAATTTAGATTCCTAGACAGATTCTGTCGCTTTTACGGTCCTATTTATAGGTTAGGGCCTTTGTTGATAGAAGGCCAGTATTAGGTACTGTCTCTTAATCGCAGTTTCTTCGCCAGTCGCCACTTATCCGTTCCCGATCGTCATTTTGATGCTACGTCTGAGAGGGAGCAAATCATGATGGTTAGAAGTTTATACATAACATTGATTAGGCAAGTATGATACTCTTCATTATTAAATGCATCCTAATAGTTCATTGTTGGAACACACGTATAATACAGGTTTCTGTTTAACCCGTTTAATGAACTGTTGGATAATCCGGCCATTTTGAAATCCGGCTGGTGGTCCGGTCCTGAGGTGGCCGGATTTGAGGGCTTCTACTGTACGCAAAATAAATAAGTAGGTAAGTTTTAAATGAGTAGTATAAAAACATATTATAATTCTTACACTTCATTTTTATATAAATATAAAGTTTACATCAACACTGACAGTTCTGGTACAACAAAATGTTAATTTTTCAGACTAGGCCTATTAATTTGTATGAGTATCTAGTAAAGCAAGAACTTTCTTTATGCCTTGAATGTTACTAGCTACCCTGGAAGTTTAGTTGAAGGTTTTCTTTCCATATTTTTTCATCTTCCCTTGTTTTTTACTCGATCACAGAAACAACCCTGAAAGTTTATAAGAGTTCCAGGCAGCCAATATTCTAGCAAGGTGAAAATAAAATTTCCATTTTGCTTTTATTTAATTTCATAATTAAATTTCACACATCAGCCCTGCAAAACAACAGGGACACTCCCAGGACCCCCTAATGTGCACTGATTGGAAAGAAGAAAAAGGAAAAGACGCTTTAAAATGTGTCATAAAACAGAAGAGAGATGGGGTGAAGATAAGGAAACTAAGAATGGATATAGTATAGAAAAAGAAATTCAGAAATCATGCAAAGTTAGGTTCATTATTTTTAGGTTGTTTGCACTGTCATAGTTTTTCCACAGTTTTTAATAATGTGCTGTCAAGAACCCTAATAACACTATAATCTATCACTCGTAATCTATTTTACGAGTCTAATTATTTCAAACAAGCAGGGGGGAAACATCCAATGAGCATTTTTCAGTAATGAATGTTCAAGGTGCAAAATACATAGAGATTTTTAAGACAAGCAGAGGACATTGTGATCCATTCTAATTTAGACCCTTACATTATTGTAACTAATAGGTTAATGTAAATAACTTCATATTCATTAAAAAATATAACTTTTGAACATTACTAAGATAAAACTTACTTTTTGACAGTGTATATCAGCACTTGAGCAAACTGCTGGTTGGAGGAAGTCTGATGCCTCAAAACCAAAACCCGAGGCTGGCCGTAGACTATCCCCACCACAGCATCCCTCTCTTCGACCACCAGTTTCTGTGATTTGGGAACTCCTGATGCCTCAACTGAGGTAAACACACCACAGTCAACAATACTGACCTTACACATGTAAGGAAATTATAAGCAAAAGATATGTCATTTACTTAATTAATTATGCTGACAGTCTTCACGCATGTTTGCAATCACAAGTTTATTCAAATGGAAACAGCAACCAAACCTAACTTTTTATCTCCTTCCTATTCATGGGCATCATTCACCTTTTTTGGTTTTGTAGTGCGAGACGACAAGTCCAATAATCCGTTGGGAATCCAACTTTGTTAATTAAATGTACACGAACACATACAGTCACACACACATATACTTTCTCTACGCACTCCCGATATTTCGCTGAACCTAACAACGTTCCACGTCTTCAGGGGGGGAATTCCCTAGTTCGCCGGATGCGTAATCCAACCGCAACTATGCAAAGGGTGAACTAGGGAATTCCCCCCCTGAAGACGTGGAACTTTGTTAGGTTCCGCGAAATATCTGGAGTGCGTAGAGAAAGTATATGTGTGTGTGACTGTATGTGTTCGTGTACATTCGTGTTCAAAACAAAAAAAGGTGATACCCATGAATAGGAAGGAGATAAATAGTATTCACCTCACCTACTAGAAAAATGTCATTCAAAACCAAACCTAACTTCTCACATTGCCTGCTGAAACATAAGTTAAATGCACTAATATGGGTAATACAGTAACGTGGGAGCTTTTAAAACATGATGTGAATAGTTTTGCAGTCTTGGTAAAAGTTGAGTACAGTGTAAACAAAAATTAATTTTCAGGCTCAAGACTGTTTATTTTCATTCTCGCCTTGGCTGAGGACTGCTCAGTATAGCACCACAATCGTGATGGATACAACTACATAGGCTGCCGTGATCTCAGGACAACTTTAAAACTGGTTTATGAAAGATGCGAAGTTGACATTGGGTAAAGCAAACAAAGTTGTCTTAACATGTCTTTTGGCAGTCCACTATGATGAATTTCCCTTCACTCATATTCGGGACTCCTTGAGGTTGATGTAAATCTCGGGCAAGGAAACCCCGAGCTGAGGAACTTGAAAGGACAGTTGGAGTCAGAGGGCAGAGTGAACCACATGAGCCAAAAAATCACTTGTCACAGAAGCACGTGAGTTGGCCCTCTGAGTGATAAATTGGCCATCTGATTTCCAATTTCTTACCCTTTCATTTCCTTCAATATCTTGTCCTTGCGGAGACTTGTACAAAATGCCCATTAGATGCAGACAGGGCTTAGTGGTTTGGTCAGAGTCACCTTACCCACCTGTAACAACAACTACAACGCTGTGGTGGTGCTATCTATCTCGCTTGATAAAACTATGTTTAACATTTGTTAACAGATTCTCCTATAAAGCTGGCAGTTCATTGTGAGTATGTGGTCGATGATTATGACTTACTTTCAAATCTAGGCAGTTTATGGAGGTTTCCTTGCTTGATGAAGATCGGCTGAACCGTGTTGCCAAGGTTTCCGGATGACAACAGCAGGATGCTGGACCTGTGACAGAAGAGGAACCAGTTGACTGTCATTGCCAGCGACTTGGTCATCTTCACTTGGCACTTGGACGGCTCAACCTGCAAGACAAATCTCACTGAAATAAAACCCCAAGTTCAGGTTGGGTAAGTACAGTAAACTAAAAGTTTTCGATTCATCTTGCCTCTGGATGGTTTGATTAAGATGTGTTGTATAGGTATTCATACCTTAACAATCCTAGTTAAAATTCTTCTCAAAATCAATTTTGGGTTTCAAAACCCATTATTATTTGAGGACGAGGTTAAAGAAACTAGTCCTCAACTGATGATAAGTTTTCGAACCCGAAAGCAAATTGAGAAGAATTTTAACTAGGATTGTTAAGATAAGAATACCTATACAACATATAATAATTTTCACTACAGCTGGAACATTTTCTGCAGAAAAACAATCACTCAATACTTAATAACCTGGTAGTCTGGATAACTCAGCCTCCCCCTGTCAAGGTTAGGGCCATTAAGAGCTTAACAAGCTTGGTTTGAGTTGTTTGAACTTTGCCAATTAATTTTGGATGTTTAAGTTACTGTACTATCCATAATAGGGATGGGTCGATTCCACTTTTTATCGATTCCGATTCCGATTCTTACCCAATCGATTCCCGATTCTCGATTCCGATTCCATCGATTCCTAACAGTAAACAGGTTAACAAAGTAATTTAACATAATGAATTGTAAAGTTTAAACAAACTATATTTATTTACAAAAACAAGAAATACATCCTCAGCACCATAAAATAAAAAAATACACATACAAAACTGTCTTACACACAGTTTGCCACAACCTGACATAGTTGAAAATAATATTTAAAAACTCAAATAAGCCTACAAGGCATAAAAACTTAAAAATATAAACTTGCAATTAGATTACAGAACAAAGAGTAAGTTACCTCCATTTAATTTTAATATTGAAATAAACAGACTAAATTATTAGATTTTTTAGAAAAAAATATTGTATTATCGCATACCAGTTACCTAGTGTTGAATAAGAGAGTTTAGTGTTGAATAATCAATGTTACAGTATTGTTAGTTTTTTGTAGGGACAGGAATTTTGAGTAAGATAATTACATTTTGTTTTGATATTGTTTTGGTTTCAATTTTCATGGCAAGTTTTTATAATACTGACATGCCTATCTTATACAAAATAAATATGTATAATTTAATGAAAACAAATAAACATACATAATAGAGTAAAATAATTGTAGCCTAATGAGCAGTAAAATAAATTAGTATATGTCAATAATGTAATAAAGCATGTTGGTTTTTAAAGTTTCTTTATTGTAACACATTATAACATTAATTAACATATTTTTATAGTCGTACAACTTTGATTGGTTTTTCTATGAATTTGTGAACATTAGACGAAAAAATAAGCCATAATTTGTTTTTCTACGACAATTAGTTCAGGAGATAGGAGTTTTTGTAGGCCTACGGAGATCGCTAGCGATCGCGATCGGCGCGGCCGCGGCGCGTGGCCGACTCGACGCGATCGCGGCTGTAGCTACAATCGTCGGAATCGGAATCGACTTTAGGTGGTCGATTCTCGATTCCGATTCTGACCGTGAGAATCGGCGGAATCGAGAATCGACGTTTGGAATGGACCCATCTCTAATCCATAACCTATTGTCCTCTCAAGGAATAAATGAAAATATCTTAAGATGAAAAACTTATGTTCTTTAACAAGTTTCCCAGTAACCCAGCAACTTCACAAACTTGGTCACCCTTTGGTTTACTTTTGGCCGAGTTTGGGGGACTCACACTGTTTTGACAATCATGTGAAATGTTCTCTGTTATTAAATTTCTTTGGGTGAAAAACAAAAATATAGATATTTATAGCAAATTTTCTTCAATGTATAGAACACATTATAGGCTTAAATTCAGTTCTTGACTAGTGCCGTTTGTTTCAGGAAGGGTGAGATAGTAATTGTACCAAAGTAACTGTATCTCATCACTTACGATGAGATGAATAGCCGACCATGAGCTCTAATCAACAATTTTATTACAATCAACCATAGAGTTTGAGGATACTTGAGAATGCTATAATTTAAGAAAAACACTGAGAGGAATCAGTTATCTAATTTCTAACAGGAACTTTTAACTATGGCAACAAGATTGTTGGTTATCAAAAACGGGAGGTGATCCTTCCTTTCATTGTCAACATTAGTGCATCCTTCCTTAAACAAACAGGACAAGTCTAAAACTGCATTTACGCTTTTAATTGTTTTGCCCAAAGGAATTCCATGACAGAACGCAATGCGCAATTGACGGCAGCAGTGGAGCCGAAGGTACTTTAGCTTGTAGCAGCCATTTAATTTTTACTTATACTGCTCACAGCCAGATCTTCAACATCACATTCAGACACTCACATTGAGTCTATCTTTTTAACGTCTTACCTTCTACACCCACAAGCCTCTACCATCACCCTTCAGTTCTTTGGCCATTAAAGAAATTTACATTCTGAACAACCTTGTATTACTCAAACTAATGAGATAAAACCAATAATTGTTAAAAACACAGAGAATTCATTAAAAACTGATGAAACAATACTTACTTGACACAACTCCACTCCTTGATCTGTGACATAAACAATATCTGTAGAAGACATCCAAACAAACCCTAAAATTTTTGCATTTTTACTTTTGCAAGGATGTGAGAATTCTACCAACTGGTTTCCCTCTTGGAAATGGATAAATTCCTGAAACCACGGTAATAATTTTTCACATGATAAAGTACAAAACAAACACATGAATAGTACAAGTTTTACAACTATAATCAAATCCACAGTAAACATGAAAACATTGCTATGAATTGAGCTAGGCGTGTGGGGCTGTGTGTTAAGATTTGTGTTGGTCTAAAAAATTTCTGAACTTAGCTGGGTGCAGTATGGCTCAAATATTCAAGACTAAATATCACTAATACCAACTAAAACGACATCAACCGCATCTCCGAGTTAATCACATTCAAAAGTTACAAAAGTTAGGTGTTCAAATAATTATTTTTTTTAAATTGGGAAAAACTATCAGTTTGAAATAAATTTTACACATCACCATGAAAACAATCTCAAGAAAATCAATAATCCAAAATCTATTTTTAATTATTATTTTGGGTCAAGTGGTCGGGAAAAAAAATAAATTTTTCATTTAGTGGTAAACACAGTGGGGCTACGTTGCAGAAAAATTATATACAGGGTGTCTTCAGGGGGAGGAGTCTTCAAAGTCCATCACCAAACTTCAATTGGGTCAAAAAGATCATGTGAAGATATGCCCTAAAATGCATATTCATCCAGATATCCGCCATTTTGTTTTTTCCACTTAATAATTTTTATTTTGGTAACGGATTAATGTAGGAACTTCATTTTTGGCATGGACCTTTATAATACTAATGTCTATTTCCACAATAAAAGTTATTTTTTTCCTATGTATATTTTCAAAGTGGCGGCCATTTTAAATTTTTAAACACAAATATCTTAAAACGTTTCTCTTCTAAAAGAATCAAGAATCAAGAGTTTTATTGTCATTGACCTTTTTTTACAGAGGAATACAAAAATCACAATAACTCCGTTACTTGTTGTCAGATCCTTACAAACTTGGTATCATTGGTTAAATAATTAAATTTACCACCTTTTTTGTGCCATGTAAAATATTGATAAAACTTTTCAGTTTTAAGATATTTGAGTATAAAAATTTAAAATGGTAGCTCTTAATACAACTTATATAGCCTACTCCTCTGATAAATCAAATTCCCCGTTTCAAATAAATCACAATTCTTCTCTTGAACATTCTCACTGATAGTTTTTTATTGATAAAGGTACGTTATTGTAGAAATAATATTGTAAATACATTTTGAAGTTCAAAGCTTTTGAAAGAATAATTTAAGGAGTACGATAACAAAGTTAATTTTGTGTCTAACGTTGTACAAATGTGAGTAACAAGAAATTTGTAACATGTTTTAATGTAAAATGTACATGGATGGCAATGTTAAAATTTGAAATTGTGAAAAAAATACTGTACATTACTCGTGCTCATATTTAAACTTAACGTGGCTCTCAAGGCTTTTTTGTGAAATACAGTATAAACGCGATTAACCGTCACTCTTTGTTATCCGTCACCCCATAGACGTACATTTTATAACTTTTACTGTGTCGTAATTGACGTCGTACTGACAGTTTGTGCGCCATTTCGATCGAACGCGATGCCAATGGCCTTGATTTTCCCCGCAAATACCTTGCCACGTAGTAAAAGAGAGGGGAGTTGGGCGAGTCCACTGAAGATGAACTCAGTTGTTGTTACAGTAGCTCAGTACCGTAAAACAGTCTATCATAATACAGTCATGGCAATCATATGTGAAAAGTGAGTGACCTGGAAACAGCTAGGGGTTTCTGGTGCCTAGTCACAAACACCATTGTTTTACAGTTAATTCCGATGCCTGTAAGAGGACAACATATCCACTTCGTAATTAGTGTGTGAAATTTGCCATTCATTTATTAATAAAATGCTTAAAACAGCAAATGACTAACTTAGTTGTGAGTCTTGACACTGGGAACATTAGTGCAGATCCTTTTCTCCCGCGACGCACGGAGACTGTCTGATTGTAGTGACTGTCCCCCTATACTTATTAAACTGTAACTGTAGGACTACTCAATGCATGAGAAACTACGTTGACATGTAGTGTTTTCTGTTACAGTGTGTACAGTTAATCAACTAACTGTAAAGTTCTTCTAAGATGGTTAAAAAGGAAAACAAGTTCTGGACGTTTTAGAACGTTTCATGAAGGGCAAAACTGCTATGTTAATAAAGCGGATTTAAGGTGTATGCAGACCAGAAATGACGTAAAATGGGATTTATTAAGTAGGCCTACAACTGAATAGCAGCTTTTTATTACTTTGGCATTATGCAATTTTAATATAAATGTGTAGTATCCACTTGTATAGGGTATAATTTCTTTCATATCCTTTTAAATCTACTAACTGAACAGAGTTTTAACATTTTCTGTTATCCGTCTATTCCCTTAACCGTCACAGTCCCAGTCATAAGGGTGGCGGTTAATAAAGGTTCTACTGTAGGTACAAACAAACGACACACACAAATATCATTAACTAATGAATGATGTTGTTAATAAGTTAATAAATTTTTAAGGCATTCTAAAGTTAACAATTCTGAAAATTTTGTACTATAGGCTAATCGAACCCCATGAAACATGTAAAGACTGAATACAATAAAATTAAGATGGCAGACATTACTAGTAGACATTTTCAACTGAATCATTGAAATTACATCTTCATACAATGGGTACATTATTAATATACAGTCATCATTATGTTAGATATTACAGTATGAACCAAACATACCACACAGGATGGTGTTCGTTGAACGGCCAAAATATTCTGGGCGAAATTAAATTTTATGGATATAACTGGACCTTTTTCTTTCATCTTGAAAGTTCTTATATGAGAGGGTGGACATCTAACAATAATTTCGGTTATCTCTCCTGACTGAACAGAAAAAACCTGTAAAAAAGCGATAACACAGTAAGCATCGCAGTATCGTTTTGATGCACAATCATCTACAACATTGCAAATTTCAAAATTGTACTGTGGTATATGAAGAGATACTATAGTTTAGGGTCTTCATTGTTTGATGCCTCCAGAACTGTTATAAGACTGATGAATATAGGTTCACATTCCTTCAGTCAACCTTTCAAAATAAAATAAGAAAATCTACTGTAGGGTACATATTTTTTCTCAACACAACAAATATATATTTACTTAAGTGTTTTGGATTAATGTTATGGTTAATTGTAAATTTTCATGTAATTAACTGTTGAACTTTGTGTTAATTCAAATGTTTGTCAATGATTAAAACTTTATACAGGAAACACACACAGCACATTTAACATCAGAATTGTTGATCCGCGAGGCAGAAGACACCCTCAGAGGAGATCAGTTTATTTTAATACGCTCTAACCTGTAAACCTTGAAGTGTAGTTAGCTCCCTCGAGACGTAGTTGACTTTTCAAGTATTCTAGGTTGGCGACACCAGAGTAACCGAGAAAACCCCAGATCTTTTCTCTTCTGTTCTGGGTTCTGTGACCAGCAATTCTTCCTCTTTTTGTTGGTCTGTCCTTCTCTTTTCTTTCCTATTAAAGAACTGTTTTTCCTTTTGTTTTTCTGTTTTCAGCCTAACCCCAATGGGTCAAGTCTTCTGACTCTGCCAAGTGGCGCAGGGGCAAAAAGAATAAATCCACAAATGGTGGAACTCCAGGGCCAAAAGTGGATGCGACTGCCGAGGAAAAAGTGGCCAAGCGCCTCAGTGAAAGTGAAGACTTGAAGTGAAGAAAGTGGAAACTTGATGCAACGCATAACACGATACACAACTATAGGTTTCTTTAGAAGACCAAGTTAAAAAAAATCATTGTTTAAATCAGCATTTAACTTTCTGGCACCTAAATTAGTCAATTGTTTAAGTACCTTTACAAGTAAAAAGTGAAAGGAAAGAAAAAAAACATTTTTAGGTCTAAGCTTAAAGAGTGGTTTAGACCAAGAAAGTGTTGATTTTATGTTGGAAGTTTTAACATAATTTTTTTATTAATTTTAGCCTTGTAAGCACAGTTTCTAGTTTAAGTAAAATTAAAAGGGAGAAATATATTTGTGTTCTTAAGATGGTTATAGGTTATTATTAAGTTATGAGGGCCGAGAAATATATAAAAATGTTCTTTTAATTGATTTATGTGTATAAAGTAAGGATTTTAGACGGAGGTTCACACAAATGTTACAGTAAGCCACACTATCAGCAATTATCAGTGTGACTGATTACTTGGCAAGATAAGTGGACAATCGCCACCGCAACTGGTTTTGGTGGTGAACAATTAATTTCCAAATAAATTGTAAGCTGATGATTTGTAATTGCCTGAGGAAATAAATTCATTTATTCATTATGTCGCTTCACTAAAGATTGCTAGATGCTGTGGTCAGTTGAGTGCAAAATGTCATAAGAGGAGGATGAAGTGATGATATTACTTGCAGTTGTGTGACGAAGACCTTGTATGCGTAAGTTTTATACCCCGTAGATATTGGATCCACCCACTGGACTGCCAATGTGTAGGGTTCTAGGACATTTGTTACTACTCAACAGCTGAACGATCATCCAGATAAGTTAAAAAATAATAGTACCCATCTCAAAAACAAAACCACCTTAAAAAAACAATGCCGGTGTTGACACCTTACAATGATTTCTCTAGTGCTTACTAACCCATGTGGTATTAGGCTATTTGTTAGATTATTTTATGTTAACTAATTTGTATAGAACAGAGTAATGAATCTATCTCTACCTATTATACCTAATACCGTACCTAATACCTTGGGCCCCTATCTAGTATGTGCTGATTTTTCTTTATTTTTTCACTTAAACAAAGAGAGAAGAAAAAAATCATGACACATAGATTGGTTATTAGTAATTAGGTAGATATTTCACTATAAATTTTTAACAAACCTGATTATGACATTCATCAAAAAACACATTATTAAGCCGAGCTCTGCTGACAGCTTCAAATTTAAGAGGCTCAGATAATTTCAAATAGTAATTTTCATTCGACATGATCTATTGTTTTGCTATAAGCTCAAGTCAAATACTCAAAATATTAATCACAAGAAAACCTTTTCCTTCAGTAAATCTTCTGACTTATGATATAAAAGCCTAACCTCAAATTATGACAGGAGACACATAAACAAATAATCATGCATTTAATTTTTTTTATTGAAGAGAAACATACCATAGAGTAAAAAAATAATAAATCAAATATTTTACTTATTAATCTCCATGGCTTACAACATTTTACCATTGACTATAAAGTCAATGATTTTACAATAAATAATAATATAATAACTTACTAACAAGACTACAGTCCTTAAATCATACTTACACATAATATTATTGGTTATAGATATATAATCACTTTTATTATTTACTATAAAATTATGGAACTAATTTTAGTATAGTGCATTTTAGGATTTTTGCATTTTTGTTATTTACTTCGTACTTCGTACTTATTCTGCTTTCCCATAGACTCGTGAGTTTTTGGGAGCGTCATCCTCTTCTCCTTCTCAGGGGAAGGGTACCGTAGGGTTAGGCCTAAGGTGAGGTTGGGTTTACCTATTGGCTCTGTGGGTGAAAAAAATCATCCAAACAGTAAAAACAGTTTTGGGAGAGGAAACACTTTAAGTCACTCTTAAATTTGACTATCACTTATATTGTTAAGTTTTTTTTATTTATTTTTTTTAAAGATTGAAAAAAATTCTGCCAATGTATTGTGTTTTTGTTTCTTTTATACAATTTAAGATTGTGCTGCCATGAAATATTATTCTTAAATCTAGTGTTGTATGAAATCTTTTCGGAGATCACCTGTTTTGAAGACACCTCAAGTTTGCAGAGGAATCTTGATGAAATCGTCAATTGGTGTGTTCGAAATTATAGGGAACTGAACCCGACTAAATGTTTTGTCGTCTCTTACACTAGATCTCGCTCTCCAATTATTGCTGATTATATTATTAACAGTAATATTGTCAGAAGACTGGAAAGGGACTGGAAAGCTTGCACGTAATTTATTGCATTTTTCATATTTATTATTGAACTTTCGCATTGCTTAGCTGTAGAATATATTATACTTTATGTATTTGCATGTCTTCCATGCAATGTTCTCTTGATTATTCGATTTTTGAGTGTTGAGCATCTTGGATATTACTTTAGTTTTGTTATTTCTATTTATAATTCATGTTATGTTGTTACTATAATGTACAACATTGGTGTAAATGGCGCTGACCGTTGATGTTGATGTATACATAAATAAATAAATGTGTTACATTTACATACTCAGGAATAGGGCGGCCCACAGGGGGGATTGATGGCGCAAAGTGCGCCGTTGAGCCAAAATTTGGGGGGGATTTTTTTGATTAGAGGGAATTTTTGGATTGGGGGGGGATGAATGGAAATCGTGTCTACAAATTTGTATAGAAGATAATAAGTTTTGTTGACTCAATGTTGAATTTAAAACTACATAAGAAGTGTAAAATACATTAAAACAGAGCTATATTAATTGAATTAGTTTTTGGTTAACCCACAAATTTGTACTGTCAAATCTTGCACGGTGGATGGAATGGCAACACTGGAAGAAGACTACAATGCAATAGATTATCATGTAGTTCTGCAAGTTAGCAACCGTGATGGATCAGTGGCAATTTCAAATTACCATTCTAGACCCTTTTGTTTTGTAAAATGTTAACAGTGACGAACCAAGAGAAATATTTTGTTTTGAGGGGGGATAGTCCCCTCGAGGTTCATCTCCCAGGCTTGACTCAATTCTGTATGGTAATTTGGCCTGCAACTGCAACACGGCTGCAACAAATGCTAAGATTAAACAAGGTTTACTTTTAGGTTAGTTTATATTAGACCTTTATACTTCTATTATAATCTAAAGTGGAATGTGTTTCAAAACGAAAGAGTATTAATATACAAACTTCAAGTAATATTTCAATACAAATATGTAACTTAAACTGTAAGAAGATATGCTACTGTGTTAAATATCTAAGTTATTATTTTGTTTACGATTCCCGGCGATTTGAAGTGAATCGTTTAGAAATGAAGCATAAATGTAGCCTCAAATGAAAGTATTTCATTTGGTGATTTATAAAACTAATTCGCATTAATTTAGCAAATTCCAAAACATAAAACTCTTCTTCTTAGAGAAACGTCAACTTTGATTTCAGTAACTAAAGTCGTTGACTATATACACTAACGTTAATAGAATTAGATTAGCATTAGTCATGTTCGAAACCTATTTACGGTGGTGCGATCCGTACATGAAATACATGCGGAAGTACATGCGGCTGCGGTGTACATGAAGTACAAGTGACATATGTAAATCAGTATTACCACTCTTCTTAACCAAGGATGAAGTATTTATCCATGAAGATTATGTTTTTTTTGTGGTAAAATATTTTTTAGCACTGTAAATCCGGCTGAGTTATTACAACATCGATCGCAACCCCTGTGTCGAGGCTTAGACGAACCTTCTAAATTTCTGTATCAAACAAAAAGCATTAAATTTATTCACGTTTGTGTATCTAGTCAATGCTAAAATGTTGAAATTACCCAAGGTTTCAACTTGAAATCTTGTAATACATCAGATATAAAATGTTACTTTTTAACCCAAGCAGACAGACGGAAAGCCAACCCAATTCATAATTTAAACTATAGTAATATATTTTAATAAAATATATGACTGTTGTATATTATTAATTTTTATAAGCGCTAAGATTGTAATTTATTAAAATTCTGTACATTATGCCTACATGTGGCCTACTGTACCCATTTATTTTTATTTTCTAAATTTTGTTTTCATTGCTTTTTTTATTAAAGGAAAGGGGAAAGAAATTAAGCTACATAAAAGTTATGCCTTAGTAGCATCATACATATAATTTCATAAATCCTACAATTTTGTGATCCGATCATAATTTGCTGTTAATTCAATGTAAAAACTTCAATAAGCCTAAAATCTATAAATTTTAAATTAAGTAAATGTAATTGTAACATGCCTAACTGAATGGTTTTTTGACACAGTCCTTTCAGGGTAAAACCAATTAAATCAACATAATTTATTTGAAAATAATGAAAGTTGAGTCAAAATTGGCATAATCGGTAACATTTGTCAATGCTGCCTTAATATTTAAATGTGTTTATATTCAAGAAACTGATAAAGTTTTAAAGTAAAATACAGTTATTAATATGGTGGAAGGAGAGATCGCTAAAAGCCAACCTGTGCGTTGTTGATGGGGGGCCTACAGTTTTTGGGGGGGATTCGCGCCATGGCCTTTGGGGGGATGGGCACCCCTGCTCAGGAAGAAAAGTTTTAACATATACTGTAATTTCAAAAATATAAAGACAATGGACTGTTAAAATCCTCAAAGAGATAAAATGATCCCTACAATGTTCCCTTGGATGGAGTTTAAGCATTGCTCTTAAGAGGCACCCCAGAGCAGCGCGATGGAGTAAGAGATGTGCGACTCGTGTAAGCAGTGGTAAACACCCTTCAACAGGCTCAGGTTCTCCAAAGTCCTGAGACTTCTCAGGACAAAGGTCCCCTTTGCCATCTTATCTTATCTGTTAGTAAGAATCATTGACTTTAAATGTAAAGTCAATGGTAAGAATGCAATGCATTTTAATAGGATTGTGGATTATAGTTACATCTTTCCTTAAAGTGGTGTAAATACCTGCATTTAAGTAATCCAAAAGTTGCAAAAAATAGCAACTAGTTTCGACCCTTCATTAAGGGGTCATCTTCAGGCCGTACAAGGATTAAAACTTGCTCTTCATATGAAGGTTGTCGAAAAATTTAAAACTTTACACATACACACACGAACACGACACGAACAACGGACATTAAAACACTGAAAAACATTGACGACGGAAGCGGCGACGTAACCCGGCGGAAGCGTAGTCTAGACTCGCTGTGAGTCTAGACTACGCTTCCGCCGGGTTACGTCGCCGCTTCCGTCGTCAATGTTTTTCAGTGTTTTAATGTCCGTTGTTCGTGTCGTGTTCGTGTGTGTATGTGTAAAGTTTTAAATTTTTCGACAACCTTCATATGAAGAGCAAGTTTTAATCCTTGTACGGCCTGAAGATGACCCCGTAATGAAGGGTCGAAACTAGTTGCCATTTTTTGCAACTTTTGGATTACTTAAATGCAGGTATTTACACCACTTTAAGTATTGAACAGTAATACGGAGGCTAATCAATCTTTCAAAATTACATCTTTCATTAAAATTAAATAGATAAATAAAAATACTGGGTCAGGTACGTGTTTGTTAATACGAATCAGTCGTTAGCTGAAGCATTGACTTTACATGGTAAAAATAAAACATTGACTTTTAGTATGTAAATTCAATGGTTTCACCATTGTCTGTAAGTACTTATTAATAATATAATTTCAATGACTACACATTACCATCGAAGTATAAAATAAACTGGAACGCGTTCTCAGGTGCCTTACCCGGCACCGAATCGGTCCGGCCGCCATCTTTGAAGTTGGCGGTAACCAGCACCGACGACGATGCAGCGTTTCACTTAAATCAATGTTTAGAACATTAAACGCAAGGCAAAGTATTTTAAAATTATAACACGTTTTACAGCTTTAAATACCGAACAGATCAGTAATATGGTATCAGCTAAAAAAATATTTTAATTTATAATAATATATTTTTAAAGATTACTTTGATTTAGTTTTATAATGTAGTTAAAAAAGTAGTAAGCGAGGAACTTTTTTATTATTTGGTCAGGCAAAAACTTCCAGCGAATGAAATGTAAAGGACATTCTGAATTTTATTTTGCATTAAAAATATCTTCTGTAGGGCATTCCGTTTTTTTACAATTTTATTTTTAGTGAGCGTTTCTACGAATAGGCGAAAGCGTCAGGCGTCCGGCATAACGCTGCCGATGATGCGATGGCTGATACACTGCCAGCGAGGAGGAGTCAATCGTTTTTTTTTTTTTAATCAATTTACATACAGTAACTAGGGTCTACCTATTGTTTTAGGCCTATGGTATAATTTTAAACAATTGCAATAGTTGTATTACTATATACTAAAAATACTTTATTTAGCCCATTTTTATACTTTGTTTTAACTAGCCTTCATAAGGTATCCTATTAACTGATAGACCTTTGTACTGTCAACTTGAGTGAATATAAGTTAGAGTTACTGTACTGAACCCAAAGTACGCATAGTTTTACGAAATTTTCTATAGTATTGTACGGCACAATGGAGTCAGTTTAAAATTTGGTTGAATTTTTTCATTAGTTTTAGCTTTCTTTTTTTGTTGAACTACATTGAATTGACAATATGTTTTTTATAAATGATGTTAAATGGCGTCATTATAACTAAATTATTAAATGATAAATTTATATTCATAAAAAAAAAACTGATATAGTTTTTATATGATATAAACTTCCTTCTTCATATCTTACATTATAGTATATAGGGAACAGTACGCCACTATCGACACAAAATATTTTATATTAACGTCTATGTACATTACAGTTTCATAATACAAAATATTCTAATAGAACTGAAAATAGTGTTTTTAATCATGAACATTTTTACATACTAAGACACTGTTTATTTTTCGTAGATCAGTTTATTATATTTCGTAGAAAAATAGGATTAAATAATATATCACACAGCCTATAGTAACACTAACACCACTGATTTTATATACATCATTTAGAGTCAATGCTAAAACAAACTTTTGCGAACAATTAAAATTACAAGAATTTTTGTTCGTTCATTAATTTTCAGTAATTAATGTAAAATGAACAATATAAAAATCATTATGTTTATGTTAGTAAAACTATGAAAAATTAATTAACAAATTGCAACATCAACATACTTAATAAATTAATTGACGCTCTGAACGACAACCAGCTCTAAACGCTATGCTGGTGCAGTGCGGCTGCTGGTTCTTGCCAACTTCAAAGATGGCGGCCCGGGCGGCCGGCGGACCGTTTGCTGCTCACCCAGTGCACGTTCCAGTTTATTATATACTTCGATGCACATTACACATAATAATGTGTTTTTCCGTATCGGACCAAAGTTGGAAGTTTGAACACAAGGTCTGTAAAGGAAGAAGCATAAGTTCTTCCCAGGTCAGCTGAATAGTTATTTTTTGTGTTCCGGATATGAAGCGTCAAAACTAAAACGGAAGTCAAGTTACGTTATAATATTTACCATTACACAGCTGATTGAAAAAGAGAATGAAGCAGTCTTGCCACAGATACGATATTTATCGTAATGACACCATGTTGATGTTACTCTATTTGAAATTTTTATTATTAGTTAATAATAAACCATTAGGTAATGACCAAATTAACAATTATCAATCAAGATAAATATAAAATCATAAATTCTACCCTAGTTTGCTTTGAAATTCCTTATTTTAGTAATAGTTGAGACAAAAAATGTCCAACACAAACGAGAACGATAGTCAGTTCCTGCAGCGTTGGCAACTCTTGCAGGTAACAAAGAGTAAAATGTTGATTTTTTAAACACTTTTTTAACCAACAAAACCGCTATGGCGACATCCACGGATGTCGCAGAAAGTGATACCATTGCTCTTATGGGATGTAGCTCACCTGGCCCTGGCCTACAGTCACCTTGGTTTGAACATACCAAATAAACACCAACAGCTGAGTTTTCAAGGACTATGACTATATACGTTTACGTTTTGTACTATGTAGAGAGTGACTGAATTTAATATTATCCTTTTACCAAGCGTCAAATTGACTAAAAGCGCGTAATGTTTGTGGCTCTAAATAATTGTAAATTATTGTCTATGTATCATATGTAATTTATAGAACATGTCAAACATCAGATGATATACGCAGTGATTTTATAATATTTAAATAAATATAGCAATTTAAAATGGTTTCAAAATTTCTATTAGGTTATATATATATTTTTTCTTGTGTTTGCTTTGCCGATGTTTATACTGATTGTGTTAGTTCGGAAGCATATAATTTTAGTTCAACTCAACTTCAAGTTATTGTGGACAGATTTTCAAAATGTTCAGGAGAAACCAAAATTTTGAAAAAGCAGGTAACTTACCTTTTTATCAATTAAATGTCTCTTTGAAAACCTAACCTCAACATAACCTAAGTTTCTAAATTATAGTTTCTAGGCCTAAAATTTATATACTAGGCCTAGTTAGAATACTATTGCGTTTATATGGTTGTTGTCAATAGTTTATCTTAAGACCCAAATTGCTTTGTGATGATATAGGCTACTATTTTATGGTTACTTAAAAGTTTTATTATAGGCCTATAAGCCTATTTACAGGGATCAACAATGAATTTTTAATGTACAGTAATAAAATGTTGCAGGCTAGGGTCTAAACTTACTTTGTTATTTTTCATTTTAGAATCTATGTAAACTTTTAATAACGATTTTAAACTTTTTAGATTAGGCCTTGTTGTTTACCAAAATATTTCAAAAGCACACTGAGACTGACTGTCCTTATTATAAATAATTTTTTAGGAAAAGTTGAATTAACTCTGCAGTAAACTCAATGAATTTTACTGAGAAGTTAAACATAAAGAGTGATTAGCTAAGTCTTAACTATTTACAAAGCAATCAATTCAGGCAGTCCTCTTGACTCAGAAACAGCAAGCACTACAACTAAAATGCAGCAAACGTGCAAGTCCATTTACAAATGGACATAAAACTGAAGTAGGCCTAGGTAAAAACTGAAGTAGGTCTTAATAGGCCTAGGATAGGCCTATGTAATTTTAGTTTTATGTGTCTGAAATTGTTTTATTTTATGTATTTGAAATTGTTGCATACAGTCGACTCTCACTTTAAATTTTCATACAGTAAAGTTTGACTTTTAGAGTTAAGTTTTGTTCAAAAATTTGAGTTTGGCCTATAGAGGTAACATACAGAAGGCTACACAGTGTCCAGTACGGACAAACACTGGAAAGGATGTGTCACTGAATCGTTGCAACCTGTGAGCCAGGATTTAGTCTTAACAGAGGTCTTTTCTCGACAAAACTTCAAAATATAGAAGTATTTATTTTTGGAGATAATGGGCAAATTCAAATTCAACTTTGCTCTGAAATTAAAGATAAGAATAATTATTTTTTTCGTCGGCCTATAACTTAAAAATAAATAAAATTGTCAACTTAATTCAAGTTATGTTGGCCTATGGTTTTTTTATCTTTTTATTTAGACAGCCTTTTACAAGGTCATTTAAAATAATTTGAGATAGCGAGTATTTTGAATTATCGACTAATTGATAGTCATACACTTTTGACTTAGCCTTCAAGCTCAATTATGACATGTGAATTCCTGTAGGCCTACATGACAAGGTTTCCGTACTTTTTCAGTTATAGGCACCACCTATTTTGTAAAAGGTTCCACAGTTAAAAAAGATTAAATTTATTATGGATAATTGTTATGTGAAATAAGGACACTAACCTAACGGATTGACCTTCGTAATCATTTTTCACATTTAGGTAGGCCTATTTAGGTTAAGGCGAAACTTCGTTATCCGTCTCCACCGTTATTATCGATGTGGAAATTTCGATATTGCGATTGAAATTGAGCGATGAAAACAATCGAATCAACAACAATACTGAGAAAAGTTATGTATCGTAATAATAATCTAACCTAACAGTGTAACCGTAAATCTCCGTCACTTTAATTGACAGCGATGAACAACAAAATCAATGGTGTTTGGAAACATTAAAAATGCATATTCCCTCAATACAATAGCAAAAAAACCTTTCTGATTTGTATTTGGCAGCATTTGTGTTACGCCATTTTAGATCTACTGAAGTCTGCTTCTTCTCACAATCAATTTGAATTTAGATACAGCCAATATATTCTAGATACTGTGGATACAGCTACACAACAAACTTGGTTAGTTTATTTGTGTTGTTCTTTGTTACAGGTTAAATTAATTGGTCACAATTTTTACTTTTTCTGTTGTTGTTATTTTTAGTTACTTGTTTGAATATATATGGTATTTGTTTTATTGCCAAAAGGTTTTATTTCATTATTAGAACGAGAAACTAAATCAGCATCAGGTGATAAAATCGTAATCGTATTGTGTAATTGTATCATCGATATAATAGCAATATTATCGCAATATCGAAATTTCCACATCGATAATAACGGTGGAGACGGATAACGAAGTTTCGCCTAGGTTAAATCTAGTTTTTATTTAAAAGTTCCAGAAGGCAGCAAAGAGAATGAAGAGTGCACCACCTACTAAATAAGTAGGTTGGGTTATGATAGGTTAGTTTTGTAGAGAAGAGTATATAAGGGCTCCAATTTTTTTTCATCCATCTTAAAAGTAATAATACATTCAAATATAATATGCAGATTGCAAACTAATTAGGCCTAACCCATTCGCCTACTTCGACGAGTCCTTCTCGCCGCTGCTGTAGAATATTTAGAATATTTATTGGCAATGAACGGCATACGCCAGTATACAAAGAAATTACAGTGAAATGATACAATAAAATTCATCAATAACACATTTGAACAATACATTAATACATTTCAGCATTCAAGATGACATATTAAGAAGAAAATTTACTTTCAAAGAAATTACGTGCAAAATATTATTATGAACAAGTGAAGACATATTGTTTGAGTGAAATTATTCCTAACATAACAATACAATAATAAGAGCAAAATACCAAGATAATAACAGTGCTACTCCTTCTAGATAATAACAGTGCTGCTGCCGAGCGTGCGGCAAACTTCGACGAGACGGTCTCACCGTTCGCTCGTGTCGTAGTAGTTCTATGTTTACTCATCAGATAGGAGCACAATATGGACCAAACTTATTTTCCGACTTCTAGAATAGTTTGTTGACATATTTATTTGGTTTTTCCGGTTGGCAACACTGTTATTTTGTAAAAATAACTTGTGTTCTGGAGCTTGTTTAGCTGCAGCTGTATCGATGTACACAGAGTGTTTGTCATAGCTCGTAAGTGTTTCCAGAGTAGCAAAATTGACCGAGTTATTGACGAAGACGGTTTTTTATTTAGTGATAGTGAAAATAGTGTTGACTTTAATGCATTCGAAGAAAATTATGTGGCCCTGGAAAGTGACAACGAATGCTACAAACACTAAGAAGATGTGGAAATGGAGGTTGAAGTTGAGGCGGTTGACCCCGCTATTGTAGGCTTAGTTGAACCATAAAATGATTGTTTTGATAAAGCAGAAACTGAGGTATTCATCAGTCCACACAATAATCCACTAAATGATTGTTTTGGAGATAGATCCAATGATATGGTGGTAGACCTAACTGACCCTATCACTGATCCTGTAAATTTAGATGAGGTGAGGCAAGTTGTTGACATAGGCCTAAATGAAGTAGGGTTAGATGAACCACAGAATAATTTTTATTTACAAACTAAGTTAAAAAATACTAGTATGATGTTGTAGGTACTATTTAAATTCTACTATATATCTAATTATAAAAGTTTATAATATTTTTTAATTGTGTTTTAATAACAATATAACAACGTTTTTCCTAAATGTTTAAATACATAGACAGACAGTCAGAAATTTGTTAAAAAAAAAAATAAAATTAGGTTTAAAATAATGCTAAATTACCAATAAATATTTGGTGAAAATTTCATTTAAATATAACCAGTAGAAGTGGTGTTATAAAAATGTAAATGAAATACTATAAAAATAGTAAAAATAATAGGATTTCCTGGGCACTTAAGGCCACTGGGAAAAGGGTAGGCGAATGGGTTAATCATGCACACGACACGTCTAGTAGAGAAAGAGAGTAAGACTGACAATGACCACTTGAGCTTGAATGATCTTTGTACCCGAGCATCAGATGCATTGTTGTCCTACAAGCGATAACAAATGTAAAAAAAGAAAAGATCGACATATCTATGCTAACCTGACCCAACCTAACCTTACTAAACTAGCCTACTTTTAAAATGAGTGATGCTTATAACCGACGAGTACCCTGACAAGAAATGAAATTGTCTTTTAGTATTTCAGTATGAGTAGGAATCTTAGTAACTGGGCCCACTTTAACCACCCTCCCTCTTGGATATGAATTATGTCCACTGTTGTAATGATGTTCTGATGTTGTACTGGAAGTAAACATGGAGCCGGTTACATAATTTTTGTGTAACTATTCAAGAATTGTCATTGATTAATATTTATTAATATAATTGCTACCATTACTTTTCATGTTCATCCCTTCATGGTGTTAAGAAGGGGTCTAGACACCTTCACCTTTTCAATGTTGTGGTTCGATATTTATCCTTCCTCGCCTTGTACCCTAAAAGTGCTAAGTGCTAAAAATTTAATTTTTACAGATTTTTATTCTTATACACTTGCCTCTGCCTCCTGGATACCCTAGTTCATTTTTACTTGAATGTTAAGTGTACATTCCTTACTAAGACCATTTAAATATTTTGCTAGCACCGAAAGGGTTAACTGGGCTCCTGACTAAAAAATGAACCCTACAAAATATAGTGTGTTGTAAAAGGGGTTAAGTTAAACATACATGCTATAACAGGTCCATAATGTAGTCTTGACTTGGATCAAAGATAAACACTACCCATTTTGGTGAAAACAACCGGCTAAAATGATACTGTAAGGGGTTAAAAGAAAGTAGCTTTTTCCGGAAGTGGTACGCTTGTTAAAGTGGTGGCTGGGGCTGGTTCATTAGTGGTCCATTAATAGAGTGTCTACTAAATCCAGCCTTGGGTCTAGGTCTAGTGTTTTTTTTTTTTTTTTTTTTTTTTTTTTTTTTTTTTTTTTTTTTTTTTTTTTGGGACTAGGTTTTTTCTTTTGTGGGTGGGGGGGCATATAATCCATGCCTATCTAACATGGCACCCCTGGCTTTTGTAGTCCTTGCACCCCTTTAATTCATACCACCAGGTGAAGGCTGTTATTGAAGCCTAATAGCTGGTGACTGCCCTTTTCCTTTATTTTGGTTGGCCTCAATAGGCCTATACCTTTACCGGTACTTAGGGATTCCAACCTTAGGGCGACAGCTGAGCACACCAACTGTGTATATGTTCAGCCAATTCTACCTCCATTTCACGGTAAGGTCGGATTGATTAAGTCCAATTGTTTTGAGATGTTTCTTCAGTGGCCCATAGCCATTCATCATCCTTATAAGTGTGCTTGGTCCCTATTTTGTACCTTTTAGACACGGCCACACTCTGTGGTGCATATTTTAAGGTGAATATGACTGAGAATGAGTCTGACATGGGCCTGATTATTCCTTACACACCATTTTAAAGGGATAAATAAGTGTTTTGAATCATCTCCATCTTTGACGTTCCTTCCACGCCTTTCTCAAGGGATCAATAAATGTTTTGGATTGTCTCCATCTTTTGACGTTCCTTCCATGCCTTTCTCAAGGGATCAATAAATGTTTTGGGTTGTCTCCCTCCTGGGACGTTCTTCCAGGCTTGAGATTTCTGGCCTCTCTCCCAGGCTAGGACCTTGGTTTGCCTTATACACAGTGGGAAATTTTATAGAGGGCTTTTATTGCAATAGTATCATTCATCAATTTTAAATCCAGAGGTGTACTCTTTCATAAGATCGGCACCAAGTCTAGAAATTGGATATATGGCCTCATTTTTGACACTGTCAATATCTAAAATAAATATATTTATTATTGTTCATGTCATGTTAATGGTTTACTATATACACTGATCTCGGTAATGTTGTTCCTGTAAATATCAGTACCGGAACCTGGGAACACGAGCATATTTTTGGAGGCTCTTAATAATCCAGACTAACAAAAAGGACAGCTGGCCAAGATTTTTAATAAGTTTAGATAAAGCATTTACAGTTATAATTTCTGGTCTGTAATGGTGTTAATATTAATTATTTTCAAGAATCTTTGAACAAATTATCCTTGATAAATTAAGCATTGTTTTGTAACTTATAAAATAACGTCTAGTAGTACTATCCTGTACCAAATTCAGTACCGTAATGTCCTTCCATTAGGCAGTCAACAGGAGTGAAAATTATTAGCAGAGAATACAGATTTAAAGATTATTTTAAACAAAAAATACAGTAGGCCTACTCTACTTAATTTACTAAGCACTGGATACATAGAGCTTCATATTGAGATGATTAGTAAAACATTTTCAGATGAAATTTTGATTCTACCAACAATTTTAGGTTTACAACTGCCTATTGACCGAGCAAGTGGAGTCACTCAAGAGCAACTTGCCCCAGACAAGAACGAAACCCTCGCAAAGTGAAGGTAAGGTTCACTTTTTTATGGAGAGTCAGTTTTTAAGTTTAATGTTTATCATACAATCCTATCAATACTTCCGACAAGTTTGGAGCAGTTATTTTTAAGTAAGTAGGTACGGTCTTTAAAAGTTGACTATTTTTTTATTTATTTACTACATTATTTTTTTAATCAGGAGAACTTTTTTCGTAATTTTACAAACATGCACATGGCAGTATAGGCTACATTTTTTAGGGAGTTTACCTTCTTTAATGCTAAAAATAACACGTAAATAGCTTCACGTAAATAACATTTATCATATTTCTGCATTATTTAGTTAGTTTAGTGTTTGTTTGTAAATATATGTAAATATATAATGGCAAAGGCTTTAAAAGCCTTTTATTTAACTGAACCAATTGGAACTAAAAAAGACTTTATATTTGTTTTTTAACTGATATCTATGAGCCAAAATGAACCTCAGAGGCCCTTAACATATATAAAATATTTTGTCTTTTAGTAGTTTCTCACATTTTTGGATGCATAGTTAATTTTGATTTGCTTTAATACTATATTATGGAGTACAGCTGTTTCATCAGTAGAAACACGGGCTATTTATGCTGAAATCAAGATAAGAGATGCTTTTTAATAACAAATGGAAGCCATTTATCTGGTCACGTGGTGTTTTATCATATTTGTATGTAAAGAGAGCTTAATAATTATGCTGATTCATTTTGATGGAATTGAAAATGGGAATTTCTTTACTCATAATTTTTATAGCACCTTGTTGAGGTAATGAATAAATAAAATGTAAAATACTTTTTTATGTTTGGTACTGTGTGTAATATTTGTAGAACAGTTTTCAATGTTTTCTCATAGAAAAGCTTTTGTCGCCATCTTGTAAAATAAATTTTTCCCCTTTTTGAAAGTAGTAGATAAAAAATATGAAAAACATGGACCTATTCAAATTACAATATGTTAAGTGTTTCCAAACTTGAAAAGATTAGAAATAATAATAGTAATACACGTAATACAAGGCTTTTTTACTAAGGGGGTCACGGATCAAAAAATTCAATTTTTTTAGATTTTTTGTCTTTTGTCTAATATTGTAGAGGAGACTTTAGCCTTTAAAAATCAGTTTTTAGATTTCAAATACGATTTATAGTTATTTCTTAACAAATATTTTTGTAAAGTCATGTAAGAGCGATTTCACTACGCACCAGTCCCTATATCACATAAACCTCGTGTTAAAATATTCACAATAAACTGATCTTGAAAATAAAAAAAGAATTAAGTCTCTATCTTTTATGAGTCCTGAGAAAAGTGCACTTTTGTTAACATGGTGTAACATAGGCATCCGTGACCCCATTAATGTGGCTCTATTGGTAATAAAAAAAGTCATACAATAAATTTTTACCCAACAAGTTATGATTTGTTTTCTTTGAAATGGTTTTCCTAAAGACAGTCAAGGTATACATTATATTATTTGGTCGAATATATCCCTCCCTTGAAGAAAAAAAGCACATGAGTGTTAACAGAACGATTTGTTTTCCTCGTAGTTGGTCAAGCTTCATTGGGCGACACAATTAGGGCCTTGTCAACAGAATTCATATCAATGACACAGATGTCACTAGCAGTTACCCAGAGATAGCTTGCGTCAAATTAGCCTTTGTGCTCACTGTGTAATGTTCCAATATTGAATTTGAATTAACATCATTAATGGTCTTTACTTTATGTCCACTAAAGCTGACAAAAAATTCTCATTTTATTATTTATTCAAAAGTAAAGATTGTTTCTATTTATTACAGTATGTTATATGTAATGATTTCAATGGGACAAACATGGGAGGGTCAAAATTTTACATCTTGACAATCAACTAACTTGGAATTCCCATATAGACAAGCTCTCTTCAAGGCTGTCATTAAAATATTTATCTTTTAAGCATCTCATTGATCTGACTCCAAAAGTTATTCAAGGTCAGCCTATTTTCAGCCTTATTATCATTCGGTAACGAGATAAATATACAGTCTAATATTTTTGGGTGGCTGCTTGAGAATTAAATCGGTTTTAATCCTTAAGAAAGTTTTGAGAGCTATGAGTAGGTCAAATCCAAGAGAGCATTGCAAACCTATTTTTATCGATTGGCAGATTCAAATAGTAACAAAATTTGTTTATTTATAATATCACGATACATATTTTGAAAATTTTATTTATTATATTTTGACTATCGTAACCTTAATATGCGTAACAAAAATAGTGCTCTTCTAGAGCCCCACCGTCTTAGTAAAACAGCAGTCACATTATTTTATCAATCAAAATTTACAAGGTCTTAAAATTTCAATAATAAGTGCACATCCTTTCAAAACGTTCAAAAATTAACTTTTTAGCTGGTTACTAGAAAACCTTTTCTATCATCTTTACAATTTTCTTACTTTAAAAGATGTAAAATTCTAGAACAGTAAGATATTAATAATGTTTCAGCTATGATTTGATTCTATCTTTGCACAATTCTGTAAAGATCTACAATTTTACATTTTTACCTATTGAGATGGCTTCTGAATGGCACCGTGTTTCGGAGTCGATGATGATTCGGAGACACGATGTTTGATGATGATGGCGAACATCATCGACTCCAAGACACGGTGCCATCCAGAAGAGACACCAACAGGTAATGATATCGTCCGTGGAAGCCTCAACTCTTCAATTTTATTTTTAATTTAGTTTTTAGATATATAACTAAAAAGCTTGTGACTTGTTTTTCTATTGTAATTAATTCTGACATTATCAATGATATTTGTGTTCAGACGACAAATAAAGAGTTATTATTATTTCACTATGCATATACAAGCAATTAAATTTTATTAGCGAAACATGACAGTGATATATATGACATAACCTTCTTAAAGAATAATAACAATATTGAAGTTGAAATGAAATATAGAGTATAGTGTTAAATATTTACTTCGAAAGGAAAATTTTAATAAAATGCAGCATATATGCAATCTAAGGGTGCAAAATCTGGGTTATTCTGACTCCATAACAAAGTATATATTCCACTCATATTAAATTTTAAACACATTTTACATCTCTCTAGTCCATTGAACATATAAAAAGCAATCAAGAACCAAATTGACACTGTACAGTACAGCTCATGCTTGTAAATTTAATTAAGTTTCTTAACTTAAATTTAATTAAATGGTTTAAATATTTTGAATCTTTGTTTAATAAAAGTAAAAGTATATTAACTAAACAGATTTATACTAGGCTTCTTGGTTTGCATTGGAAGAAAAATGAGGGTTTATAAGAGACATGGTTGAGTAACTTTTAATTATTACCAATTGTTTTGTATTACTATTAGTTAAACATATCCATGAAAATGTTTTTAAACTATTAAAGTTCCAACTATTAAAAAAAGTACGTTGAAAGTTATTTTGAAAGTGAAACAATGAAGGCAGTGTGTAACGTCGATTGTTAGTCTTGTTGCTGTTTCCATTTAGCTTATCTCCATGTTGTGCCATTTGTTTGTGTAGTGTACCCAAAATATACACGGTTTAACATTCTTTTGACCTTAACAGTAAACTCCTGCCAATCATTCATATGAAATTAAATAAAAATGTGTGAATGTTTTACATAAAAAAACAAAGATATAAATATTTTTCTCCTATTTATGATTTTCACTACTTTTTCCTGGTTTAACATATTTTTGGTTTTTCTCTTATTTTGATTTTAATGTAAGCTTTTAAATGCTGAATGTGATTTAATTCATAAGAATATGGTATAGGGGCCTGAGATTTTCGTGGTAAACTTACACAAACCTTTGGCATTAATAATAATCTCAGTCATATAAGCCTATCTTAGTATACCGCTTTCAAAAAAGGCTGTTTCTTTTTAAGAGGAGATTATTTGCTCCGCTCTCTCGCCCCACGATGATCTTGTTTGCTTTGCTCACTCACCTGCCAAAATATTTTAATATATGCTGCACTCTTTTATTCATTTGGTGAACCACATGTTGACACTGTTACACATGGGTAAAGCGGAGTTTACACTAGCATGTAGCTCTTGCTTAAGTTTTATTTTGAATTAAACATGCAGGAAAACTAGCAAATGTGAAGACTAAAAATTCACAAAAGTTAAACTTGCAACGCTGACTTGCATCTTGCATGCATCTGTTTTGACACAAATCAATTGTACAACTAGCAAATTTTGCGAAAGCTCCACTCGCGCTAAGCTGTACTTTCCTGTGTAAACCTGTTGCTTGCAGGCAAGTACAACTTGTAAATAAGTGATCAGTGTGTTTTGTTGTTGCACTGACTGAACTTTAAGCAAGTTCCCCTTGCAATAGTGGGTGTGTAGTGTAAACCTTAACAGGTTTACTGCTTTTATAGAAGTTTGTATGTTTTGCTATTGTGCATCAGGCATGATTACATCCGTGCTGTACGAGGCCCCGAGGTCTCACTGCACAGACAATCTTTTGTGCATCATAACCTAGAAACGAACTAAGCCAGAAAACTCTGTAAAGAATTTTGTGAACTAGGACACTGTTGATTACCTACAGTATGTTCAGTTCTTGAAAATTGTGTTTTTAGTTTTTACTAATGTTAACATTTATTGACTAATAATTTTTCAGTGTTAATATAGGAGGAAAGCACTGAAGTAAAGTTATTTTTTATATGTGTTTTTATATAATTTTTTTATCTTGTAAATGACGTATTATTACACTAGCATTGAAAATGCTAGTGTAAACTAGGTTTATTACTTTTTCAATTATCAGCTGATTTCATTATTGTAAAAAAATTGTTTTGTTTTTGTAATAACTTTCATTTCAATAAAGTACATAATTGTTTTATTCTTTTACTTTATTTTTATTCATCTAAACAATCATAATCATCAGCATGAGAACAATTAAAAAGTGATAAATTATTTTTATGTCAGTATCATTCAGTAACTGGCCACAATGTAAAACCATATTTTCATACTGAGTAGAGGTTCGTAATTTGACATTTGAGACAGCTTTTTAGCATCTTTTGTTTTGAATTTTACATCCATAAAACTTGGCCTAGTGTTAAAATATTGAGAATTTATATTCTAAATTACAACAAAATAAGATTTTTCCACTATTGAAACTGGAATAAATTATACAATGTTTTCTCCAGAACTAAATTATTTACTAAGTTTGGAGAAAATTATTAGAGCCATTCTGAAATTAGTGTACGTATACATATACATTTGTTTATCCTTTACTCATATTTAGAGTATAGGCTAGTTGCATAATAACAACTTTATTATTATTACTCATTTGTAAAAGTTAATGAGAGAAGAATATTCTGCAAACAATAATAATAATTATTATGTAGTAAATAAATATGAAATGTTCTATACAATTGTATGACTTGCTGAACTCACACAATTAATTCAACTCGAGATGAGTGTAGTGTAGATGAGACTTAGTGTAGATTAGTTGAAGTCTATTCAGGCCAAAATCTACAATGTCATTAACTGGAAATTTTAGGAAAACTGATAACCGTCTATACCAAACTTATTAAGAAAGGTTTGATCAAAAATGCTTTTAAAACATTTTTGTGAAAAATTAAAATATAAAAAATCTTTCTTTGGTTGTTCCATTCCTTTCCAAGAAATAAAATTTTGGTCTAGAATGTATATCCTTCCCTCTCTTGCTAAATGTCACACCGTTTGATAAATGGTTGACTAACCATATAATCTCATACTAATTGATTACAAAGAAATTAAGATAAAATTAACTAAGACAGTTGCTTAATTTTAGATATATTTTTATTTCAACTTTTCTTTATAGTAAGAATATCTTGAAAACGCCAAAAACTGTAAAAAACTTACTAACTGTGAATTAGACTATGAAAGGATGGTTCTTTGTGGTACTTGCTCATTAACAGATGATCAGGTATTTGACTTTGTTATTTATATAATTTATTTCCGTATGATTTGTTTCTGTGTTTTGCGATTTGCCCCGTTGGTCTTATCAAGTTACAGTAGTTGTATGAAGAGGTTTAGATGAATCTTTGTCTTAAATAAATACAGCACTCTTTTCAACAGTAAAGTGATATTTGATTAACTGGCTGAAGACTTTCTTTGAACAGTTGTAAGCTCAACACTTGTTCATAAACCATGTATTATTTTGGTCACAGAAGGCAAAACATTTCAGAGTGAAAGTGCTTCCATGTATGTTTGTTTAATGTACAGTCACTATCTTCAATGTTATTTTGTATTACAATTGTATACCTTGTGGACGAAGCCTATTGCAATTTTAATTGTTTAATGGCCAATAAAGAATCTTGAATCAAATTGAAAGTATAAATTTTAATCGGGAAAATTTGAAAATAATTATTACAATGCTGTATTTTATTTGTATACATGACTTATTTGAAAATTGTTGTGTAATGTACGTTTTATAACAGTCTGTAACTTTTAATCTTTAGTTAGTTCTTTATCTGTCATGTTTTTTTTCTCTTTTTTTAAAATTAAGTTTGAGTTTTTACTAAACTCATCACTTGTCTAAAATATATGTTTATCCTTATACAATATAAAAATTCTCTAGCATAGTATATTATACATATGCAAATAATGCCTATTTATAAAATATACTATTTTATTTCTTACATGAAAAAAAAATACTTTGCAATAAATTCCATGTATACATTTCCATTTTATCAAGTCATGAGCAAAAGTGCTTGGCACAAGTTGGACATACATTTTCACACTGTTTCTATCCTGGGAACGTTTTCCAGGCACAAATAGTGTATGGGCCCTAGAGCCCTTACACATTTGCTCTGATGTTGTGGTGTATAGTGAAGACACAAATTTATTTATGTTACTTGTTGATTCTTGATTAGTTTGAGCTTTATTTGTGTAATAGAAAATTTAGCAGCTCTTAATTTTTATTTTATTTTGGGCATACAATCTAAGGAAAAAACTTGGAAACAACTTAGATGGTGTCAGAAGTTTTTTTTCAGTAAAAAGACAAAAGGAAAACAAATCACTATTGAGAGATTCACACATGCATAATGGATAACTTTGCTATTTGAGGTTATATTTATGTGTTATGTTTGAGCGTAAGGTAAATTAAGGTAAACTGCTCATGCACAAGTTGTGGGCACATGTGACTGAACATTACCATTACCATCAGCACATGTGCCGCAAGAAATTTTGTCGTTCCATTAAAATATAAATAAACTTTTTTTGCTGTATCAAGTGGTCCAACCCCCTTAAAGTTGGTGGGCATCCCAGGCATAGAACCCTTGACCTCTTGAACTTAAACTTAAGTTCAAGAGGTCACGGGTTCTATGCCTGACTATGCCTTGGACTTGTCCAAGACGCTAACAGATAGAATAGTTAAACACCCCTTTAAATACTTATCTACAAACATTGCTTGTAACATAATCAATTATTGATTATAAGTTTCGGATGGTGACAAAGCTTTATTTTTAGATTAAATTGGAGTCGTGGAAGTCAGAAACTTAAATGCTAATTATTGTGTAGGGTCAAAGAGAGGGTACATCTAGAATTACTATTACTGGGGTAGTGGTGTCGAGGTTGGCAGAGAGTTCGCCATTGCTGTCTGTCTTCAGCCCGTCTTCTAGTCTCATTCCAAACAACTCTCCCCTTTCTCTAAGGGATTCTGCCAAGTTATCCTGCCATCTACTTCTGGGGAGACGACCCTCAGGTCGCACCTCCCAAGCCAGTCTTGGGTATCTCTCTTCTGGCATCCTAACTATATGTCCAAACCAGCGCAGTTGAATTTCTTCTACTGTGGCATTTAATGGTTGGATGTTGAGCGACGCTCTGATATTTAGATTTCGGATGCGATCTCTCCTAGTTTTACCTTCCACTCTTCTCAGATACCTCATATCTGCAGCCTGAAGTCTGCTGCGGTGTTTGCTAGTGAGAGTCCATGACTCAGCACTATGGGTAAATATAGGCTGGTATACTACCTTATAGACCGTCATCTTCATTTTCTTGAACACCTCCTGCTTCCCAACCAAACCCCTGTTAATGGCATGATAGCATTTACTTGCTGCTGCAACTCTGCTATTAATTTCTGCATCAAAAGTACCTTTCTGACTAAAGACTGCCCCAAGATATTTGAAACTTTCTACTTGATCCGGTTGGTGTCCTCTAAGGAAGATGTTATGCTGGGATGGTGTTCAGGATATGATCATGGTCTTAGTCTTAGCGATGCTAATGCATATATTTCTGCATTGCATTTCTTAATTTAAAATTTCTTTTCTTTTAATCATTGAATATTCAAAAAACACACACTTTATTACTACATGCATGACCCATTGCCCAGACCCACCTATGTTCTGAATAATATAGGCCTGTAAAAATATTCTGACAAATTTAAAATAAGCTTACTACCAGATTGATGAACATGAATTCACACCCAAAGGTCCTTAAAAGTCCTGAATGTTTACCATTTGTCATAAGGAAAAATATATTAAATCCTCATGAATATACCATCAATGGTACGCGATTAAATGCAGTATCCCACATCAAAGATCTTGGAGTTGTTTTTGATTCGTCTCTTAAATTCGACATCCATCTGAAGACAGTCGTAAATCACTCTTATAAAATGTTGGGTTTTGTTATCAGAAACACTAAGTATTTTACTTCCATCGACAGTATCTCTAAGCTATTCTTTACCTTGGTTAGAAGTAAATTAGAGTATGCTGCTGCAGTATGGGATCCTTTTTATCTTCAAAATGTTTCATTGATTGAATCGGTACAAAATAGATTCCTGAGGTATTTATATTTAAAAAAATACAATGTGTTCTGCCCCAGAGATTTTTCAACGAGAATTCTGAGAGACATTTTTTCTTTTGAAGCCCTTGAGAGTAGGAGAAAATGTTTAATCATTTTGTTTATCCACAAGATCTTGCACAACTCAATTGATAGTTCTTTTTTGTTGAGCAAAATCAATCTTTACGTCCCCAGAAATAACTTAAGGCCGTCAATTGTATTCTCAGTTCCAAGATGCAACACTGTCCATTTTTACAATTTTCCAAGACACGTAACTGAAATAGATATATTTCATTCCAACATTGTCGTAGTTCTGAACCAATTAAAGCGCATTTTTTAGTTAAGTTATCTATAAGGAAAAATTTATACCTATGGTAGATGGTAGCCATATTAGTTGGAATTAGTTTGTATATTTTACTATTAGTTAAATTTCTGTTATGCTCGTAAAATAAGTTAGTTTATAGTTATGATATGCCAAGCCAAACTCTTATTTTGTTATAATGTATTTTGCTCATGTACTGTACTCATCTATAATTACTTTTTGTTCTGTATATGTTTTGTCAAAATAACTGTTTTGGGATGATTCATCCTGTAGTTATTGTGTAAGTTGTATCAATAAATAAATAAATAAATAAATAAATAAGAGCCTGGATGATGTTGCAGTGTGGGGTCTGGGACTGATGTTCGTAACAGCCATCAGTCTGTGCTCCCTGCTGGGGGTCAGCGTGTTGCCGCTCATGCAGAAGGCCTTTTACAAGCAGATGCTGACGGCCCTCATCGGACTGGCCGTCGGTTCACTCACTTCCAGCTCTCTATTCCATCTCATTCCTCAGGTAATCTTGTTATTTTTTGTGAAAAGATTTTATTCACACAATCATGCAACTTTGCTTGGTTTTGGTTACAAATGTTTTTTATAAAGAACAACTAATATTTCATTTGTTATTTTTTTGTGTTTGATCTTCACATTATTTGTAATTTATGTTAGATATTTAAATTGTGCTAACTTACTTTATTGAATATAGATTGTTGTCAACTTTCCAGCTTTATATATTTTTTGAAAAGACTCCCCAAAAAAATTCTCATGTTGAAACTAAATGCCAATTAAATTTTAATCATCCTTGTTTTTGCTTGGAGGAGTTCATTTAACTTTTAAAGATTTATTGACCTTCTTGATCCTTTTTTATTTGGTGTATTTTTTCTATGAGACAATAAGTTATTCAAGAACCTTCCCATTGTTAGAGACTCTAATAAAGGCTTATCTTTAACCTTTGTTACCAAAAGACTCTGAATCTTTTTTTTAAGTATGAGACTTACGACATGTGATTGTTACAGGCCCTGAACCTGATGGATGGTGATGTCGGCCACAGCTACTTGCGTATTTCGCTCATGATGTGGTCTGGCATCTGGGTTTTCTTCATGATTGAGCGGATAATGAAAGTGATCAATGATGAAAGAGCGGTAAGTCGCATAACATAAAAAGAAATTAGATACTCTCAGAAAGATTTTATTACTTTTATTTCTAGTGTTGCACATTCTAGAGTAGGCTATAATGTTGTTTTTTTGTGGATTGAATTTTAAGTAAATTATGCATTTTTGTACATTTCATCACTTGGGTCCAACGTGGTGTTTTTAGTCCGATTTCAAGTTAAATGACTAAGGGGCAAGTTGAGGCCATAAAATGAACGAGTTTTTTAAAACAAGTATAGACCCGTTTTATAAACTATATTTTTGTCTTAGTGTTCTATGTTTCTCGCTCGTATATGTAGCCACGTTAAACACTAAGGTTTTACAATTTTTCATATTAAATATTCTTCTCCCAAACGGACATCCATGTTCGATTTTGCTATTAGAAACAGTCAGCTGATTGCTGTTTCTTTTGTATTTGTTTTGAGTTTGACTAACTGTACAATCAATATATCACATGCTATCAATTGATAAAATGTGTGATTTGCACAACGTAAGCTATAAGGAGAAATATTTTACAGCTGCATTGAGCTGTTTTAGTACCTTAATGAGACTGGTCACTTCCACCCTAGGGTGATAACTAACCCTTTAACCTCTTGAATGGTTGCATCAAAAGTAGCTGTTTTCAAATTAGTATGACAAAAAGGATACATTGACAATAACAGTAATTATTTCTAAAATTTTAATATATTTATAAATATTAAAACTCTAGTATGACTCTTGTTCTTTTAGAAGTACCTAGTCAAATTTTATTAAAATTTCTTACATGTGCTTCTGTAATCGCTAATACCATTATTTCATACACAATTGAGAGAGTATATGAGCATGATAAACTAAGAATTGTATGTTAATTGGTTATGAATTGGTGATAACTGCATTCAAGGTTGACAATTTACACAAATCTACCAGTCTTTTCAAAACATAAATTCCAGAGTTCATTTTTTTATACTTTAAAGAAAATAATCATTTCAATATAGATTATTAAAAAAAATAATTTTCAATAAAAATCGTTGTTTTGTCATAATTTTATTTTAGGCCTATTATTTTCAAAATTTATGAAATTTCTTTTTAGTTTGTTTATTTTTTACTTGGATATATAATTGTTTTTAAAAGATTTGAAAATGAGCAAGTTTAATGTGACCCTCCTCTTCCAGAGGGTAAAGAGTCTTTTGTTGAAATAGATAATTTTGAATTGTTGTCATAGATAATAATCTGAATTTTCAATTTTTCAATATTTGAGAGAGTTTTCCGAAACAGTTTAATTGATGACTAAAGAGCCCCAAGAATTTAAATTTAAACGGAAATATTTTTATCACAGATTTGGGCAACGCAATTATTTAATTTTATTATTATTACTCATAAACCATATTGAAGTATAATTCATTCACTACAACAACCTAGTTTTTTATATAAACATGATTAAGTTTTACTTGGCTTTATTATCAAGTAATGTCTAACATATTTTTTATGTAAGTTGGAGTAATACAAAAGAAAACTATCTTGTTATCAGGATAAAAACAATTTAAAAAAACTTTATCACGTTTTGTTCTCCAAGGTTATGATTAGTCATCCGAAGAAATGACTCATAAAGTTATGGCCATTTGAAAGGTTTTATTGCTCAACGCTTTAAAAGTGTTCGAGACTGACATTAAATGCCTTCAAAGAAATTTATCAAACATTGCTTTGTTCTTGATTTTCATTGTTAAAAATTTTTCTTAAGGTTGCAGTATTTTTTCAAATCACGGACTTTAACGAGATAGGGTAGGTAGATGAGTTTTCATAAATTGATTGTTCTATCTCATACTGAAGTTAATCCTCAATTCTGTTAAGAGAGAAATTCAGAAAAAACCATGCTCATATCACTGTAGGCTGTTTGTTAGCTTATGCAGTTTTTTCAACATATCAAGACCATGCTCAGCTGGAAACAGTTTTTAAGAAACCTTAAAAGTCAAATCATGATATTGGTCAGTTGGCCTATGAAGAGAAATTACTTGACTTTATTGTTTTCTGGTGTTATGGTAAAGTCAATCATAATCACAAAATTCTCTTGAGTTAAGTAACCAACGGAGTACCTACCAAGAAAGTAAGTACCAACAAAGGACTTACTTTCTGGGTACTTACTTTTGGTAAGTACCAAAGTAAGTACTTTTCAGTACAAGAAAGTAACATAAATCATTTTGTTTTTATCAAAATCAAAACCAATTGGTAGTTTTTCTTAAATTTTTATCACTGCCCAAAGTATCTATACTATTTTTATGTGCTTTGACTTGGTATTACTACTTTTGACATCCATGAGATCATATTGGTTGGGGCCTTAATACTAAATCCATGCTTTTCTATTGTGATGTGGGAATAAAATTGACTATAAGCACAAAATGTTTGTCAGCATGGATGATGAAGTTTGTGTTTAGATAATTTGTTATGTTCAGGATGTCCTAAAATTATTTACCCAAAGTTCCAGGATATCACTTAGGTTGAAACAAACTAAATTCATCATCTAATGTATGGTCCTGTCTTGCTTAGTTTTCTGTCTCTCTGTCTGTATGCTTTATCAATAAAGTATTCTTTCCCTTCATTTTCATTTAAGATATAAAATTAAAATTTCCAATGGTGGTTCATCTTATTCAGTTTCATTTCAAATGAAAATTTCAAAATTATCATATCCGGTTTCAAAGTGCTAGTTATTTAAAATTTTCTAAGTTAAATTAGCCTATCTCAAAAGTGGTAAGTTTTTAAAAATTGCAAAATACTACTAAAAAGTTGTCCAATTTAATCATTTAAACATTAATGCACGATTAGAAATATTTAACTACAAATAACTGAGTAAAAGAGAGTTTTCTGGACGAAAGCATACGGAATTTCAATAATTATCTTAAATTAAGAGGGTTGCTGAGAAGAAAAATCTTATTTACTCAGTTTATATTCTGTCCAATGCTTATAATCCTGGTATTTATTTATTTTTTAATAAATATATTTTACAAAATTTTAATTAATAATATATTGTAATTTTTTTAATTTACCATTTTTGAGATATTTATCTTTTAAAATTTTGAATGGTCACCACTTTGAAACCAAAAATCATATAAATTTGAAATTTTCTGTTTAAATGTAACTGGCTAACATTAACCACTACGCGAAGTTTCAACTCAATAGCTTCATCGAAAATAGAGGTATAGTAGAATCTTGCTAACCTGGAGTAATGTGGTGTCAGGGTTTGTGAAAATTCCGGGTTATTGGGAAAGGAGTAAACAAGAAAAGGTACAAATAATTTACCTTATTCCTGTAAAGTAACGTTTATTTTTTGCATAATGTACATAGTACAAAAACATAAACCTCATATGTTAATACATACTTGAAGAAAAACCAAAGTTCCACATTATGGTCTGGCTGATGTCATTTCTCTTAGCGCCTTGAAACCAGTGCACTTTACTGCTCTGGCAGGTTGTCCGGGTTATCCAAAATCCCGGATTAATGAAGTTCAGGTTTGTGGCACTCTACTGTAATGAATATTTTTTTTACGCATACCACAGACAGAAAAGATAGGTCCATACATTACGAATGAGTTTTGTTAGTTTCAATCTCAGGAAAAACCTGGTAAAGTTTGGGTTGATAATTTTGGGAGACCCTGTACGTGTGAGGTGCAAAAGTGAAGTGCAAAAAGACACCTCTTGTCGGCAGTTATTGATTTTGAGTTATTGACATTTTCAAAATTACCTTTGAATTCCTAACAATTTAGTGCATGTTCATGTCTGATGTCTCTAAGATTTTTTTAGTTTGAGAAGTTTGAATTTCAGGAAAGGGAAAAGGAAATTTAGAAAAACCCTTTAAAAGTTTAAATAAATACAGAATTTTGGAAATATTTTTTGTATTCAAGCAATGAATTTGTTATTAATTTGAAGCTCATAATTCTCCCTTAAAAAAGAACACTAGTCGTTTCCTTGATTACATCTAGAATTAGAATGCTTGTGAAACTTGTTTTATAAGTGCATTTTATAAAAACAGTAATAGTGTAGTAAAATTAGTCTTGAAAAATAAAATAATTTTTGGAAAGCTAATTTCTTTTGAAATGTGTTCTATGGCATCCCTTACCTTCCTCCGAAAAGTCCCCTAAAATCTCATATGGGGATCACGCCCAAAAATGAGGGGTTGGCCTATAAGGAGTTAAAATATATTTTGATATTAAGCATACTAAATTTGATTACATTCCAGAAGGTTTATATATACAGTACACTCTCGTTCATCGGACTCGGCGACATCGGAACTGAAAATCTGGATATTTTAAATTTTTTTTTCTTACGAAATAAATAATTTTTCCGTTTTAGCGCCTTCAATTTTTATTTGTTCTATCGCACAAGAGTGAAGTATCACATTTTGCATCAAAAGTCATCAGGCGTTTTCTATAATCTGTACCCATCGATGTGATTTACGAGGCCGTGGAGTATTCGCACAAAAATGAAATGAAATATGAAATGAAATATATCTTTATTCCAAAATAATGTTTACAAATAATATTACAGTAATGTTTGGAAATGTCCCACATAGGCGGACCTGTGTGTGGAACAGAGTTCAAATCAAAAGTCAGTCCACAAAGAGGAAAAATTAAAACTAAAATTAAAGTTTGCTGTAACTCCAGCCACTCACTCATCACTTAAATCTAAATGTTTGAGTATACAATTTTATATGCACAAATAACTACTGTGTTAAATAATCCGTGTAGGTAATAATGGAGATAAAAACCAACGGAGACATAGCCCCCCACCCCCCTCCCTCCCAAGAACCTCGACCCATTCCTACCGCCCCCTCCCCCCACTCAACACAACCCCCCTCCCCCCGCACACACACTAAGGGAAAAGACACACGCAAAGAGGAAGGGGGCAGGAAGTGAACATCCGCGTCGACCGCTTCCCAAACTGTCATTCAGTCTGTCTTGCGTCGTGACTGCACCTGTGTTACGTGGAAGTCAGTTGACTGCTGGAATATGAATATGGAATATGAGAATAAAGATTTTGGATCTTTATTTTCTGCGTTTTTTTTATTCCTATAGGTTCATTGTTACCATGTTCAAAGTTTGAGTGCCTTATTTTCATAAAATCTCTTATCTTAAAAACAAGAGTGAATACAATCACGATAGGTCACCGTACGGGCGGAAATGATGACTCACGACGGACTCCGCTTTATCGGAATTTTTTGACATCCGAACCGGCCGTCCGCCACATTAGTTCCGATGAACGAGAGTGTACTGTATCAAATTAAAGGTCTTAAAATGTAGAGTACAATGCTGTAAACCCGACCTAAATATAACGATAGGGAGAAAAATGGCAGACGTTCAAACTTTAGAATAAAATAATATTTTCAAAACTTTGAAATGCAATAACTTCCGAAATATTTGACCTTTTGAGGTCTGGTTTTCGGCTATGTACTCTCCTTATTAAGACCTTTAAAATGATGTATAGCATGGCTATGGCCTAAGAAAAAATTTTCAAAACTCCCACGACCATGTAGAGGGTGCAAGGGTAATATGATGGGCATATGTCAAGCTATCCCTATTTGCAAAGACAATTGTACAAGCAAACGTTTGCCGCAAACCGGACCTCAAAAGGTCAAGTATTTAGAATATTATTACATTTTTAAGCGTTTGGATTAAAATTTGATTTTTATTCTAAGTTTGACAGGCTGCCATTTTTGACTCAAGCAACCTTTTGAGATGTCGTTTGCGGCATCAAATTCTACTACTTAAGAGCTTTAATTTGATGTACATAAACCTATTGGTCGTCGAAAGACTTATTTCTGACTCCACGAGGGCCATCCCATCATTTTTAGGCATGTTGCCCACTGGGGGTTCCAGGGGACTTTTCTGAGGGAGGTCAGGAGATGACATAGAACAAATTTCAGCAAAAATTGGCTGTTCAAAAACTTTTTTCATTTTCCAGCCATATTTTGGCTTAATTTTACTACACTATAACTGTTATTGGTCAATCAATCAATCAATCAATCACTTTATTCATAATTTTTACAAGCATTTTTACAAAGTTAATACTGGCACAAATGTAGAATGGCGTTAGTTACAATTTCATTGCTAACTTAGAAACTAAAAAATGAAGTTACATTTCCCACAAAAAAAAAAGTAGTTGCATTAATCAAACATATCACAGCTAATTAAATTTTTCTATTCATTAAAAAAAATCATCAAAAGTGTAAGGGGCTTTTTTAATTAAATAATGTTTTAATTTAGCTTTAAAAGAGTCTATATCTTTAATACTTATTAACTCCTGAGGAATTTTAGAAATAAATTTAGTCCCTGCGCTTCTGGGCTTTTTCCCGAAAAAACTCAATGAATGTGGTTGAATGGCCAATTTGTTTCGATTTCTTGTGCTATATGAGTGGTAATCTCCAAGCTTGGCCATTGAGTTTTCAGAAGTTTTAACAATCATAATGGTTTCTAAGATGTACAACCCATAGACAGTCATTATGCCCAGGTCAGAAAATTGCTTTTTAACTGAGTCCTGATTTTTTAGATTTAAAATTATTCTGAGCGCTTTTTTTTTAAGTAATAATATACTATTCAGATTTGAGTCACTAGTTGCACCATATAATGCAATACCAAATGATATATGAGAATGTATATGGGCAAAATAGATCATCTTAAGGGTTTTGGTTGAACAGAATTTAGCCAAAGTTCTTAATACAAACAATCCAGAACAAATCTTATTTTTTACGGCTAGGACATGACCATTCCAAGATAAACTTTCATCAACCAGAAGACCCAAAAATTTAGTTTCATTCACTCTGTCTATTTCACTATTTAATATTTTTATTTCTGGAATTGGTTTGTTTTGTTTTTGTTTTGTATGAAAAGATATAAAATTAGTTTTTGCCAGGTTTAATAATAAATTCTTGTTATCAAAATAAGTTTTCAAACATAAGAGATTTTTATTTAATACTGATTCTACTTCCTTTAATTCTTTACCGCAAACCAACAAATTGGAGTCATCAGCGTACAAACATAATTTGCTTTGAGGACTAGAAATTAAATGGGGCATACCCCTCAGTTAGCACAAGAACAAAACAGGTCCAAGAAAGGAACCTTGTGGAACTCCATGAGCAACAGAGTTTAGGGAAGATGGGAATTTTTTTAATTCATTTGATTTAATTATATGTGTTAATTCAACAAACTGTTTTCTATCTGAGATGTATGATTTAAACCAATTCATTTCCTTACCACAAATACCAATGTTTTCAAGAGTTTTAACCCTCGGGGAGGCGCTTGCGGAGTCCTGCTCCGCACGTTTTGAATTTGTAAAATAAAACTAACTTATTGGGTGTCGGCAGTCACGCGCCGCTCCGTACCTCACGCGCCTCATTCCTAGAATCGCCTGCAATAGCTTTCAACCCCCTCCCTCTCCAAGCGTCAGTATGAGTTGAGGTTTAGTGACGCGCGGTCAAGTTGCGGAGTGCTCCTCCGCAAGCGCCCTTCCGAGCCAGGAAACTATATGTCATATAGTTTCCTATATGTCATAGTTTTTCTAACATTTTTTTGTGTTTATTAATTTTATTATTTCTAACTCTTTCAGTGTTTTGTGATTTTCTTATCAATATATAATAAAGTTTTTGTATTAAAGTATAATGTTATCACTGCGGAGCAAAACTCCGCATGCGCCTTCTCCCGTACACTTATAGTGAAGAGCAACTTTCCTGTTAAACTACACATGATCGTATTTAAATTTAATTCAATAATATTTACTGAACAATTTACGATATTAAAAGTAGAATTAGTTTCTAGGAATATTGGTTAGTATTTAACCTTAAAGTTATGTAATGAAATCAATTAAAATCGGCTGTATATATGAGATTCTGTAATGCGGAGGATTCCTCCGCAAGCGCCCTCTCCCGTTACAAAATTTAAGCGCCCGCTCCAGGGTTAAGAAGTTTACCGTGATGAACACTATCAAATGCTTTGCACAGATCCATGAATACTCCAATGGCATTTTCACCTTTGTCAATGACATCAACTATGGCTTTAACGAATTCTATGCTGGCAGTGGTCACTGACTTGCCAGCCCTAAAACCATGCTGCTCAGCATCATACAAGTCGTTTTGTTCAAGATATTGAATTAATCTAGAACACATGGCCCGCTCATAGATTTTGAAGAAAGTAGGGATGATTGATATTGGGCGATAATTGCCTGGATCTGTGTCACTACCTTTTTTAAAAATGGGTTTAATTTTGGATATTTTAAGCTTTTCAGGAAAAGTCCCAGAAACAAATGAGGAGTTTATTAGGTGGGTTAAGGGTTTTAACAAGAATCTTTTAGATCGTTTTACTATTGTGATTGGTACATCATCATAACCTGCTGAAGTTGAAGAACCTGCTGGTCCTAAGATTGATAAAATTTATTAAAATGGGTCCAATGTTGCAACAGTTCACTGGGTCAGAAGTTAAAGCTATTAGATGGTTAAGGCAAATGGTAAAGTTTAGGTTCCAGGTGAAAAACGGAGAACCACTGCTGTAATCAGAATCAGAATCAGAATCAGAACTTTATTGTCTTTAAGCTCATAGATACAAGCAATCGACATTGTCAACTTAATCTACATGATACATGCACTACACATAGTCATTGGATAAATAATTAGTGTAACTTTGTGGTTTTACAAAGGCTGATGCTAATAAATAGTTTAAACACTTTTTTAAATTCAAGACGAAATAACAGATATATATTAAAAAAAAGAAACATGGTCAGTAGTAAGAAACAAACTTCCTAAAATATAAAATTATTAATAATAAAAATAATGTGTTCTTAAGACTAAATGGCACTGATTATACAACCAAAGTGTTGCTAGATAACTCTAGGAACTCACTAATGTGGTAAAATGGGTTTTTTAAAAGCCAGTCATGTAGCCTACTTCTGAATTCCTTAAGAGGTAGCAACTGAACATTTTTAGGCAGCATATTAAACATTTTAATCCCCATTAAAACGTAACTGTTTTGCACTTTACTCAGTCGTGAAAAAGGAATATCTAGCTGTGAACTTTGCCTTGTTGGAATGGAATGAATTCCACTTCGTTGCATGTAATTGTTCCGGTTATTAAAAGTATAAAGAAGGACATTAAAAATGTAAAGGTTGATTATTGTTAAAATTTCTAATTTTATGAACAAAGGCCTACAATGATCTTTATAATTGGCTTTAGCTAATATTCTAATTACCTTTTTTTGTATTTGTAAAACCTCAGTTACTTTTGTGCTGTTTCCCCAAAAAATTACCCCATAGTTAATTAAAGATTGAAAAAGGGCAAAGTATGCTGTTTTTGCATAATGAGATGGAACACAGTTAACAAGGCGCCTCAGCAAATAGACTACCCTTGAGAGTCTAGTGTTGAGCTGTTCAATGTGTGGAGCCCACAAAAGCTTCTGATCCAAGACCACACCTAGGAATTTGACATAATCACAAGAAGTTACATGAGCTGGTATTGAACGAAGGCTAAAAATTATTGTTTGGGTTTTATCTCTATTTAACAGGAAACTATTTGAGGCAAACCAAGATGAAGCTGAGTTAATTATTTCATGAACATTACTTTCAAGAAGTTCAAAGTTATTATTACATGACAAAAAATTTGCATCATCTGCATACAAATACGATTCTGCTTTAGAAATATTACAAGGCAAATCATTGATTGCAATTAAAAAGAGGGTGGGTCCTAGAACAGAGCCCTGCGGGACGCCGCAGTCAAGTCTGAGTACAGACGACCACCGGCCATCCACACAAACTGCCTGTCTTCGGTTGGAAAGGTATGACCTAAAAAATTCTAAAGCTCTTCCACTGATACCATAGAATTTTAACTTGCCGAGGAGAATGCTGTGGTCCACACAGTCAAAGGCCTTGCTTAGGTCACAGAAAGTTCCCCAAGCAAAGGCCCCGGACTCGAAAGCATGGAGAATGTCCTTCAGCATAGCATCAATGGCACCAGTGGTTGAGTGTCCGGCTCTAAAACCATGTTGAGAATTAGAAAAAAGAGAATGAAATTCAAAGTATTTATTTAACTGTTTTGAGGCAGCATGTTCGATGATTTTACCAATGATGGGCACCAATGAAATAGGTCTAAAACTTGCCGGATTTGACCTATCTCCTTTCTTAAAAACAGGATTTACTTTGGAGATCTTTAATATATCAGGAAAAATGCCTTGAGATAGACAGGAGTTTATGCAGATGGTCAGGGGTTCAACTATGACTCCTGAGATGTCCCTCATTAAACTATTTGACATGCCAAAATAATCCTGACTTTTAGAATTTTTCATGTTTTTCAAAATTGATAAGACATCAGTTTCAGAAACCATACTAAATTCAAAAGAACTATTTGTTACATTATCCCTTGTTAAAAACAAATCATGTGAAACATTGTGATCATCCATTCCTAACTTAATTTCCGATACAGAACTAACAAAATAGTTATTAAAAGTATTTGGGTCAATATTTATCTTCTCTGATTCCACGCTACCTTGGAGATTTAGAAGTAATTGGTAAGAGTGGGAGTGTAGGGTTTATTCTTTGGGAAAAAAAGAGAACCAGCTGTGCTATTAGCTGACTGATAACAGGCGTGATTGTCAAGCAGCCAATAGAAAACAGTCTTCTTTTAATATAAACCCATTGTAGTTTCTTTGGTGGCTGTAAGAGTTTAGAATAGACAATTTTTTTTAAGTAATGTGATGTGAATTTGTATGTTTTGAGAAAAGGATTCTCTTACCAGCCCCATGTTCTTGTGTCGGACCCTAGTCTTCTTTACGAATTATAATGAGCATTTCATATTAATAAAACTGTTACACAATCGACTGGGTCTTGTAGAGGAAATAATAAAGTATCTGAATTTACAAACAACCGAAAATCAATATTTTGGACCCAAATGACTTAAATCGGTTGTACTGAAAAATTCACTTTGTCAACATGAGGTCACTTTTTGCTTTCTGCCTTACATATGTTTTTTATGCTCTTGATGCAGAGACGCAGCAAGAAGGAGCCCGGGAGCACGGCGTTGCGCAGCCCAGACCTCCCGTCCGACAACCCTATCTACGAGTGCCAGGAGCAGGCCATCAAGGCCTCCTTCGGCCATCAGCAGGTACTATTGACAAGCGGTAAATACTTAGGAAAAAAACATTCTCATGTTGGCATGTTATGTGTTTCGTTTCCCTTTCATAAGTGATTGTTACAGTGCTGTGATGGACTCCAATAAATAAATATGCACTATAGTCAACTCCCTCTTATTCGGACGCCTGATGGTCTAGATGACTGCTTGGAAATGAGCCATCAGCGCGTGCCAGGTTTCTCACAGCCGAAATTGACAGGATTGAACGTGTCTTTTTTTCCGGCCTCTATGTAAACAAAGAACCTCAGTTCGGCTTACAATTGTGTTCTTCCACATAGTAATACTACAGTGTAGCTGAATTTACTAAGTACCTTTCTATATATTGTTGTGAGTTTTAGTTATATTATAATTAGTTGATTTGGTAGGTGACATTGTAGTTATAGTAAGTTCAAATAATTTTATAAACCTAAGATTTTATGAGGTTTTTATTTGTGGTGCTGTATAATTTTGTGTTGTTTCCTATTGTCTGGGGTCAAGTTTGTTTTTATCAATATAACGAAAATGAGGATCCAACTAGTTGGCAGTATAACTCCGTACTGTTTGGGTTAGTAAATTTTAAAATAAATCTTCAATTTGATTTATGATTATATACGCTATTAAAGGTTGTAATTTACATAAGTAAAAATTTCCCAAAAAGTCCGGAAGTAATTTTTATTTGCACAAGGTCCATTCCCGAGGTGTCCGGATTAGAGAGAGTCAACTGTACTATATCATTTTTTGGCTGATGATTAATATTTTGATAGTATTATTTTCATTCTGTATCTACCCATAACCATATTAATAATTTTGCAATGTTTTGTCAATTCACCAATAAGTCCATTGGACTATTGTTGTTAATATCAGTTCCAGTGCAGTGGTGTTTTGGTATGTTTATATCCAAAGTGGTTTGAAAAGAAGTTCAGTAAAGAAAGGGTGTTTTATTAATTTATTTAACAGCTTTTTGTATTCAACATTGCAATTGACAGGAGGGCTGTTTTTTCTTTGCTCTTCTAAATGTATGTTAATAAAAGAAAACATTTTTTAAAGCACTCTAATATTCTACAGTAAAATAACCAAATACCTATAATATTCCTTTACCTTTACTACCTTTATTAACCTTTATTACTCTGACCTCGACTCAGATCTTTTATTAACACGAAATCATGATAAAAAACAGTGAAACAGCGAGTGTTTTATGGTTGTAAGATTTGAGTAGGCTTCAATTTAAATCAGAAATAGTATAAATAATAAAAAGACTGCGTGTAGTTGTTGTGAAATACAACGCAACAGATCACCCAAGGTTGGCTTAGTGGTGGTCTACTTCAATACTGTGTTTACAAAATTAAAGGACATTTAATTAAAAATTAATTTAAGTTAAATTTCAAGTCAACTAACCATCTAGTAAAACACAAATAATAACGACATCAATCAAAAGTGAACAAATTTATCACCCTGTCCTTGCTCATTTACAAAATGTTACTCCCAAAAATCTAATTAAAAATTAATTGTTTATGCTGACAGAAACCAAAGCACTGTCATGGGACAGATCACGTGTTGCGCTTCCAAAAGAATTCAGACAATGTGATAGCTACAGTTGCGTGGATGGTGATATTCGGAGATGGAATACACAATTTCATCGACGGCCTGTCCATTGGAGCAGCGTTCAACGAGAGCATCCTGACCGGGATCAGCATCAGTGTGGCAGTGATGTGTGAGGAGTTCCCCCATGAACTGGGTGAGTGAAGCACACTCGACTACAACACTCGATGTAGCGTATTCCCTGTCCTCTTGGAACACATAGATTCGAGGATAAGGTGCATCTGCAAATGTCAGCACCTTCCATCTAAAAACTGACTAAATGTTCTAATAATGCACGTGGTGGATAGGTTGGATCATGTTATTAATTAACTCTTCATTAGTGTCACAACAGAGTTTTCATTCAGGCACTTTTATTTTTATAGAAATGCGTTGTCGAAGGTGGGCAGTCGCAGGAGTGTCCGTTGTTCATTATGATAGGCAGCTATTTTCATTTTTATTTGCATAGTAGGTAATTTTTTTATATTCAAAATCCTTCTTGACAAAAAGTTTGTTTTTACTTTATGAACAAAAATAGATTAATCAAGAATTATTATTATCGTAAAAATGGTAATTTTGTGGTTTCTAAGGTTCCTTGATGAGGCCCAAACAAGAAACTCTATAAATACACCTAGAACGCTCACACCATTTCCTGAACCTGCACTGCTGGCAAGAATGACCAAATTACTGAATTTGGCAGTACGCTCTGTGTTATTCATACGCTTGTTACTTGCACAAAAATGAAATAACTAGACTGAACTTATATATTTTTAATCCTTATAAATTACTAAGCTGATTGGTATGAAGATATTTCTATTATTTATGAGAGTATAATATTTATTTAAACATGTACACATGTACTATGTAAAATGTGATATGAAAAATTTACTAAGTGTATAATTTTAAGGCTATGGATGGACTTACATCGGCAGACCTTCACAATATGAGTTGATCTAAATTGTTTGCATTTTAGGTTTTTAGTTTGCCAAATAATCGAGCCGAGAGTAAAGTTTTCCTCGCCCTGCCGCACTAGTGGCTATGCAACACCATCCAATGGTGCTGCATTGCTTTACAAACCGTTCAGTGGGGCGAGTTGATATCTGTTTAAGACAGATATGGAGTGTTTATTTAAGAAAAATAGTTAAATTATTAATAAATTCATATGGAGGATAAGTAAAAAGACTTTATTTTGTAAGAACGGGTTTTTTAAAACGTTTAGATATCATTCTGGACATCAGAAATTTACATGCGACTCTCCGAAATCTATTGTGACACGCCAGGTGCAGGTATGATATAATCATTTGAAAACTGTTCACTTTATAAAAAAAATATATATATATATATATTTTAATCAACCTCAAAGGATTAAAAACTTCCTATCTACTTCATTAATGTAGTATCTGAAGTCAGTTTGTTTCTCATCTAGTTAATCCCTGCTTCTAGTGCCATAACATTAGGTAGTGTAATATAGCTTAATTTCTGTGCAGGGGACTTTGCTGTGCTGCTCAACGCAGGCATGACCATGCGCCAGGCACTGCTCTATAACTTCCTCTCGGCATGCACCTGCTATCTCGGTCTCTTCGTAGGCATAATGCTCGGCGAAATAGAAGCCAGCGTCTATATATTTGGCTTTGCAGCTGGAATGTTCCTTTATATCGCTCTAGTAGATATGGTAAGTTTTTCTAGTTTGGCAGTGTTACTCCCTACTATGTTTTGACAAAGGAATTTCTTTAACTGTACAGGGTGTCCCGGAATTCTCTGGAACTCTTTTGTACATTGGTTCCTTCAATCAAGACAAACATATTTTACAGTAGGCCTATAGTATAAAAAAAATTATAACGTGTAAAACTTAATTGTATATTCATTAATATCAAGTTTCAATTCATCTGACCATAAATAACGGAGAAATTGAGATTTTCTACAAAAAGCTTGTTTTTGTTTAGTAAAATATCAATTACTCCGTTTTTTATGGTCAGATGTTTTAAAACTTGTTTTTTTTTTTTGACAATTCAAATTTACACATTTTAAGTGTGCTATACTATTTTGATAAAACTTCACATTTATGAGATATTCAAAAAATGTTAAATGACTGCAATTTGAAACAATAAAAGGTACGAATGTCAATATTTATTATTAAAACAGTCTTGACGTTTATAGTATCTTGCTAAGTTTTATTTCAATACCTCAAATGGTTTTAAAGATCTCATGAGTTAAGCCAAAATTACATACTGACGTACAGAAAGAAAACTAAGCACTGAATCCCCATGGTTATTGTAAAATATGTTTGTCTCAATGCAAGGAAAAAATATAAAAAGAATTTCAGAGAGTTCCGGGAAACCCTGTATAATTGGATATTAAACAATGTTTTACCTTATTTTTAGGATATAGTAAATATACTTTACAAATTTTTGTATACCTTTAAGCATTGAGGGGTCACCGAGGTGTTCAAGAATAGTGATTAATTCACTAAGATGTTTATAAAGGATTGAAAGTTTTTAAGACCTTTCTTCTTTCCGTGACAAATAATTTTATCAATCATACTGAAACACAAATTATATCGTATATATATTTATTTAGTAAAGGTTTTGGAACTTTAAATTAGACATAGCTTACATTCTCACATAAGGTTGCTGTAAAAAGGGCTCAAGTAGGGTAGTCAAGAAATATTCTGATGTATTTCACATGACAGAAAGGTACTTATTTGGTATACCAATGCCTGGTGTACAGTGCGCCAATGCGGTTAGGTTCAAGGTATTTTAATGCTCAATACGTAAGGAACACTTTCACTAATTCAAAAAGGTCCGCTTTTGGCTGCCTGGACAGATTTAAATAGGCAAAAGTTGGGTCTTACACTAAAGCCTCCTCCCCTTGATTCTCAAAGTGACTAGATGCTGGTGTTACCTCTGCTGTTAAAAACATTTGAAAGATTTCTGGTATATTAATATCCTCCAATAATATCCTTAACCTAACCGCTGCAGCACACTGTAAACTAGTAGAGTACCATACATCTACAAAGGGCCAGCCAGTGTCGTGGTTTCCGGTGGGGATGCTTTAACCAAGGTCCTTGAGGACAAGGCTGCCTTTTGGAAATCAGAATTCCAGACCGTTCAACATAGAATTGTGTAATTGTCACATCGTTTATTGGATACTATTCTTCAGATTTATTCATTTTTAAAGATTTAAATAAAAATACCTTTGAAAACCAGTGGTATTTGTATAACAAACAAATATTTTGAAAATTTTCAATGAGATGAATGTGTTGGTTGCAATGTAGTGACTCATCACATCTTGAATCAAGTCTAGTTAATTATAACAGTAACTATCCATTAATGCTTACACAAGTTTATGATTATTAATTGTTTGAAATTAAGCTTTAAACGTAAGGTGCCACAGGTCCCTGAGATGAATGAGGTGGCTGAGGAGGCCAGCAAGCGCAGTGTCAGTAGTGCGCTGTTTACCCTGCTGCTGCAGAACCTACGCATGGGCACCGGAGTGCTTGTGCTTTACACTGTCAAGTTGTTGTCCACAGGTCCCTGAGATGAATGAGGTGGCTAAGGAGGCCAGCAAGCACAGTGTCAGTAGTGCGCTGTTTACCCTGCTGCTGCAGAACCTAGGCATGGGCACCGGAGTGCTTGTGCTTTACACTGTCAAATTGTTGTCCACAGGTCCCTGAGATGAATGAGGTGGCTGAGGAGGCCAGCAAGCGCAGTGTCAGTTGTGCGCTGTTTACCCTGCTGCTGCAGAACCTAGGCATGGGCACCGGAGTGCTTGTGCTTCCGGAGTGCTTGTGCTTTACACAGTCGAGTTGTTGTCCACAGGTCCCTGAGATGAATGAGGTGGCTGAGGAGGCCAGCAAGCACAGTGTCAGTAGTGCGCTGTTTACCCTGCTGCTGCAGAACCTAGGCATGGGCACCGGAGTGCTTGTGCTTCCGGAGTGCTTGTGCTTTACACAGTCGAGTTGTTGTCCACAGGTCCCTGAGATGAATGAGGTGGCTGAGGAGGCCAGCAAGCGTAGTGTCAGTAGTGCGCTGTTCACCCTGCTGCTGCAGAACCTAGGCATGGGCACCGGAGTGCTTGTGCTTCCGGAGTGCTTGTGCTTTACACAGTCGAGTTGTTGTCCACAGGTCCCTGAGATGAATGAGGTGGCTGAGGAGGCCAGCAAGCACAGTGTCAGTAGTGCGCTGTTTACCCTGCTGCTGCAGAACCTAGGCATGGGCACCGGAGTGCTTGTGCTTCCGGAGTGCTTGTGCTTTACACAGTCGAGTTGTTGTCCACAGGTCCCTGAGATGAATGAGGTGGCTGAGGAGGCCATCAAGCACAGTGTCAGTAGTGCGCTGTTTACCCTGCTGCTGCAGAACGTAGGCATGGGCACCGGAGTGCTTGTGCTTCCGGAGTGCTTGTGCTTTACACAGTCGAGTTGTTGTCCACAGGTCCCTGAGATGAATGAGGTGGCTGAGGAGGCCAGCAAGCGCAGTGTCAGTAGTGCGCTGTTTACCCTGCTGCTGCAGAACCTAGGCATGGGCACCGGAGTGCTTGTGCTTCCGGAGTGCTTGTGCTTTACACAGTCGAGTTGTTGTCCACAGGTCCCTGAGATGAATGAGGTGGCTGAGGAGGCCAGCAAGCGCAGTGTCAGTAGTGCGCTGTTTACCCTGCTGCTGCAGAACCTAGGCATGGGCACCGGATTGCTTGTGCTTCCAGAGTGCTTGTGCTTTACACAGTCGAGTTGTTGTCCACAGGTCCCTGAGATGAATGAGGTGGCTGAGGAGGCCAGCAAGCACAGTGTCAGTAGTGCGCTGTTTACCCTGCTGCTGCAGAACCTAGGCATGGGCAGCGGAGTGCTTGTGCTTCCGGAGTGCTTGTGCTTTACACAGTCGAGTTGTTGTCCACAGGTCCCTGAGATGAATGAGGTGGCTGAGGAGGCCAGCAAGCACAGTGTCAGTAGTGCGCTGTTTACCCTGCTGCTGCAGAACCTAGGCATGGGCACCGGATTGCTTGTGCTTCCGGAGTGCTTGTGCTTTACACAGTCGAGTTGTTGTCCACAGGTCCCTGAGATGAATGAGGTGGCTGAGGAGGCCAGCAAGCACAGTGTCAGTAGTGCGCTGTTTACCCTGCTGCTGCAGAACCTAGGCATGGGCACCGGAGTGCTTGTGCTTCCGGAGTGCTTGTGCTTTACACAGTCGAGTTGTTGTCCACAGGTCCCTGAGATGAATGAGGTGGCTGAGGAGGCCAGCAAGCACAGTGTCAGTAGTGCGCTGTTTACCCTGCTGCTGCAGAACCTAGGCATGGGCACCGGAGTGCTTGTGCTTCCGGAGTGCTTGTGCTTTACACAGTCGAGTTGTTGTCCACAGGTCCCTGAGATGAATGAGGTGGCTGAGGAGGCCAGCAAGCACAGTGTCAGTAGTGCGCTGTTTACCCTGCTGCTGCAGAACGTAGGCATGGGCACCGGAGTGCTTGTGCTTCCGGAGTGCTTGTGCTTTACACAGTCGAGTTGTTGTCCACAGGTCCCTGAGATGAATGAGGTTTCTGAGGAGGCCAGCAAGCACAGTGTCAGTAGTGCGCTGTTTACCCTGCTGCTGCAGAACCTAGGCATGGGCACCGGAGTGCTTGTGCTTCCGGAGTGCTTGTGCTTTACACAGTCGAGTTGTTGTCCACAGGTCCCTGAGATGAATGAGGTGGCTGAGGAGGCCAGCAAGCGCAGTGTCAGTAGTGCGCTGTTTACCCTGCTGCTGCAGAACCTAGGCATGGGCACTGGTGTGCTTGTGCTCTATCTTCTCGCTCGTTACCAAGACTACATAGACTTCACATAGTGCTCATAGTCTTTCCCATAGTCTTGCTATTTCTCCATTGGTCATAACAGTTATGTTTTGTAATATTGATTTGTTATAGTTTTAACAGTTGGATTTGAAAATTGTTAGTTTTATATCTGTTTTAAAAAGCCTGTCGTAAACTGCTGAATTCTTGGTGTCATTAGCTAATTTTTTTATGTGATGCCTTACTGTTGTCTCAGATATCATTAGTCTGGGGTTATGCAATATCAATTATTTAGTTCAGCAGTTCATGCAACTCAAAATAATGTGGAGTGAGGCTGATATTGTTAAAAAGATCAAAGAATGAATATAATCATATTTTCATAGTTCCCTTGCAACGTCTTAAGCTGTAAATATTAGTGTATAAATGTATTACAAATGCCTGTTTTGTAGTGCACATCAGACTGAAGTGGTAAGCATTTGATAATGAATCACTCATCAAATGCAATAGTCCTCCTCCCTTACCTCTAAAGATGTCAACAAAACTTTTAGATAAACTGTTATTTGTGATTTCGGTGCATGAATCAGTTAAAGATTATGATAGCTGATCTCATTATGTATAGGGCTTGCAGCCAAATTTTTTAAAATCTCAAACATTTACGTATACACACATTTTTATGAGTAATACATAATACAGTGCCACTATGCACACAAATCCTAAGCAGAAACAACATGTTTGCTGTAGCAGTGAAATGTGTGGGGCTACTGCCTTGATCTTGATGTCTGTACCTTAAGAGTCGCAATACACCCACCGTTGTTTATTTTCGAGAATATACAAAGGACATTCTTGATCATTATGTTATATTTTTTCTTATTTATTTAAACAGACTTTTGTCATATTTCACTATATTTTTTGTTCTTGAATAAATTGTAAACAAAAACTTTTACAAACAAAATATATTAAAATTAATGAAAACATTACTTTAGTCAATAGTAAAAAAATATACCCCCGTCGCAGCAGACCTGCGTACTGAGCGAATTTCCAAAGAGTTATTTTTTCAACATCAAAGAACTTTGTGGCTATCTTATATAAATAATTAATAATCTTTAGAAGGAAATATGATATGTTTAATGGCATTTTTTCTGAGATAATTATTTTTATTTAATAATTTATATAATAATATTTATATTGCAATTAATATTTTTTTACAGTAATAAAAGTGCATATCCAAAGCTTCCATGCAAAAAGAATTATTTGTTTACAAATCCCAAAACATAAACATTCCAATTTTGACAAATGCAGAAGAAAGCTGATCAGCTGATTATTAGGAAGACACACCTTATTATCTTTATCTCTCTTGCTCCCATTATGCACTTATTTTCCATGAGAATACCATGGGATTTAGCATGTAGGTTTGCTGCCACGCGGGTTTTTGATCAAATTTTCATTACTCATCAAATAGGACAGGTTCATAAAAAATTTTATTAAGATATGTTTATAAATAAGCGATATATAACTTTTTAAAGATTAACCCATAAGAATAACATGGGAACTTGATTTAAATTTTCTCCATAACCAGTTAAGCTATTTTAATGATTCAAAATACTAAATTGTTGGGTTTTTAAGCTCTTTTAAATGGTTTTAGTTAAAATTCTTGAATTTTAAAAATGGAGGTTAAAAAATCTTAAAAACCCATTTTTTACCCCTTTGAAACCCCATAAAACCCCGTTCTCGTAACCCGACAATGCTGGTTCGCGAACTCATGAAAATAGACCTGGTCTTACACCTTCATACCGAATTTCATCAAAATCGGACATCCGCTTCAAAAGTTATCGGTACCACGGACACACATATGTGTCCATGTATATATATTTATATATATATATTTATATATACATATATATATATATATATTCATATATATATATTTCATATATATATATATATGAAAATGAACGAACTGTGTTTTTGGCTTCTGGGGACCTCAAAATGAAAAAGTAAAGTGGTCCCGGGCTTAGGTCTTACCGTGGCTACTACCGTAATAGCGTATTCCCTATAGGGAAATTCGCTAATATATAGAACATAAGAAAAGAGCTTACAAACTAAGGCCTGGCTGATATTAGCTGAAACAGCAGCCGAACTCAACCACACATAAGGGCAGAGGTTATACATAACTGTGAAGTCACGATGATAGGCCCATTACTAACTCAATCGCTTCAGTCAATTGAAATGAGTCTACACTTAAGATCATTGCACATAGAAAAGTTCAAATTTATTTACTTTCAAATTTATTTACTTGCTAGTAATAATCTACTGTCAAGTAAATAAATTTCAACTTTTCTACGTGTAATGATCTTCAGTGTAGACTCTATGTCTGTTTATAATCACAACCTAGTTAAGTGATTATATTTATTATATTTGTAATTGTATCAAGCTCACTCATTTAGGCGTAGCACACATCATGCAACTTGCGTGTTTTTTTGCATCTTGTCTGAATTTTTTTCGCAGCCATATTATTGTCCTTACCATATATTTATATTGTTCTCTGTTGCAAATGTATTTTTGTCGTACGTATTGTTAAAATGGATATTCGGTTAATAAATAAATGATCTAATTTTCATTATTATTTATCAGTTAATGTGAAACTATACTTCTTCTAACAATATGTCAAAGTAAAAATTTCTCTATTCACAATTATATACAAATGTACATAGGCTAGTGTCGAATGCAAAACATTAATCCTCTCTTAAAATTAATATTACCTATTCGGCTAAGAATCAATTTCATTTACGCCATCATCAATTTGTCTTTTGCCAACTTTTAAGCCTCTCTATGGATTCCTGGGTGTCTACTGATCCTGGTTGTAAACACTAATCTCGTGCTCTGACACCAAGGTAGTGCATTAGCCCTAAATATTTCACTGCCACAACTAAACGCATCTGAAAGTAATCTGAAAGACCTAATATTTATTTATGTGTACCCTATGTATATGTCTATTGACATTGTTTTTCTGTGTGTCCTGATTTTACCTAACAAAATAACTGCTTGGTTGCCTATTAGATGTATAAACTTAAAATTTAGTTCACATTTTAGCATCGTTGAATAAACTTGTCAAAGGTTAGACATAATTTTGGCTATCTATAATGGTAGATTTGTAATAGAAAATGTTTGATGAATATGAAATAATTATGTTTTGATATTGTTTGTTATTGTTGCTAAACTGTAAATCTAATAATTCTGTTTGCCATTATTGAATATTTGTGTTGGAATCTGTTTGATGCCAAGGATTTTAAAGTTGTTTCTTTTTAAGGATCCTTAGTGAGTTGATTTGCTGTAATAGACATTGGGTGTTCAATATCCATGTGTCTACTATTGGAAATTTAAGAAAACTACACAAGTAAGATATTCCTTGTTTAAAAGTTTTCCTCATACCTCCTGGCTGTCTTAAAATAATTATTTTATTACACTCTTTAATGCATACTGTAGTATTCTACATTATGTTGTTGTCATTTAACTTCATTCAGAGTTTAAGAGAATAAGAGTGCAATATTCTCCATTTTTCCACAGTTCTTAGGTGGAAAACCAAAGAATGACTAACATTTTTAATATAAACTTATCAAAATTTTCCATTTGTTGAGCCAAACAAAATCTTATAACATACTTAACCAAATTGTGTCACCCAGGATCCTTGAAAACAAGTATTTTTAAACCGGGCATGAAATAGGTTTGTACTAATATCCTATTATTGATATTATAACTAGTTTGTGTATTTTTATTATAGAGATATACTGTGAATTCTTTTAGTTAAGTTGTTTAAATTGCAAATGTAAATGTTATTTATGTAACTAGGTTTGATTTAGGAGACCATTTTACCAGTTTTCAGTCACAGAACTAAAATGACACAGTCATTTTTTAGAAATAATAAAATATATTATTTATATACAAATGATCACTATAAGTAATATTAAAACTACAAAATAATATTAAAACTACAATACACAATCTATTTGGGGCCCAACTCACAATATAATTAAAATAACAAATAACACATTATTTAAACCATTATCTTAACTTTAAAAAATCAATTAAACAGTAATAAAAGTTTATTTAGGTAACTTCAACATGAACCAAACGTAGTTAGCTTCTTTTGGCACAGTGTAGATTTGATCTAAATAAGTAATTGATGGGTACAAAATTACAAATCTATAAATAAAATTTGAAAAGTTTATATCTTTAATTTATTGTCCCTATTATTATATTTTAAAATTTGTTGCCATTAAAGATAATATTATAATTTTTACTGACACTAATTCAACTAAACCCTTTCAAAACCTTTTCAAAAAAGTTCAATCGTAATGTTTTGAATTATAGTTAGTAAAATTTACTTGAGAATATTTACTCATAATTGGTACACAAAAAACAAATCAATAATAAAAATGTAACACGTGTAATCAATTAAAACTGCCAATACATAAGTTGAAATTAATATCTTTAGATCACCTATGATGGTACTTAACTCTCCTGAATAATTGTTTTATGTTTTATTTCTTGACTGAATGTAGTAGTCCTAAGTTAAAGTTGTCTATGAAATAATTGGATATGTTCTGGTTGACTCGTACAAATTTCGCCAGTTGAAAACCGCATTAGTTGTTGACAGGCTGGCTTGAACAACTCTCCTTAGCTCGAAAATCCCCTACAAATTGACCCGAACAACTTTCTTCATCATGTGATTCTCCTCAACATTGAGAACTGTATTTACCTCAGCTCAACAGTTGTTCTCTAGCTAATGACTTAAACAATTTTCCTCGATCCAATAAACCACCAAAGAAATACACTAACTAAATTTTTCAGTGCAACACAACTAATGGAAATATTTTCCCTCCCTGCTGGCATCACACGGACAGAAAGAGGTCTAGTCTTGCAGACTGGTGTTTCCCGACCATTCCTGAAAAACCCTGCTACTGTGAATTAGACTTGGATATTTCTTCTAATAAAAATATGTTAGTCTTTATGCCATTCTGATCCTGTTTCTTTGACTTCTTACATGCATGATCTTCTTATTTCTTTTCTTCTGAGGGGCACTTTGAGACTCCTTTACTGCACATTGACTCACTGACATCGGAGATATTCAGAACTCCAATCTGGACCTTTTACCTTCTATGGAAGACTCATCTGATTCAGAGGAAATTTCGGGTTTCTACTCAAGAAAATGAGATAGATATTACTCCTTTTGAATCACCCTATCACTCACTTATACAACTACTCTCCATTTCATTTTATCTACAGACTGACCCCAAATACATTTCCACTGCCAAACCAGAATAATGATAGAAGAATACCAACCTTGAACCCTTTAGGCCTGATTAGTATGAATCAAAGGGAACTCAAACACTACTAGGGGTCGAATTGGAGAAACAGTCTTAGGTAGAAGAATAACAGATATTTTGTTAGATGCTAACCCAATCACGCTAGCCTCAAATTGTTACCATTCCGCAACAGAGAAACCAGTGGTTGAAAAATGGCTGTCAAACTCACCCTAAATTTTCAAAATATGATTCCACTGCTTCTGCAAGCCACAATGACCAGTCAACCGAAGGAATTTGGAGACCCAATATCTCTATATATAATTCAAAATGTTTTCACGAGAATTCAAACAAAAACTGTGATATTAATTTAGAAATTCACAAACTGCATTTGGGAGTCACAATACAAATACCAGAAATCTTATTCCTTCCAGCTTGCATCACAAAGATGGACAGAGGTCAATTCTTGCAGCCTTGTGTTTCCTGACCATTCCTGAAAACACTGCTACTGTGAATTTGACTTTTACTGTTTCCAATCAAAATATTAGTAGTCCTTTTGCTATTTCTGATCCTGTCTCTTTAACTTCTTCCATATCTTCTATCAAACACCAATTCTTTTTTTCCTCTGAGGGGCACTTTGAGATTACTCTACTACCAAACCCCTGATGTGGGAAATATTGAAAACTTCCATCTGGACCTTTAGGCTTACCTTATTCTGAAAAATTTTCAGTTTCTACTCAAGAGGACGAAGAGATGGATATTACTCCCATTAAGTTACCTATCCAACTACACAACAACTACACACTCAACAACTACACTCCATTTCATGACAATTTACAAACTGATTCAAAGGGATTTCCATCAAACTTACACTTAGACAGAGATCATTCGACTTTATTGAAGAACAAATCAAAATATAAATTAAGACTATAACTAATCCAAAAATATAAAAACTACCAAATCAATTTAAAAGCTCTGAAGTTGGACCAAACTTAAAATGTAAATAAACAATTAGTTAAAACATAAAAACTCAATGAAACAGTATTAAATTTTAGGCAAGTAATTTAAACTGACATCAACCAAATATAAGCAGCTTCCATTTGTACCGTGTAGATTTAATATGAATAAGTAATTGGTGGTTAAAAAAACAAATCTATAAATAAAAAAAAGTTTTTTACATAATTTAAGTTTTTTAATCGTAATGAATAAATGGACAAACATTTACAGTCACTGGCTCTCTCTTGGGAGATGGTAACATTTTCAAGCTTGTGTGGTGAGTCAGGTTCAAATCAAGAGTTAGTCGTTCTTCTATTTTCCTCCAACTTAAGTTCCAGTAGAGTGTTCCAGTTCCAAGTGACCTAATCCTACTAGGTCCTAGGTAATAAATTGTTTATCCTAATCATACTGTAAGTTAAGCAATCAAGGTTTTTATTCTTCCAGCGTTATTCTGGTATCAGTAGAAATCTGTTTTTGTCAATCTGAAGAGGGTCATTTTAAATGGAATGTGTTAGGGAGTATGCGGCCATTGAACTGAGACAGTTGTTTGAGTCATCAGGAAATTTCCCTTGCACTAGGACTATTAATTCGTAGCATCAGTCTGTAGAGTTTTTTCAGCCTGTATGTGGTTGTTGAACTGATGGAGCCTGTTTAAGTCTTCTTGAATATATTCATGACATTGAGTTAAAGTTGTTTGAAGCCTTTGGTGGTCTATTTGATCGAGAGAAATTGTTTGAGTCAGTAGCTACAGCACTGTTGAGCCAAGGTAAATACGGTGTATGTTTAGGAGAGTTCACTTGAAGAAAGTTGTTTGGGTCAATTTGTAGGGGATTTTCGCACTGAGGAGAATTGTTCAAACCAGTCTGTCAAGAACCACCAAACAAAAAAGTTATTTGTTTCAGTCTCATGTTGAGCCCCATGAACTGAGTGTCCCAGATAGGTAAAAGTTTGCTTGAATAAAAAAGGCTCACGAGAAGACAATGATAGTCACGATGAAAGTGCCTTTTGTAGTGACCACCCAGATGAAAATTCAAGTTGCGCAGTTAGGTTCTTCAATTAATACCAATTTAATACTTTAAAAAATGTCTTTGGAATGGTAATGCTGCCCAGCTGTAAACAGTGGCATAGGACAATCTATTCTTTATGAATTTAAGTGCAAATGTACATAAAGCAATAAAGGTGAAGCTCAAGTGAAGGTGCTTTAAATTTTATGTACTTAACCTAATATAAAGTTTGAGTAGTTCACCATATATGTCACAATTAATAGGAATGCCTGCTTACCCTAGACATTTCCTGGACTGGGCCTATCTGGTAATCTACAAGGTCGGTATCTTCCTAGCGTAGCAAACATCTGTCACTAAAAAGTAGCTCGCTCTTTCCCAACACTGTAATCTCTCCAGCAAATATTAACTTCAGAAGGTGTGGGCAGTCAGATGAAACTGCAGATAACTTGTTTGACTATGTGGAGCTGACAGAGGTTAGAGAGAGAACTCTTGTTAGACTGTTGCGAGTGGTAGCAGCTTGTATGCAGGCTGCTGCTGTTTACTAAGCTTTTGGATTTGGATTAACTCCGAAACACTCATCCAGGACAAAAAACCACACGGCTAATCGTCTAAAGCCTAGAACAAAGATCCTCCCTGAATGATTGATAAGGCACTTTATTGCCAAAATTCAAGTCGTTTTAGTCCTCAAAAATGTTAATGCAGCCAAAAGTTGGTCATTTTGAAAGTATCAGGGTTTTTATAAAGTGCACCTTATTCTGTTGAAGAAAAGTTTTTTTTTAACAAAACTTGAAATTGTTTTTGTTATTTGTAAATGATTATGAAGCCAAGTTTGCTTGTTAAAAGAAAAAACGGACTCTATTGTAAATCATAAAAATATTTTTGAAATAGTTTTTAAAAAAGAACAAAATAGTTGTAGCTTAAACTCAGGTCACTCTACACTTTAATTTCTTACTATTTAGTAGCTGTATTGCTTCTTGTATCTGGTATGATTGGCAAATTTTTTGATCGGTTTAAAAAATAAATACAACTTCTGAACTTAACTGTTATAAAATTATCATAATGAGTATCTCATTCCAAAATATTGTCATTTTAATCTGTGCACTCTGTCGTATTGCTTTCATATTTAGGTATTTATTATATGACTTGCAAAAAGTACATATCTAATTCAGTTTCTTTTTAAAGAGATTCACCATTTATTGTATTTGCTATTTAAACATAAATTACTTAGGGTATGTCAATGGTAGTCAAGTCAAGCCAGAAATAAAATAACCTAGAAAACAATTATCTTAAAAAGATCCATTTTTGTAGCTGTTTTTACTGCTTATATACAAATTATTGTTATAAATTATAATATCTTAAACTTTAAAAAAATGTGATGGATCCTTAATTTTAAATATATTTGTGTGACTGTTGTAGATTTCCTTTATGAATAACATATCTACTTAATTATAGAGTTATATGATTGTAATAGATTTTATTTATTTATTAATCTTTTTTTAGCTTTATATACGGTGTTATCAATAGCGTACTTACTTCAAAGTATAATATTTTTAAATATATTTTGTATCTGTTCTTCAGAATGTACCTGCTGAACGATTTTCTCCAAAGAAACAATAAAAACATTGGTCAATTTGGTTACATTTTTTAGTTTTTATTTCCTTCCAAATTGAGATGTTATGTCAATGGAGAGTCTGATCTTATACACGTCATTCAGTAAATAAAGAATGTTTGCAACTGCATTCATTGCCGATCCCCCAACACTGCAACTGTGCGTGTTATTTAGCTCTGTCTATCATGTCAATTTGAGACAAGTTGCATTATTGTGCAATAATAGTCGGTAAAATTTTAAAATGGCTCATTTTGGCATGGCCCATTCAAAATACTGCCAAGTGAGAAGTTCTTTGTGTGGCACCAATCTTTTTGGTACCATAAGGATTTCATCCAAGTAGAAGTTATGCAAAAAGAACAAACAAAGCCAGATACCTACTGCCAAACCCTTAAAAGACCAAAACATGCAAAGGACTTATTACCAATCTTATTACAAATCTCCCCTCAATACTTAAAATGTGAACAGCTGTTTGAAGAACTGAATATTTTTAAATGTAATCATAAATGTATTTATGAAAGTTGACCAAAAGTCAAATGTGGTGGTGTAAATTATTTCGTCAACTAGCATGAACCCTTCTTTTTAACATGCAATGTAGAGTTATAGTCAATGTTAAATGTGATGGCGGCGTCAATTGTTTCGTCAACTAACGTGAACCTTTTTTTAACATACAACCTAGAGTTGTAATTCCATGACTTGCTACTCACCTATTGATGGGCGTTAATTCATTGGATTACTAAGAGAAGGAACAAAATGCCCTCGCAAACAGCGAGGCATTATAAATAATGAAACGCCACTTCTGCCACCTGCTGTGCTAGCGTCGTAACTTGACCCTCATCAGTGGTGATTTACACTGACAAGCTTTGTTATAGTCCTTTTGTGGTCGTATTTCAAATTTTTAACGTGAAAAATAAATAGAAACATAGACATTGAAGATATTGACTCCTAAGAAATACGGTAATGAATTCAGGGATAAAGATATTTACCTCAATTTACTTTTGATACTGCTCTGTTACTGTTTTAAGTTATCTCACGTAAAAATAAAGATTTAATACAAAAATAATTTTTTTCGTAATCCTTTTTGTACCACTTTGAAGTTAAAATAAGCTACTCATAACCAACTTATAACTAATCTATCCATAGGAGATTTCGTCGTTAAGGAACGTCAATACTGAAAGGAAAGGATTAAGAGGGAATAAATAAACCCTTCCATTTTGGGAAGCTGTTTTGAAAGAAAAACACCAAAATAGAGTTAGGAATAAACTCATAACCCGATGTAATCAATCAAATTGCAAAGGTTACAATTTGTGTTTCTACAAACTCACAATTTTTTCTTCTTTGTAGTAAAACATTATACAAGTGTTACCAACTGAAGAATGGCCTAACACAATAGTGCGAAGCAGGGGGGTTGAAAAAATTATGTCTATGTGTATTTTCAACAAAGATTTATTCAATACCAATTATTTTACAGATTACGCTAAATCTATGAACATATATACTAAAATATATACCAAATACATAACAAAAACAAAATGACTTAAACTGACAAAATAAAGTTTACTGTACATGCAATTAAAATCAAGAGTTTTAATATAGTTTGAAACAAACATCTGTTTGTACTAAACATATCTTAAAGAAAGAATAAGTTTTTTCTTTTCTTTTGTGGAAAATATACATCAAACCTGTACAAAAATACCTTAACAATTCACAGCAACTAAACACCTAAAATTGAGCGCCCTACGCCACTGTCATAAATTATGACAGTATTCATGGAATTTAAACTTGGAAATCCCCTTAACCATGTTGTGTCTTGCAAGAGTTGATGAGTCTTTAAAGAAAGCTTTTGTTTCAAAATATACATATATTGGCCTATTCCTTCATTCTCCTTTGCAATAGGTCCATGTTTAAACTGTACAAATAAAATTGGCAGGTTTACATCAAATGACTGAACGGTCTAAGTGGAGAATTATCAACGGTATAATTTCTTTAATAGACCCTTAACACATACTCATGAAAGATCACAACACAGATTCATTACACACAAACACACAAAATACCATACTAGGGATGAATTGAACTGAACAATATAAACATAAACAAACTCAGAATAACTAAAAAAAGTAGGGTATTTCATTTATATCTCCTTTCAATCAATATATGGATTGAAATAAAAAACTTTTCATTGTATTAATTTTTTTAAGAAAATTATTTCCATGACAACAAGTGCAAAGGTAGATTATTATTTTACTCAAACAGTTATGAATAGTGATGTGTTTAATAAATGGCCTGAGCTTATTCAAATTAATAATTTTATCATATTTTCATAACAGCGTAATTTAAATTCAGAAAAAAACATAAGAGATGTATTGCAAGAAATATAGAATACAGAAAAGAATTCTTCTAGGTATGTGATATTTTTATTAGTTTTCAATAAAAATCTCATGCAGTGATAAAAAAACGATTGTGTGTAAAATATTATTGAGTAGATTTTTTAAAATACTGCTTTCCTTAATAAGAATCATAATGTTTGACTACATTCACAAAGGATTTATTTTTAATCTAAAAATGTTTGTTAATTGATGAAATAAAATAATTAGCTACATTTTGGCAGGTACTAATTTAGTTATATTTATTTCAACCAATTGTTTTAACCATATTATGGTAGGTTGAAAGAATCTTTAAGAAAATTATACCGACCAATGTCTATCAAAATAGATCTTTTAAATGATTAAAGGTAAAAGGTTGGTCCCTATTTATTAAATTAGCACACTCAATGTTAAATTGATTCATTTGGATAGTCTAAGAAGTATGTCAGTGTCATTCATTAGTGCCATTGATTTTGTTACCACAAGTGTGATACTCTAGATCACATTGCATCAGATTGAGAAATACCAGAAGAGACCAAATTAATAACTTTAAGCCACAAAAATATTATGCCGATTTGTTTTATGTTATATAAAAAAACATTAATGTACAAGTGACAATGACATTCACACCCAAAACATAAATGAGAAGTGATTAGAAGAAAACCACTGGTTTTAAACAGCAACCGTGCATTCATTAATACAATGCTGTTTTAATATCCACTGAGGTCTCTTTCTCGATTCCCGCGATATATTTGACTGTCGGGTTTCAATTGGGCTTTGACCTTCAAGCTGTATTAACAGTGATAACACTGTTTTTAGTGATAAATATTTTCACTGCCACTCGTAAATTTGCCTTTTAAACAAATATATGACAGCAATGAAGTTTTGAACCAATGAGTAAATGCACTCATTGCTTTACTACTACAATACTCTTCATTACAGAGGGGGTTTTCAAGTCACTTTTGAACACACTAGGATTGAACACATTAACAAGATTAAATATCCAAGGAAAACCCTTCCTGGATATTTACTTGTTATCATCATAAATTGCCATAGTTTTTTTTTTAATCAATTCTGGTTGTTAACTTTTTATGTTTGTTATTTTATTATTTACGTCATTGTTCATATTTCATTTACTGGCCCAAAAATAAAAACTATTTATAATTCATTCCAACATGAAACTGATAACAAATACATTATCCCTTGACATATTTAAACAGATATTGTAAAGTTACTATGGCAGTATATCTTTATATGACGAGGTATGGTATTTTTATGTTATAAAACCACAATTTTATCAAAGGGCAGAGGTTTACATGTCACAGAACAACTGAAGGTCATAGCATAACCTAGGGATTGGCAGTAAAATTGACCATTGGAATTGAAAAATGTAACACAGTAAAACAGAGGGTTTGACTTAAGTGACACAAGAGAATGTCAGTTAAAAATCAGTCTCTAAAGTTTGTTGTCCCACTAAACTATAAGTTAAGATTCACAACAAAACACTATTGTTCATAATGGGATCAAATGTCGGAATTCTTACAAACATTTTCATTTTCAAATATTCCAAAAAAATTTTGTAGTAGTATAAAATAGATGAATTGCTGAAGAGTTTAACAGAAAAATAGGATATAGTGACACTTTGGGATGAATGTATATTAAAATATATCTCATATTAGAAGACAATAGAAAAGAAGCAATTCGAGGAATTTGTTTGGCTGTATTATCTCTTTTAACTATGATTCCATCTTTGGGAAACAGAAGCACTGTTTTGAAGACATTCAGATTGACAGGTATATTCCCTCTCCTACTTTGCAAAAATGAAGACGCAAGATGACCACACAACACATTCAGGGTGTCCACAAAATTCTATCCATAACATTTCCTGTATTTTCAAACGAATTTTGCTCAATCAGTGAGCAAACTTTACTGTTTGCCAATTTTGCTAATCAATTCATGAAAATAATGATCACTCTTCCTTAAGGAAGGCCATTGCAGAAGGGGCAAACTCCCTGATTGGCGGAAAAACTGTCTGATTGGTAGACACAAGTGCCTCCAGCAAACACAAATGTCTCCAAACGGCGAATACAAGCATCCCCAGCGAACAAAATCGTCTCTGAACGGGGGACACAAGCCCCCCCCGCGGACACAAGCGTCTCCTACGACTCTTACTTTAAAGTCACGCATTTACTCAGATATTCCTGTAAAATTGCTGTAATTTCATACAGGTAAAATATGGGTGGAATTCCCGATGTGTGGACACCCTTAGATTATAACTAAAAGCAATGAATCACCTTCTTAAAATTGTGTCCGAATATTTTAGCCATTTCGTATTTGACATTGTATATGTAGGTGTCTCCTCGGGGGGGCACGGAGGGTGTGTGGCCCCAATAAAAAAAAAATTGTATTAGAAAACATTAAACTTCAGAAATTATTGTATCTCATAATACTGATTTCATAATACCAGCCCCCCCCCCCCCCCCCAGTAAAAGTTTAGTTACCCTACACCTATGATTGTATTCGAATTTTTACTGCCCACCCACCCATTACATTATCGGATTTTGTTTTATGAACTTTTTATTTTTTTAGGCAAAAACTGGGTATCAAGAAAAAAACTTCCACTTTTTGTTTCTATTTTAGACAAATCATCTGAGCATTTTTTTATAAATTTCAATAACAATAAAAAATCAAACCTTTCTACACTGTTTTAACCAATTTCCATTTATTAATTTTATAGGAAAAGAAGCTTAAAAGTATAAACTTCAACATTACTGCAGACCACTTTAAACATTTGTAACAAATGTCACAACCTTCAAGAGAAACAAAAAGTTACAATACTTCAGCTGTCAGAAACAGATTTGCAATAAACCAGTTTCAGGATAAAATTTCAAATATTTAATCTTAAAAAATAAGATTGGTCTTCTGTTGTAATTAATAAGTTTTACCCCAAGTCTTTTAAGTACAACCCAATATTCATTCATCTTTTGCATGTTGACACCTTTGTTAAAAAAACTAGAAAACTAAAAAGTAAGGGATTGTTGATGGATGAGGTATTGCAACTTATTATTTTTCTTTAACAGCTAATTTCATGCAGGAGGCAAATAAACTTTACAATACAAGGTAACAATTTGTGATTAACTAAAGAATGTCAGCTAAGTTACATATGGCTATCACAGAAGCCTTGTCACATCAGTGATACAACAAAAGAAGTATCAGTCAAATTTAGAAATTCTAACAAAATTGTTAGTTTTTAATCAATTTTAAAACATCAAACAATTAGAGGATCCTACCCTCTTGAAACAGATCAAAATTAAACTGCAATGTTTAATTTTATCAGTGAATACCACCAGCTTCAATTTACATGGTTCGTTGACAAACAGAATTTATCACTGTCTTGAAAACTTACATTAATACATTCATTGCTAAGTATCCATTTTGGTGGGACACTGGAATCCTAGGAACTAAATACTCGAAAATTAATATTGCTGCAATTAAACCTAACTTTTAGTGTGAGGCCACCTATTTCCACGGAAACTTTACAGGCTTACGCATTGCAGCATTTGTCATTTGTTTGTTCAGTGACATCAGTATTGAACATCCTGTCCTTATGGCTTTTATTATTTGTTCAATGTTTTATATTAAACTTCCAATTTTATAGCCCAGATTATACCACTTTTTTAGCATTGAAGGAGTTCAGAAGAACATTGTTTTCTGTTTCACTAAGTAACACTTCCTATTACAAAACATAACTGAGATCCAATCAGTATCTTCATTTCTTTAAAAAGATTAAACAATAACTGATGATGCCATTGTAAAATTTACAAATAACAATTTCTTGAGACTTCAGTCTTTTAACTGTAAAACTTCACTGTAGGCCCACAATTGTATAATTCATCTTATTCAGTTTTACTGGCAATAAGAGAATAATTGTCTTAAATTATTAATTTGCTAAGTTAAAATCTTTCAATATGAAAGACACTCGAATATAACAATGGAATAAATTAAATCTAGGATAAAATATAAATACATTTTGAAATATGAAATATATAATTAAAATAAGTCATGCCAATTCAAATACATGTGTTGCTATTTATACTATAAGTTTAAGGAACAAATGAAATATTACGTCAAGTATGTGATTTTCATGCATAATTCACATTTTTCTGATTTTCCAGAAAATAATATAACAATGTGTTCACTATGTTAAGGTATCAGACTGACACTTCAGTGGAAAGTATAATGCCTATTTATTTATGTCAGTAGTGGGTAAATAGATATAAACAGTTTTATAAAAAATGCAACATATAGCTTGTATTGCAAAACTTAACTTAATAGATTTGTATTATGAAAATGAAAGTAAATGGAACATAAATGAATTCATTTATAATATTAAAGCTGTTATGAATGTTTCAAACTTACACTTTCTGTAAAATTGGTTATGGAATCAAATTTTTTGTACCTATATATCACTGACTTTTATGTATTTTGAATTTTTCAGTAAACATTACAAATATAACAGAAATGTTCTTATTAGTACCATCTTATTTTCAATTGGATTATTAAAATACCTAAATTATTTCTTAAACAATACAATATAACTTCAATTTATACCTTTTCTTGATTAGATTTTGGGTAAACTTTACAGTGAAAATTTTACCAATAATGATTAAAGGAAAACAAATAAATAGTAAAAAAATTTTCAAAACTGTCCCTAATAAACTTAAAACAACAATAACAAAATTTAAATTCATGCAAATAAATATAAAGTCTAATTAAATTAAAATCACCAGCCCAGTCAAATTAAAAGTAAACTTTAAATAAAGCTGTAAAGGGAAAATATTAACAGAATTGGATTATATCTTAATTTTTTAAGTAAAACACAGCACTTTAGGGAAAACCCCCCAAAGCAATTAACTAACAAGAAAAATTAAAACGTTAAAATATTTTTTTCATTTAAAATATTTTTTCATTTAAAATTAAAACATTTGAATTATTTTCAGCTTATTAAACCTAAGGAGGATCATGCAAATAAATAAAACTATACAAATATCTTATATACATATCAACAGTTAAAACAAATTTTGTAAATTTTTTCACGTATAAAAGAGTGTAAATAAACTTTATACATTTACATCGCTCATTAAAATATCTCGGTCATACCTATTCAATAACAGTAGACGACTAGTGAAAAATTCAGCACACTTACCAATGTATGACTACATATTAAAATAGTGTCCAAATATACAAATATTATTTACAGCATAAACTACCTGAACCACAAAGGTGTATAAATTGGTATTATCACAATGAGACAGGATCGAGGGGAGAATCGCTCAGTTGAGCGTTCCACGGCACTGCTGAGCGCCGCACAGACACGGGATCTTCTCGTCTTCAATCGGGAACTTGTAGTCGTAAGTGATCTCCTCGTTCACTCCGATGGGTTGCTTGGAATAAATGACGATCTTCTTTTGACTTTCGATGGTAATAATTTTTGCGTAGCAATTTGGCTAAATAAAAACAAGATGTGATATAGAAACATAAAATGAGCACTTGTTACACATATAGAAAGTAAATTGAAGAAGACTGTCAGAATTATTAAGAAAACTAATAAGTTTTTATTTTCTCCTAGTTGTAGTTCTCTTATGATTACCAATATGTATATTATTGTCAAGACTTTGTCAAGACAGATCGAGTACATGCTAAAAGTAATTGTATATCAATATATCACTATTAAACCCCTCTTAAAAGACTCTTAAAAACCAAATACCCTTGGAGAAAGTTATTTATTCTACTTAAAAAAAAAAAAAAAAAAAAAAAAACTTGTGTTATATGTATAAGCAATTTTATGTTTATATGTCAGTTCATGTCAGTTTACTAAATAAATACCACTTAAAAACATGCTCTAGGATAGAATAAATCTTCATGAAGGTTTTTGTTCCAACACAATTATGTAAAACAAACGAGTAGTTTATTCAACAATTGTATTATGAAGGTATTTAGGTAGCGAGTGAGATGCATGAGCTAAGCTGGTGTTTACCTACTTAAATTAGGTAAATCACTGCAATAAATACGTCCAAAATTTATAGGGATGGACGGGAATGGATTTTTAGTTCGGGACGGGATGGGACGGGAATTTTTATTTCCCATCCAATTTCGGGACGGGATTGCTCTTCTCGACGCTATCGGGAAATATTCGTTTTGACTTTTATCTGAGTGTTGTATAAAGACAAATTAATGTTAAATCAACTAGTTCTCCTTCTAACTTGTTCCACTTGTTTTTGAATAAATTGCAATGAATGTCCTTTTATTGAAAAAAATAATATATATAGTTTTGATAATTGTAGGATGCAATAAGATCATGGGAGTAGTATAAGATCATGGGAGTAAGTATAAATTTTATTGTAACCAAATAAATTTAAGTTGAATCACTAAAAACACATAAAAGAAAAATGTTGCCATGTCTTATTTAATACGAATATTGAATATGCGCAATAAAGACTACTGAACCGATTAACCTGAAATTTTGTAAAACTAACTTATTTTGTTTAATGAAATATTAAACGTTTGGTACGAAGAATGAAAATAAACATTATGTATGGTACCCTTATGAAAAAAATATAGATTAAAACAATTGGAAAAACTGTAAAGAAAACAATACTATATTACAATAAATAAGGCTTGCTCAAATAAAAAAGAACAAAAAACCACAAATTGAAATTAGAATAAATATTAACACTCAGAAAAGAAGTTGTTCAATAAGCCAATGCCATTTATACCCGAGGAAATATTTTGCCAATTTTTTTTTATATTCATTGACTTTACTGAGACAGTTTCTTAATTAAAGAATATAAATAAGAAAATTGAACTAAGAAATTATAACCTATTAGACATTATACTATTATTGTTATTTACATGAATTCATTTAACTATTTTTTGCTCCATCAGAAAAAAAATTAAGGAGTGTATGATGAAAAAATTATAAAAATGTAAATTTAAAGCTATAAACCCTCAAATATAATAAATATAAGCTTTAGCTAAGCCATGTTTTACTCGTTAGCGAGATTCTTGGCCACGATCTCCGTCCTCAGAGAGATCGTCGGCCGCGATCGCCGGCCGCCGTTCGGCCGTTCCCGTCCCGATAAATTCCCGAGTATAAAAAAATCCCGCCCGATGATCGGGAGGAAAATTTCCAGAAAATTTTCCCGAAATTTCGGGACCCGACCATCCCTAAAAATTTATAGGTTACAGGCGGCCACCCATCCAAAACGTATCCACACAGATGTCGCTTGACCTAATCGTCGTTCCCACTCACATGTTATTGCACTCTTTTGAGATTAGGCTTATAAAGAAACTAAAACTTGAATCGTAAAGGAACAGTCAGCTGATGTAATTGAATCATTTCTATTAAAGCACTACTTTTGTCAAATGCCAACCCCTCATTGGTCTACAACCTGTATTTTAATGTAAAACCTGTACATTTAAGACTTTATTAAGCCACGGGTTTGAATTTAGTTAAATAGTATACAGTAGACTCCCTCTTAACCGGCCACCTCGGGACCAGGCCGCGGTCGGATAATGAATTGGCCGGTTAAACCGATGTACATATATAAACGCCAACCTACAATTTTATATGGCCTGAATACAATTATGACTTGAAAAAAAAAACTTAAAAAAACATCACTGTATATGATGTACCGGTATAGGTAACATCCGACACACATGAAATCCACAACCAACCTAAACTACTAATAATTGCTTTCTTTATTGTGGTCTACTGGATAATGGGTCCTAACGCATTCATTTCCGTTGGCATTCACTTTTGTCCAGGACACAGTACATTTTAATTGGTTTGAGAAAGTCAATATGATATAACGTTGAATTGAATGATATAGTAGATAAGAAAACTACGTTTCCTGCGAAATACGGCCGATTAAAGCAATGATGAGATAAAATATGACCGGTGAAAAGGTGTTGTTTTTATGTTAGGGTAAGCCGGTTAAAGTGGAGACCGGTTAAAAGGTGGCCGGTTAAGAGGGAGTCTTCTGTACCTCTTTATGGTTTACTTGTAATATCATTATTGGCGCTGATTGCAACGGTCATAGATAAAATTTATAAGAAAACAATTATCTTCGATTCTAATTATTGTAAACCCTTTACCATTGTAAAATATTGGCCATATCTAAGCTTCCCGATAAAACGTTCATAAAACCCATATTTTTGTACACATGTACAATGATACACTGAAGCAATGTTATACTTGTAAAGGGGAAAATTAAGCTGAAGCTGCTATAAGTTTCAAACTGTGACTATCATGGTATGTACCAAAAAATAAAAAAATTTAAAATTGAATTTAAGTTTTGGAAAAAAATTCCATTAAAGGAAGTTTAGAATAAAAATGAATGACTTCTAGTAAAAATTGGTCACTTTTTACTGTGTAGGTAAAAATACTGACTATCATAAGAGCGTATCAAGTTGAACAATGGTAATCACTTGTTTTCATAAAAAATTTGTTTAAAAAAAAGTTATATTAATTTAACTAAGATATTTCATGAAAGGTGTATAAGTGATCTCGTACAAACAGTGTATAAAAAAAATTCAATTTCTTAATTTTTTTTCTACGACTGTTGCAATAATGATATTACAAGTAACATCAAAAGAGGTACATTATTGAACCAATTACAACCCCGGGTTCATTATGATAAAAGAGTCTGTACTTTATAGAACAGATTCAAGATCAATGAGAGCTTGGCATTTGGCAAAAATAATATAAATTACAAATTATTATTAGAAAATAATGATATGATAGAAATTACACAATTCGCACATCAGCTGGTTGTTTCATTACAATTCATGTTTTATTAACGTGAATAATTTCAAAAGAATGAGATCTAATGTTATTTACAACGACAATTAGGTCAAGCGTTATTGGGTGTGGCTATGTTTTGGGCGGTCCACCGACAAAAACATGGGCCAATAGACCTGTACGGTGATCTAAAGACAGCAAGGTACCGTCAAGGTAACAAGTCACATAGGCTAGCCAGAGGTGACCGCTCAGGTTTGTGCGTGTAATGTCAGTGCCCGGGATCGAACCCAGGACCACTGCCTTGTGCGGCCAGAACTTTACCACTCAGCTACAGCTCATGGTTGGTATGTTTACTATTTTACTTTTAGGAGGCTTAACCACATTTATGTTGGACGTAGATAGAGTAGTATTAAAGTGCAGTTGGCCCGAAAAAAGATTTTTGCATATACTGTGACTTAGTGTCTCCCCATTGGCGAGATATAATGTGTCAAATCTATATTTATTCGTGTTTGTATGTTTAATCCGTTTTAAATGCTTGCCAAACCTTTTTGGAGATAACCTGAAGATGTGACTGTTACCTTGAAACATGTAGTGAGCCTCCGCAAATCAAGAATATTGAAAAAGGTAAACATTTATTTCTTCTAACTTATTTCAGTCACGACTTGAAGGTTTTTATGATACAATCATTGCATAAACTACTATTACAAAATTCATGATTAGTTTTGCCTTTGGTGTCAGAATATTAGTAGAAATATTATATATTACATTTGAACACACCTACATTAATTCTTACATTTGCCTATTGTTCCTGGCCACCTATATTATTTTTTATTAAAACAATGACATGATATCTTTATAACTTGCAATATAGAATTAAAAGTAAAAAATATTAATTTTTAAATTAAGAGGCTGCCGATGAATGGTCAGTGATCTGACATAGGTATCACTTGCAGCAAAACAAAAATAGATAAATGAAAAGTATTAAGTTTCAAAGGCTTTCTGGAACAAATTCTTTTTAACTATGTTTGAAATAGACATGGAAGATCCCTCATTCCATAACTTTTGCCCATTAAGTATCCCACAACAAAGACATGAATATTTCAAGGAGGCCAACTCACATTGCAGCTGTGGTTGATGAACCGGGCCAGGTTCCCGCACTTGGTGGCGTCGATGATGGCCTCAAGATCTATTCGGAACAGGTACGAGGACCCAATGCCGGTCGACTCGTACTGTTTCTCCCGCAAGTCGGCCACCAGAGGGCGGATCATCTGGCCCACGTACTCGATGACCATCTCGTCCGCTGCGATGGGCTCCATGGCAAACAGACCCCAGTCGTGGATCTTGGACTTGGCAAACTTGAGTTGCTTCTTTCGGAACTGTGAAATAACATTTTACATTGTAGGGTTTTGATGGAATAATCGACAATAAACAAATTTAGTTTTTGTATGCCTAGCTATTTCTTTGTTTCTAAATATAAAAAAATGTAGCACAAAAATATTATTGTAAATACTGCAGATGATGATTCCTCTTCATCATTAATCATTCTGCATAGGTGACTACGGTATTTGAATACAATGAGAGCAAAATATCACATAACTCATAGTTGTAGGTCTGTAAGTTTCTGCATTTTACACAGACAAAAATTATAAAAGAAAAGATGATCTAATTATACCGGGTGAGTGTTTCAAAGTGATCTGATAGCTAAATTTTTTATTACAGATCTGACAGTACACTCCTTATGGGGAGCCTCTCTATTTTCTTATATTACTTTCAGGTACGGTATGTATGTATATATTCCAATGTTCAAAATTTAACACAATTTTTCCGATATGGCAGTCAAGTTAAAATTTCAAATACAAACCCCAAAAGCAAGCTGATTAAACTTTTAACAATTTATTTATTTATTTATTTTTTTATGCAATTTTAAGACCTTTTTTATTTTTTGAGCTTCGTGGTTTTTTATCTTGAGAAGAAAATAATGAATCTATTGAGAATTCATTCCCATAAATGTTGATGACAACTTCTAATGAGAAGATAAAAGACACTCAAATAATCTAATCTGGGCGGTAAAATCCGTGACTTTTCAGTAATACCATGTCATCGCCATCAAGTTGCTGGGGGTAAAAGCAATTAAGGAAACAATCAATAAAGTAAAAAAGTGATAAAGTACAACAGAAAATATGTGATAAACCAAGTTAGAACATACCTTGAGTCCGTTAAACTTGAGCAGATCACTGTCGGTAACGGTTCCGAATGCCGTAAGCAGGCGACGCTGGTTGCTGCGAGCTTCACGCGAGATAGACAGCATCTTGCCCATATGAGGCTTGGGGCAGATGGGATCAATCTTCTCCGAGTCCGCTTCCTTCGGTGCCAGGTTTTGTCCGAAATGATGCTGGAATTGGTACTCATTTAGTTAGAGACTATGGCAATGTTTTAACATGAACAATAAACATTAAGAAGATCTTATCAGTTACTCAAAAGTTATGAAATATTAGACATTCTTTAGTTAATGAAGTGTGAACTATAAAGAGAGAGAACATAATATAAAAACCTTGCACGAAATACAATAGATCAATTGTTATTGTTATCCTGCACATTTAGCTGCCAAACGGCAACTTTAAAAAGAAATGAGAAAAAAGTAGTCTTTTTGCTATTATTTGATTATTGACTTCATTTCAAAGAAAAAAAAAACCTTTTGATATACTTTATTTGTTTTAATGTTGCTTATTTCTTATCACTGTATCAGTGAAATTGTATATGATTGACGCTAAATAAACCATGAATGATGCCATCTTTGTTGGTATTTTCTATTAATTGAAACAAAGATACAAACTGACTAGAAATTAACAATAATAAATTAGTTAACTGGCAAGCGAAATTGTCGTTGACGATCACAGTTTGAGTGAGGAGCATGGGTATACATTACAAGAGTATGGACCTACCTTGTGCTTGGCCTTCTGCACTCTGTCTATCTTGTAGTAGCCCTCGCTTCTGGCACAGCCAGTCTTGTGTATGTGCCAATCGTCTTTGTCCATGTTCTTGGGCACAGTTGAGGAGAGGTCTGTCAGTGCACTGTGCTAAGGAAAATGTCTATCCCACTTTCAATCATAATCATCAACAATTGCTATTATTGGTGAGCCTACTGTAATAATTTTTGTTTGGTTTTGTAGGAAATCTACTAACTCTCATACTTGACTGTTATCATTTAAAACTAATGGTTATGGAAGAACAACTACTGACCATGTTTCTTTTTTAATATTTATCTGTTATTTTGTCTTGAATTTTAATAAGTTTTCAAACTATGTATTAGCGTGAGCCTTTGTCAAACTACATAGTTAGAGTAATTATTTATCCAATGAATATATGTAGTGCATGTATCATGTAGATTAAGTTGACAATGTTGATTGCTTGTTTCTATGAGCTTAACACGTTCGCTACCGCCCGGCTCATATATGAGCCGCCCGGGTCACTGTGATAGACCGCAATGCTAGAAAAAAACCTCTGCTAAGAACCAGCTAGTGTGAATGTAACCACCCCCACAGCCCGGGCGAAAAATTTGATTACATCTATTTGTTTTCATCATGTATAACTTATATATCATTCTTACAGCGACTGTGACAAATATGTGTCGTATTTAGTTGTTTTTTAAGTGTGACTCATATATGAGCCGCCCAGTCTATTGTTAATGTAATGTTATTTTTTACATTACGGCAGACATACCTCACTTCAACAATCTACACTTAAAAGCACGTGTTTATACATTTGAGGTTAGTTTCCGGTAGTAAACATGTGGCAACCCCTAGTCAGCTGAAGGATCCAGGAGTGGCAACATAACAACCGTGTATTTACCACATTTATTAAAAAAACCAGGGACCAAGTGCCACAAAAACAAAAAACATGAACAAAATTTTAAAAGTGCAAAAGTTAGCAACCAGACCAATTCTAAACTTGAACTAATGAATCAGTAAAAGCTCATTTTAAAGACCTGAAGAATATTCTCATAGTTTTTGGCCTTTACATATTTTATTGTATAATATTTGTGCAAAAACAATAACTTGAATTTTTCAGATTCTAATAGTTATAATTACACCTTGCGTTTTAAGCACGAATATGTCATTCAGAATCATAATTTAGAATTATTCAAACAAAAAACAGTATACATGGGAAATCATTTTCTTAAGTATATCCCTGATACCATAAAAAAACAAAGCCTCACATTTTCAAAAAACAAACTAAAAGAATACTTGATGGGATTATCACCATACTCATTGATAGGGTTGAAAGAAGTTGTAAAGTTATAGTAAGATATATATGTATATAGTTTTAGGAATTGACGTGACACTATTCATGTACTTAATATATACAAATGAATAAAGATTTTTGACTATTGACTATTAGTATGATATTTTATGGGTCCTTAATATCAGTTGTTGAGACAGCGAACATCTTGGAGATGAATATTGAGGGTTTCTCACTTCATTATAAATTGTTTGAGGAGGTAGTCTCATTCAAAAGGAATATTCTAATATTCTTGATGAGTTCATCATTTAATACATTTTGTATTACCACCAGGACTGCATTAGATAAATGACATACCTTGTTTCCATTGCATCCCCCTCTCACTCCATTTTGGATGAGAGGGGTTTCCGTCTTTACTAGACCATGGTCATATCCTATGTCATAAGGATATGTCCTGTGTCCTTTATCAATGTCAATAATTGACTGTTCCACTTTGAATAGTTGATTGTTCCACGCCAAGAACAACATTGATGATATAGGATATGATTATGGTCTAGTAAAAACCGAAACCCGAGGCATCTAAAATGGAGTGAGAGTGGGCTGCGAGGTTGATCATTACATAGCATGGGATGTAAAACTCATCAGAAATTAGAAGTGCTTTATTACATGTACTTCAAGAACAGTTGAAGCGGCCTACAGGTTATAAATTTAGATGACATAATGTTATTTCATCATATTGATAAACTCTTGGATGGCGTAGGTAGGATTTTCTGTCAGCCAGTTACTACAGCTACTGTCTGGAGATGACTTGTTGGCCAGTGAGAGGGTTTCAGGGTGAGGGGGAAGCTGAAGCATGGCCAATACAATTTGCTTTTCGTTTTTGGTTTTTTTATTCCACCATATGTTAAGCTATCAACAAAACCAAAAACATTTCCCCTACAATGTTTTCTTTTATTTTGCAGCTGTCTTTCACTACATTGATTTAGGCTAGCTGGTTTGTCAACAAAGATAATTGTTTACTTTTTTTAGCAAAATTTCTTCATGTAGAATAGTACAATCTAAGTTTGTTTTTATTCCTTAGTTAACCAAAAGACCGCTAGGTTTCGAATGTAAATTTCCCCTCGCCCCCCAACCCCCTCAGTGGCCAACAAGTCATCTCCCGACAATAAGTACACATTAAACGTTATACTTGGCACAACAGAGCAGTAAAGGATATCTGGATGGTCGACCCAATGGGTGTCATTCAGCCAGTAGCTGACGGAGTCGTCACTCAGTAACGACTCGTAACTCTGCCTCATGTACATCACATCCTCATCGTCGATACCCTTCGTTAAGAACTCATACAGGATCAGCATTTCCTGCATTATGTCTCTCTTCGGGTAAGACTTCCTGTTGTAAAAAAAAACAACATTTTAAAATGCAGTTTACTAATAAGATTAACTAAGAGGAGGTGTCTGGTGCTGAAAGAGAATTATCTCAACTAGATGATTGAAAAGATATCAAACCACGAAGTAGGATATCATGGATAATGGTTGTAACAATTTATATTGAAAACTTTTTTATTAGCATGATACATGTTGTTTGCAATCAGAAATGGAACACAAACTTCTACAACACTCAAAGATAAGAATCCAATCGTCATTCTCTCTTTGGGCCTTATGATGATCGGAGTGTCCCGTTGAAATCCTTTGCCATTTTCCATATTTTTGTATATTTTCCATTTGTATTGTATGCAGAGTAAGAGTAAATATATCTTTGAGTGTTGTAGACGTTTGTGTTTCATATCAGAGTTTATATTACTGTGTTGAAAAAGATCAATTGAATTTTGTAAGTAAAAAATATAATTCGTCAAATCCTTCTAATTTGTTTATCTAAAGTTGACATAATTTGAAATTAAGCTATGTAATACTGGATGTTTGAGGTAGATAATTGAAGGCACATTTGTGTTCTACTGTACTTAATACATTTTCCAATCATACTGTGTTAAAATGTTTTCAACTTTGCAAAGCGATGACCGTAAAATAGTAATATATTGTACAAAATGTCCCAAAAACATATGAAAATTATGCGTGAATTAGTTCTTACTCTATTATATCTTAAATACTTTTGTTATCTGTGTGCTCCAAAAGTATTAAAACATACATTTGAGTACATTTACAGCTGCAAAAGTGATATTCCAACGCTTTTAACATCCAACTTCCCCAACACAAAAAATTTTAAATAAGGTTAAAATATATTTTAATGCTATTTTTAAATTGTTTAAATCATGTATAAAAATATCCCACAACACAAAATAGTGAAAAAGTAGTTTGTACATTTCTGTTGCATGTCATTTTTTAAACTTGCTTTATCCCCTTAAAATTCCTAGTTTTTTTTTTTTTTTTTTTTTTTTAATTCCAACCATTTATTTTTTTTTCTGCCATTTAATTTATATTCTTTCAATTCTCTAACATTACCAGACTTTTTCCAGAGTAACTATGATTGGCATGCCAGAAACAGTTATAACCTTATCATCGAGGACTTACTGGAGACTGTGAGGGGTAGCATTGCGATCAGTCTTGGCTCTCTTGATATAAGGCTCCTTGGCGTCGGAGGGGATTTTGCGTCCCTTGCCGGTCGTACTTCTCTGTGATAAGTAGCCATGGTCGTGGTGGATGTCGCCGGGCTGTGCCGGGATTTCCATCGTTACCGGCAGCACCGGCGCACACGGCCGGCAGTACGAGTGCTCCTGCGCGATGTACGGCGGCACGGGCGACCCGCTCCCGCTCACGCTCCCACCCTTCTGGAACTTGTGCTCCAAGATGTCTCTCATGACGTCCGGCAAGGCACCATTCACTTTGGAATGCGACTTCTCCTTGTGGACAGCTAAAAAGACACCCCAATTAACTGAATTATTTTGTATGTAGCACTAAGTAATAAGTAAGGAAAATAGAATCAATAAATTAACAGGGTGTCTACAAATATAGATACAAAAGTCAGTGACTATTTGGTGATTTTTGGGAGTGAAAAATGCTAAAGATCAGAGACTTTTGACTTTTTGACATTTTAAGGAAGAATGAGGGACTTTTCAGTAACATTCGTGGTCACTAACATCCGTGACTTTTGGTGACCAGTAGACACCCTGATTAAAAAGCGCCGTTTCGTAGGTGATATACTAAATAGGAATTACATCATATTGCAACAATTTTTTAGTTAATTCTGACTATTAATAAACAAAAACACTGTTTCTAAACCCGAAGCAAATTATGTTACTATGGTAAGAAAATAATTTACAATTTTAAAAAACAAACAAAGAAAAGGATTTATTTAAAAAATTTAATTTTGTTTCAAAATATTTACAAGTTTATTTGAACAACTGCATTAATTAATTAATATCTTACATTTTCATATATGGATATTTCATATACAAATTGTTCAGTTGTTTAATCAACAAACACAGACAAAACTGTTGTAAAGTTATTTTCAACCTAAAACTAAAAATACTGTATTGTGTTGTAAAATCAATATATCGGCTGGATAAGTTTCCAAGTAGAAAGTTAACTGTCCAACAAACACCTAACACACTAACTCTTTGGCAACCAATACCTGGCTTGGATTTCTCTGGAACGTAGGGGGGAGACAGCTGGGGTGGGGATAGCTGTGGCTCCTCCGGTGACGTGGACGTCACATCCGTCTCCTCCAATTTCTGCTTTCTCTTTGCCAATGTAGTCTCATCTTCGCTTTCGCTTGACAGTTCCACTCGAGGAGTCTTTGGAAGTGACATCACCTCAGCATCTTCCTTCCCAGAATCCATTCCAAGCTGTAACGGTTCTTTCATTTCAACATCTTCTAGTTCCTTTTCTGAGACCGAGGCCAGGTTGGGTTTCTCCGATATCCAGCTGGCTGTCTCCGACGGCGTGGGAGTTCCTCCGTCGGTTGGTGTTCTCACCCTGTAATCATACGTCAGGGTTTAACTACCACGACGGCCTGTTTCATCAACCGAGTTACACAAAAAAAGTTTCTCACACAAGCATTGTAAACTAGGTTTGACTTCCAATTAGTATTATAAATATAAACTTTAAAAAAATTAAATATTGTAGAAGTTATATTCTGCAAATCACTCACAGATCTGATGACTTGGTAATAACTAGTTGACAGATATCATCCAACTTTCAAAAGCACATTGAGCCACCCATAAGTCTAATCAAATTTTAAAACCATCTTAATGAAGAAGCCATCAGGTAGAAACTGATACTTTATTTCATAACAGAAAATTTTTAAAACAAGACAAACAAATTTAAAGATAACAGTTCAAACTTAGCATATAGCATTGACAACTCAGGACAGCCACAAACACGTGACCAGTAGTAAAAAAGCAAACTAACGATTAAACATTGTATAAATATTCTGGTTTAAATATGCCTAAAAGAACAGTTCAAGAAGCAAATGAAAATAAAATTTTTACACCAAAATAAGCCATCTAGATATGATAAATACATACGACATGAATCTCTCGATATCTTCAATATCGATGAAATCCAGAGCACTGTCTTCTTTAGACCTGCGCCGAGTCTTGTTCTTGTCTTCACTCTCATCACTAGAACTGGAAGAGTCGTCATCATCGGAGTCTTCATCAGAAGAAGAGTCTGAGACGCTGCTGGAACTGTCGTCCGCAGCCTCCTCCGACTCTTGACTGTGGCTGGCCTTGGTCTCCTGAGACGCGATTCCTGAGTCTCCCTGTCACAGTTGAACCACATTTAGCTACGATGTTGCTCAACTATTTAAGGGCTCCGTTGATAACAAATAGTAATTCGTTTAATTGTATGTAGAATGATTTTACTGCTCATCAATATCTTCATACAAAGCTATTTCTTTATGAAATTTAGGAGAGAGCATACGCGTTTACTAAGCGTACCTTAAGACCTCATTATGAACGTTCAGAAATTAAGTTCCAATTATGTCTGGTGACGGGTGGGCAGAAATAGACGTGTTGGTGTCAGATTTGACTAGATAGGCCAGTTAGGAATGTATCCGTCTCTCCCTGAGGTAGGTAGGGCTACGCTATATTCTATCGTTTAGAATTAAAATGGACATATCAAGTTAAAGTGCTGCCGGATGAACCGCTACTCTTGACAATGCGGAGAGAACGCAAAAACCAATGGATGTCCACGATGAGGTCAGGCCATGAGAAGCGGCACCAGAGCTGGGGTAAGTTGATTTGTAGCTTCTATTTTATTGTACTAAGTTTGACACCATTCTGTACTATGCATGTACTATAACAAATAAAGGAAGTTTGATTTGATTTGATTTTGATTTGAATCATAATGCACAGCCCGGCCCTCCCGATGTCCAAGACTTACCAATGGACTCCTAATGAGTCTATCTACAAAAATCTAACACTTCAAACAAATGTTACTTCACCAGGTAAAGACAGAACTTACTTTCTGAATAACTCTTGTAGAAAGTTTATTAATGTATGTTATCTAGAATTTTTTTCCAAGGTTTACTTTACTGATGTTTTAAAATGTATCTTTGCTTACTAAATGCAGTTTTTATTATTATTTTTTTTTTACTTTAATCTAATTTCAATAAATACATGTATAACCATGGATAATAATTGAAAATAATAGCAAATGAACATTAAAAACATATACAGCAAATTACAATGTATTTATATCACAAAGCCTTTAACATAGTTTGTTAACAAGGTGATATTGAAAAACCTAAAATAATTTTTTAATAGAGCAAAGTGACCCCATAGTGGTCTCTCGGTTGGCACTCCAACTGCACAGCTGGAGCCTAGGACTTTCGTGAATACAAGTGAGTTGGACACTCACCTGGGATGGTTCGTCCTCATCTTCTTCTTCCTCCTCCACCACTGTTCCCTCACCATCCCTTGACTCTTCTGGCGGTGGTGGAACTGGTATTTTTTTCTAAACAAAGTAACCTTATAGAATCACAATTTTGATGTCTATTTAGAGTTTTTAATAGTAAAAAGACCTTCGAGAAGCATCTTTATAAAGAAAATCTATCCTTTATAAAGGTGCTTTTCCTATGCTAGAGTGTACCATGTTTTATTTCAGACAATTTTAAATAATGGCTTAGTTAATCTTGTGTTTATTTGCTTTTAAATTGCTTCTTTAAAAAAATTTGATAAGTCTTATAGTTTTTTTCTTGTGATTTTTTTTGTAAAAATATGCCCGTTTTAACCCCACTAGTGTAGACATGTTACTTGTATGGGAAATAGAAAACCCCAATTTTTAATAACATTTTACTACTAAATTTAACACATTTCAGTAAAATAGTACCACTACCAAAGCACAAATATTCAGTTGATGTATGAGCAAAAAATCAGATATAAAATATTTCGAGCATAGAACATGTACCAACCGATTGTAACCCGCACATCATACTCGGTTTCACCCCACTGGTAGTAATAAAAAAGCGTAACATATTTAGAGTGTTTAAAACTAATTTGAGATATTGCTTATATTAGTGTACAGATAAAGACATAGACTACACAATAGTGTAGTCACCTTGACTAACACTCATCTAGTTTTTCCGTACTAGGCGATCAAAGTGTCCGTAACATTGGGAAGTGAAAAAACAAAAAGAAGGAAATGCTCTTCACAGCCACAGTTCACCTCAGAGACTAATGGTGCGATGTATGCGGCTTCCCCTCTCCAACTATATGTTGGTTTCGACATCCACTGCTAGGTACCAGCACTTACTTGGTGAAAACCAGACTACCCAGTTTGCACCTGACTACCCGTTTTTACCCATCTCTCCCCTAGTTTACTAAATGAAAACAACAAAGCCTACAGTTTTTTGTAAATTATTGTAATCCATGCAACACATGTGCAGTCACGAGACTAACAGTTGAAAAGCATATACGTTTACTTCCTGCCCCTCCCCCCCCCCCCCCACCAACCCACTATTCTCATTGAACTAATTTTCAACAAGTCTAGTTTTCACTAGGGATGGACGGCAATGCTTTTTTTGTTTGGGATGAGACGGGATGGGAATTTTTATTTCCCGTCCATATTTGGGACGGGATGGCTTGCCTCGAAGCTATCAGGCATTATTCGTTCAGACTTTTATCTGAGTGTTGTAAAGAGGTAAATTAATGTTAAATATCAATTGGCTCTGTCTCTGTTCCACTTGTTTTTGTATAAGTTAAAATGAACGACCTTTTGTTGAAAAGATTTATAATATCTAATTTTTATATCTGCAGTATACAATGATATCAGGGAAAAAAATTTTCTTGTAACCAAAGAAATTTAATTCAAATCACTAAACAATGTACACATAAAGAAAAAATGTTATCCATGTCAAATTTTATACAAGATTGTTGAATGAAATAGTTCACGGAATCCGCTGTTTTCCTCGTTAGCGAGTCAAGCCGGCTGCCGGGCGTAAACATCCATTGTTAGGCAGTTCCCATCCCGAATAAAAATAATCCTCCCCGATGATCGGGACAATTTTGCTCCCAAAAATTTTCCCGAAATTACGGGACCCAACCATCCCTAGTTTTCACAAGTCTACGGTTTTTGGATATCATTGTAATACATGCAACGCATGTGCAGTGCAATTATGAGAATACTCGTGAGAACACTAATTATCAAAAATCATATTGAGAGACGCAAATTATGAAGAAGCTCATGGCGATTCAAATATGAATAATTTTACAGTGTAAAAGAACCCCTATCTTCAGTTCAGATGAAGTGGATTTTTAATGTCTCTGAGTCAGATGAATAAGAGTGTAATGCAATTCTAAATCACCAATAATAATATTCACAATGATAAATCTTATCAAAACTTTAAAATACTAATAAGAGTTTTCCAAATTTAACAACCCCAACCAACACAGTTGTATTGAAAAGATAATACAAAACAATTGGTAAATTGCAAAATTGTTGTCTTGCCAACAAATATTTTGCATGAATTATTGTTTTGCTTCAACATATTTGGCAGGCATAAGTGTTCCAAACATGCATATTTTTGCTGAGAAAATAATTTATTCCCTTATATTTCTTTTATTTTCAAAACTTTGACAATTTTTATTTTTAAACTTTAGTTTAATAGCTAGGCTTAATAGCATTCTTTAAAATAACGTCACTTCACTCCCCTGGAAAACGGGCGTGCATCATTTGCGCATCATGCGGAGAGCCAGGTAGAAGGGATGCTTGTTTTGCGCATCGAGCTCCAGGGGGCTCTCAGTTATATGCATCGTTTGCGCATCGCAGGGTGGTGTAAGCGTCATTTTTTTTTTATTTACAAAGTTATTGAAAACTCATGTCCGTGTTCAAATGGTCTTTTGAATGATTAAACGTGTTTGGCATAAGACATATAAGTTTAAAAATTAGCAAAACAATATTCAACAGAACAGAAATGATGGCAAATAATCGGACACAATATCACGTCCTTGACCCGTACACTAACACTTGGATTTCATGTTTACCATTTGTCGTTTGTTTCTATTGCAACAGTGAATTTTATGAGTGGTTTTATTCTGAGGAGTTAGTATAGGAGAGGCTGCTATCTATACAGTTAGAATAGGGGCAAACTTGCAATAGAAACAATTCGTACAAAACATTTCAGCCTGAGCAATTATAGTAATACAATCGTCACCAACCAGTGAAAGTAAAATAAGTAAACACTCGATGTATTACAAAAAAGGTTTATACATTACAAACTTAAATTATTCATGGATGTGCAATACACATGTGTTGCCGTCCAGTGGTACGTGTGGGGGACGAATGTTTGCGAATTGTTGTCGGCAGGCTAAGGCTACCTGGACGGAGAGTGCGCAAATGATGCAAGGGGATTAGGCGACCCTTCGAAATATTTTACAGAAGGATTAAAAAGTGCGCAAATGATGAACGACCTGGAAAACTGCTAATTAAACAACTGGCATTTTGATAAGAATCAGGCTTAAAATGTGGCATCCCAAGACTTTTGAAGTGATGTTAATGTGTTCACTTGATATTATTGTGTTAAGTGTTATTGTGATATTAATTGTGTTAAGTGATATTATTAATGTTCACTTTCAAAGTGAACATTAATTGATTTGGCTCTTTTAATCTGTCTTTATTGTGAATGTCCAAGGAATGTTTTGTTGTGGTTTACTCATTGCTTATCATATTGTAAGCAAGAAAGCTGGAGGTAAACATTCATTGTTGATATATTCCTTCCCACAATATTTCTAGTAATACTGCAGTTTGATTATTCTGTTTGAACATTCTTTTTTATATAACCATTAATGTGAGTTTCTGTGACCTCACACAGGCTTACAAACAATTACAAAATTAAAACAAGTAACTCTTAATAAACATCAATATTTTAATGAAGTAAAGAAACTAAGAACTAAATACAGAACAATATTACACAGTGTTTATGAAATATTTAATAAAGTTAATGAACATTAATAACGTTTTAATGAAGCTATGAACTAAGAACTATTTACTGTACATATTTGAGTTTGTATTTCAAGAACTTGTCACAATAAAACATTTAAAAATCAAAACAATTTTTAAAAATCAAATATTTTAATTCTATTAAGTTGAAACTAGGAACTGAAAAAAACATGCAGTGGTACAGTAAAAACAAAATCAAATTAAATTTATATATTATACTACAGCTGGTTGCAATTAGGGTTGAAGGAAAAAGATCGGTGGAAGATGGATCCACAGGAGAAGGATGCAGGGATACCATGCTTAGAACTTTTAGCCAGTGTTATCTAGGCGATGTTTCTTTTGCAAGGTTTCTTGGGTATGGGTTCACCAACCATTGATTTCCGCTACAAAAAGGTAAACAAAGTATTTTGTTAAAATTCCTGGGTAATTATTTGAAAAACAATTATGAAAAAGAATAGACAAAAAAAAGAAACCTAGGGGCGACTCAATCTTTAAACAATAACCAATGAAGGTAAAATGTCAAGCTAAAAGTCTATAACCTTTTAAATTTTCAAAGTATGGATAGGCCGATTTATTATGATTCATTAAGATTAAAGTTTCAACCTAAAAATTTTTAAGTTAATAAAATGGCAAACGATAAATTAATTGTTTTGTCATTCAGTTAAAAAAAAGAAAGAACTAGGTAATAACAAAAAAAAAAAAAAAAAAAAAAAAACTTAATAAACCTCAAAGCAGAACAACGAGTGACGATGCGACATTGTCTCACAAAGACTGCGATCACCAGGACAATTGCACCAGGAGGTTTGTGCTGTTGCTAAAGTTCTGCTGCCTCAGGAAGTTTGGCCCCGTCACAAATATAGGCCATGGCAGAGAGCTTGAAACTTGCAATAGGAAGCTAGGCGCAGCAGTGGAAAGATTGATCGCATTAGGAAGATCAACTACGTTTGAAAGAATGGCCACAGCTATTGTTAAATATATCATCGGCCATGGCAGAAAGATTGGCACTGGAAAGATAAGCCACGGCACAAATTTCAGTTACGGCAGAAAGATAAAAAAATAGTTAAATTATTCTAGTAAAATAATTTTTATATGATTTTGGTATTAACTTGAAATGAAATTATTTGTAAAGTAGTGATAATTTATTACTTTTGGTTAAGCCTAAGCTTGCAGAAAGTTTTTGCCCATATTTTGCACCGTCGCACAGAGATTTCAAGTGTTCTGCTTTGGGGTTAGTAAATAGTTGCCAGATTGGCATAGTTCATCTTGCATGACAGAAGACATTTGCTATCTTATTTTCAAGGTAGAACATAAATAGAAACTCAATTTATATTGATTATAGTCCGGCAAAACGTTCATCATGTAAAATTGTAAAGAAATGAGGAAACGAAAAGGTGTACCGTATTTGGGTAGAAACTACAGACAGAGGAGTACACAAGTGTCTGATACTTTTCATATAAAATTCAATGTTTTCATTTCCAAGGCTTTTCATAAGGTTTTCTGGAACTTAGGGCCTAATAAATTATATTCTAAATTGTTATGTTTTCACAGGAATTAGAGCCTCAACCGAAAGCATGTATATTTACTATAGAGTTGAGTTTTAAAAAGCTCATAAGCTAAATAAAAATCCATTTTCACAGATAATATTCTAGGTTTAGACTTTTCTGATTTTTTTCTAGATTTATCACTTGACCCCTTGAGTGCCAGACACAGATTAAGGTAGGTTTTTTTATGCCAGGAATGTTGAAAGGTGACAGAATAATCGAAAATTAAGTATAAGAGATAGCATATGATAGAATGACAGTATAACTCACCCTGAAAGATGGCATTTTAGGTAGAGTGGCTCGGAAACCGAGACCAAATGAACTGTATGAGTCAAGTTCTCTCCTGTGATCAAGAACCGACCAGTCTTTACTGATGGGAGACTCGGTGTTTGCGGGTTTCTTGGAAGAGTCGCCAACGGCTTCTGAGGCAGTCTTTTCCTCCTGTATTACAAGGTATGGATTATATTACACAGAAGTATGGGATGTGAAACATGCGATCTGAATGTTTAGTTAACAAGTAAAATTTAAATCTGAAGAATATGAAATGAAAACGACATCTATTTTTCCCCTGTAATAACTTTTGAGTGGTGACTGGGAGACCAACTTTTACACATTTTAAAAATCAAAACGGTGTCATCAAAAAATAATAATGCCAACATTAAAAACAATCATAGCATCAAAACCCTTTTGAATAAATATTTAATTCTTCCACTAAATGTTATATGGTGAATGTTTTCTTTTTTAGAAGGTATGACCTTGCTATGTGGACACAAGATCATTTTATGCCAACCGTTCCTGCCAATTTTGTGACAGGAGCAAAACAAAAGGGTATTGCTTGACAAAATGTTGAGCTTTACAGTCCAAATAACAATTTAAAATATTCATCACAAAATGGTAAGGGTTTCTTTTGAATCAATGATTTAAGTAAATCAATACCCTCAAATCTGTTTCTCTATGCTGACGATACAACAGCATTAATAAAAAGTAATTCACTAGAAAATCTTATAAATGAAAATCTTTTTGGGCATACATTTTAACAAATTTCTCAGATGGGATTTACATATTAATTTTATAGCCAATAAGTTACATAGTTTTAGGTAGGCTATGCTCTAAGTGTTATAATGAAATCAACATCCAATGGAACCTGTAAAATTGTATATTATTCCTAAATAGAGTCAATTTTAAGATATGGCATTGTCTTATAGGGGTCCCGAAAGAAAATTGAAAGGGTTTTTTTTACACAGAAAAGTATCATAAGAACATTAGTCCAAAAAAATATAAGAACAACATGAAGACAATTTTTAAACAGCTTCAAATTCTCACAGTTTCCAGTTTATACATTTTAGAAACACTAAATATGTTTAAAGTACACACAGATTTATTTGATATAACCAGTTTAGCCACTATTATAATACAAGAAACAATCCAATCTCTTTTCCTAATCACAAGTCAAAATTATTTCCAAGTAGCCCAGTGTACATGGCAGTTAAAATATATAATAAACTTCCGCGACATTTATCTAGTCTTAGCACAAAACAACTCCTCTTAAAGGTTAAATTAATTTTATTGGAAAAAGCATATTATAACTTATAAGAGTTCTTCTCGAATAGCTGGGAGACACTTGTAGTAAATGAACTATTGTGAATTTCTTTTATTGTATGTGAGGGATTTAATTTTTTACTTAGGCAAACTAAGAATAAATTTGACCATGCACCTGTGTTGTACTCTGTACATACTGTATACGTTCTGTGCAATATAGATATGTTGATTATGATTATGACTTTTCTCTTTTGCTGACTCAGTAACTCAGCAAATCATAACTATCGACCAACCATTCTAAACATGCTGAATTTGCTATGGTTTTCAGTTCAACACAAAATTGGTGATATTATACAATTTTACACTGTAAAATTGTACACGATTTTACTTGTAAAATTGTGTTTTACACTGCATTAAAACATACTACAGGTATGGATAAAATTAAATTATCTGCATACTACATGATACAAAAATCATTGAATTACCTCTAATAGTCTTATACAGTTAGTTTTTTAAATAGCATTATTTTTCAATGATTCTGTATACAATATGATTTGAAAAATTGATCTTAGGAAAATCGTGCATTCATGCTTACATATAGTAAATTTAACTACTGCATAAACAATGCATTTTGAACTGTTAATAGAGATTTTTTTTCTTTTTTAACTTTTACAACGGAAAAACCTTCAGAAATGTTTAACTAACAATAATAAACAAATATTTATATTATCTCTGTTAGTATCAGCAATCAATTAAGATATTAAATGACTGCAATAAAAATTTTTTAATTTTTTAAACGTATGTGAGAATTGGACAAAAAACCTTGAAGCAATTTACTCATCTTTGTTTTAAATGTGTCTCTGTCTTTAAGATTGATCACATTAGAAAGATCGACCACGTCCAAAAGAGCGGCCACAGAAAGATACATGCTAATGTGCTTTTCTGACGCCAAAGAAACAAACAATAGCAAAAATAAATTAAATAAAAAAATTAAATTTTTCTAATGTTTCATGATTTATATATAACAAGTTTATATAAATCATAAATTAAGAATGCCCCAATGCTTTATAAGCCTGAATCTGTGATAAGTTGTCAATATATATCTATAATATTAATAAATGAATAAATTGTTATCGACATGAAAATTGCCGCAGCCTAATGACGATTGGTGACAGTCAAGCACACCTCACACACTCTCCATTCTGATAGCATAGAGATCGAAAGTGTATAGTGGACACAAATACCTAGCCCCAAAATGTCACCCTGACAGCTGGAGACACACTACAAGGAAAACGTCCACTGAGTACTGCACTTTGAGTGGCATACCTTGAGGGTTACTCATACAATCTGTTTGTAAACTGGTAGATCACAACTGAGATTGGATTGGGTTCCACAGATTGTGTGTCACCATTTTAAGGTTTAAATAATTTTATGATGGAAAAATCACACTCTGTTATATATATATAGTAGTGATGGGTCGGTTCCAAAATTTATCAATGCAGTTTCGGATATTTTTTGGACTGGCACTGTGGTTGTCGGTTTTTCAGTTTATTTTAGATATAAACATGAACTAACACAAAGCTACCATCTAAAAGCAGGCTGATGTCTATTTTCTGCCTTTTATATACATACATTCATGCATTTTAAAGACCAGTTAGTTATTGCAAGAAAAAATATAAATATTAAATGTTTATCGAACTCTATAACTGGCCTTATATTTTATCTGAAAATAGTCAATAAGCAATGCAACCATTTTAGTGGGCAAATTTACAATTTTAATCACAAACTAAAACTTAAAGAAAAAAAATTGATTAGTGTATTTTTGAAGAAATTGATTAAATATGTGGAAGTATAAAATAAAATCCAAGCATTAAAAAAGTTTAGAAACACCCTCATATTATGGCTTAACACGTTCTTTACATGACTGGCTAAGGTAGTTATGTCCAAAAGGAGTCAATAAGACAAGGTGCAAAAATCTTTTCTTAAAATGAGGGGCTCAACTTTACAAATTAAAAACACAATGAATCATTAACTCACCTGTTCTAATAGTTTCTGTTCGTCCCACCAATCTCAAAACTTTTGAAGGCAGTATTTTCAACCATTTTTCTGTTGAAGTCTCTCTTTAATATTTGTTTTAATTCTTTGGTGATACCATCAACAACATCTCTGAAAACAACACAAAAATAATGCAGCTATTATAAACTTCAACATGTTACGACACTAAAGGATCTGATTCCACAACACTAACATGTTTGGTGCTAAATTGTTAAAAACAGTGGTCTACCACAACTAACAAGGGGCTGCTTGCAGACTTCATGTTGAGTTGTTTTTCCAAATCATTTAGACAAGTATAAGGGTTAGATACCTGCAGTCTGCCAAGTGACAACTACGCCTTCAATATTACAAGAGAATCACTCTGCAGACTGCAAAGTCCAAGGCGTGTTTTTTAAGTAAGTATCGTTTTTAAATCCCACCACTGTAGCGCTGCGTTCGGCAATCTGTGAATGCGCGTTGTGTACCTAAATCTATCAGCAACGCACAGACGCCACTACCGCATTTTTCACTGCTGTGTTCGGACATTTTTAAAATGTTTAAGAAGCCTTTGCTCATAGAGACTTCCGTCAACTGCAAAGTACGGTCTGTTATTTGTTTTCTGTAGGCTAAAGGCCTGAAATCAATCGATATTCATCGCCAGATCTGTATAGTGTAAGGAGAAAACATGAGTGAAGAAATGTTACGAAAGTGGGTTAGCGCATTAAAAGATGGCCACACAAATGTGCATGATGATTAACGGCATAATTTTGCTTCACGATAATGCCCATCCACATGTGACTTATCAAACCCAGGAATTGATCAGAGAATTTGGTTAGGAACAACTCAATCAACCACCCTACAGTTCCGATCTAGCTCTAAGTAACTACCTCACGTTCATTTGAAGAAAAGCCTAGGCGGGGTGCACCACGCCAATGACGACAATGTCAAAAAGCCGAATTGGGGTGTTTCCAGGGTGTCTACTGCCAAAGAGTTATAAAAATCAGTGACTTTTTGGTGACTTTTGGGGGTGAACATTGTTAAAAATCAGTGACTTTTACCGTCTCTAAGATAGCAATTGTTGGGGGAAAATTGTAAGTCACAAAACTTTTGCTCGCAATTGCATTATTTTCACAATTTATACTAAAACTGTGTGACTTTTCTTGCATTTTAAAGAAAAATCAGTAACTTTTTGGTGATTTTGGTGACCATTAACTAAAATCAGTGACGTTCAGTGACTTTTGGCGACTTCAGTGACCAGTAGACACCCTGGTTTCTCAAGGCAGGCAGCCGATTCCTATCACAATGGAATTGTACAGCTAATTGGACGATACGACGAGTTCCTTAATAATGGAATTATACAGAAAAGTGTATTAAAGAACAGGCTTTTGTTTAAAAATAAAATTATTAAAAAATCTCTCCTAGTTTATTTTTTATTTCAAAACAGTACTAACTTTAAAAACCTGACTCGTATCTAACCCTATTATATTCTACTTACAGAGGTTAGCTCCACACTTGAAAGTTTTGAAAATAAAACTACTCAATGGGTATCCAGACTTGTCTCACTCTGTAATGTAGGCTTGTTCCTGGAATCTCCCAACTATTGTTTTTTACACCACCTTTCACTTACATTCAGAATAGGTTACAGTTTAATGACGTGCAGTCCGATTGCGGAAGATTTCACCAAGAGCACCCAAACTCTAGTTGGTTGTGCCTTATTAGTTGGCGATTTCTATACTCAAATCAAATCCAAATATTCTTTATTCATTAGTATTTCATGGAATACATTGAATGATGGTGAATGATGTTTAAGGTAAAAGTTTCAGTGTTAATGGTTATGAAAATTTGTTCCATGTTATTCTTATGGATGAAAACAAAACTTACACAGCCATCATCTCACAAACCTTTAGGATTACGGGTAGTCATTAAGTTGTAAAAAGTAGTAATAAATTATGTCTAGAATCCAAAAATACCATAAAAAGTGGGGGTTCATAATTAAAGTTAATGACTTTTGGTCTAGAGCGGTTACTTCTGATACACTCTGTATATTGAAATTATCGTCAATGGATAGAGCGCAACTTGTTTACCAATAATGGCACAATTTGTTTTTGTGGTAAATTAATTGTGTAGATTTTAAAAGGAAGTTATTTATTGGATGATTACTATATAATAAATTAAAAAATTATGCTTATATACACTAAACGATTAACTTACTTGACAAGAGGTGTGAGAGGGTTGCTGGGAGGCGGTGGTTTCGAGACTGGAGCACTGGAGGGAATGTTACGAAAGTTGTTTTGATTCGGTGGCACAGAGTTGGGTGGTCTCATGGGGAACTGATGCCTGTTTATCGGGGGCGAATGTCCGTGGAACTGATTGTAGGCGGGCATGTTGTACATAGGCGGATAAGGTCCCGGTCCCGGTCCAGGCCCTGGCCCCGGACCCGGCCCCATGGCAGCAGGCATCGGAGGCCTGTGCCAGAACGGGTTGGTAGGAGGCTGGTTGTAGTTCTGGGGATGATACTGAGGGTGGTGTGGATGATGCGTAGGCATCTGGGGATAATGAGGTGGGTGGAAGTTGTTGTGGTGGTACGGCGCGTACGGTAATGGAGGTGGAGGAACATTAGACAAAAATCTTGGGGGCGGAGCAGTCATTGGTGGCATGTGGGGCGGGTGGTGTACGGTGTGAAGGGGAGGGTGTAACGGGTGAGGCGGAGGGATATGCTGAGGTGGTTGGTGATGGTAGGGTGTCGGCAGAGCCTCGATCTTTTCATCTCCTGAACTTAAACTCGACAGACTCATTCTATCGTCAATCTCATCCTGTAATGGTGTAGACTTAGGTTCGATTTCCTCATCTTTTTTGTCTTGTGAAGGACTTTTTCTTGTAAGGATTTCGTCCTCACTTGAACTTATTTCACTGTGTATTTCGTCCTTGGACACTCCTTTTGCTACATTTGACAGAAAACCGATTTCCTGAATCTTCGCTTTCCTCATTTGTTCTAGGCCTTTTCTGTACCAGTGCAAATACGCTTCTTCTGAGACAAAAGGAGATGGTGGTTGGGATAACGGTGACCGGGGTTCCTCATCCACTGCCATCTGGCTTTCAGGAGCGACGGAACCATCCAATGCGGTATTTGATGAGTTCTCCCCTGCTCCTTGCTTTAAGCGGGAACTTATCGCATCCTGTTTTCCTTTTAACCTACTAGATGGTGACTTCTTTAGATCTTCATCTGACTCGCCCGAATCACTCATTATCCTCAAGAAGGGTGGATTCATCCCTCCGGCTGTTCTGTCTTTTAGGAGCATCTCTATTCTAGTGTCGAGATCTAAATTCTGTGGGCTCTGCGCAACACCCTGACTCGCTCCTGGACTAACTTGTGGTTTGACTCCACTAGGCGGCCCTTTCTGTTCAATACTAGGCTGTGGTATCCAGGTCGCTGTGTTCTTAGGTAAAGGGTGGCCTTGTGGGGTCTCCCAACGGTGAGGGTGTGACCAGTTAGTCCAGTGCGGTGGTCTTATGGCCATCGGAGGGGGTGGCGGAGGAGGATGGTGAGTGGGCGGGGGGCAGTTAGGAGGAGGGCAGTTAGGAGGAGGGCAGTTTGGAGGAGGGCAGTTTGGAGGAGGGCAGTTAGGAGGAGGACAGTTCGGTGGGGGTAGAGGGTGAGGGGGAGGCATGTGGAAAGGCATAGGCATGTTGGGGTGTGGCAGTGGGTGTCTATTGTGGGGAATGGGCAGGTGATTCGCAGGTGGTATGCTGATGGGAGGCCTCGGGATACCTGCATTCGCCATGTTGGGTGGGGGCATAGAGAAAGCCATAGTAGCAGAAGCCTGAACATGGTTAAACTGAGGGAAACCGGCAGTATCAAAAGGGGAAGGCGTACTACTCGCAAAACTCGGCGTATAATTCCGATCAGAACCACTCGAGTATGAAGGAGTTTCATTCTGCCCCGTATGGTACCCCCCATCAGAACTAGCCACTGAATTTGGAGTAGGAAATTCACGGTTTCGGTAGTTTCTATGGTAGTCAGAATTCTGGACGTGCTTTTCTTCTTTCTCGTCATTTGTTTTGTCTTTTTCGGACGAGGTTTTTGTACTTGAAGCAGGTGTTGGTTTGGCTTTAGTTGGTTCTTCCTTGTCCTTGCTCGATTTTGATTTTGATGAGCTTTCCTCCGATTTAGTTTCTATACTTGTAACTTCCTTCTCTACTTTCTTATCAGAGGTCAATTCGGTGAACTTTTTTTGACACTCTTCACCTGAAATATAACATATATTGATTAAATTTTAAACAGATATATGTCTAATATAAACAATGCAATAATAAGTAATAATGTAAAAACAAACATTGTTGGGATACACATATTGACCAGCAACCAACAATAGTGTAAATATCCTTAATTAAAAAAAAAGAAAGAATTCCTTAAAGAAGAGAAGAATTAAAAACATTTGCAATCCTGACACCACAAAAATAGCATATTTCTCAGGGTTTGAATTTCATCTACAATATGACATGTAGGGAGTGTCATCACTTAGCTAATAATACTTGGAGTGCTCGAGTACTAGAATTCCCAAGTATCTGCTGAGTATTTTTTAAACTCTAAGTTCAAGCGAGTACTTGTTACTCGAGTACTCAGGGTAATGTGTTTGTACTCATTAAAGTTGAGTCGAGTAGTTTGTAAATTAAAATATATTTTTTATTGTTTTTTTTTTCTTTTTATTAAATCCCATTTAACTTGAATTCTAAAACGTATTTATTGCAGGTGCAATACAGCTTTGGACTGGATTTGCATGGATGGTTAGTGGTAGTGAGTTAACATTGCAACTGATTTATAAAATAATAAATTTGTATGCTACATTGAGAAAACTTAAAAACCAATAATCAATCATAATTTGATATTTAATTGCTCCAAGACAATTGAATTAAATAATTAACTGACAGATAATTTCATTTGTCTAAAGCTATTAAGAGCTGTATTGACATTAGCAGTAAGAATAGATTGTGGATTCAGACAGAAGAATGACAAGATGAACAAGCAGGTTTACCAGTTGCTAATCTCGAATAGGCCACGTAATACAACTGAAATTTCCTTTCAGATTCTTTGCAGAGTACGGCTATTTTAAGCCATACCTAATAGTTGTTGGTAGATTTTATTTAAAGCTATAAATACTACAACAGAATATTAATGGTAATTTTTGAATAAAAAGGTTGTGATACTTTATAAATTCATGTTGTAAGTTATTTTTACAATTAATTCAGCATTCACTAAAACGTATGATGTTTGTTAAGTGATAACAAGGTAATTTTACTCTATGGTCGTTTTGATAAGATAGACAATGAATTTATTGTTCTATGCGGTCTTGAAAGTCCTGCCAGACAGGCTTCATGGCTGTACACCAAATAAAGGATCAAAGTAAAGTATCAAAGCTAGCCTTAAGTCATTTAAGAGAAATCCTACCACTAGCAGATGGCAAATAGAGGGAATTTCGTGAATTCCAAAACAGTCAACCTCAGGTGTACCACACAGGGTTTGATTAATTTGGAGGAGTGTCAATAAATCCTAAACATAATGAGTGATAAAGATTTTCTTATTGAAGAAGAGGGAGTGAGGGAGTTGAAAATGAAAATTTTAATCCACCAATTGCATCAAGTGCATACAATTGCCTTTTGTATATTGTTTTCGTTTTTTTGGCAAATAAATTGTAATATTATTTTATATCTGCCAGTTGCATTGGAACTGAGTGTATTATAGCACTTTGTCATATGAAGTGTTCTTATTATGGTATTTGTGTATTTCAATTATGCAGTGTATTTTATTCACATACTATGAATAAGTGGTTGAAAACTAATTCAGGGGAAAACCAATGTTCTGAATCAGAACTCTATACAGGGTGTAAGAAAAAAGTTTCAGGATTTTGGGAGATGATTAAGTGTGCAAAAATAAACAAAAAGGTTCTTATAAACATATGTCCTAAAATTCTTTGTTGTGCTGCTAGCTGCCATTTATTTCTCTCTTGTAAAGTTTTCATAAAATTTACTGGTTTTTAGATATTTCAGTTTAAAAATGTTTAATGCCCCACATTTTGAAAATACACATCGGAAAAAAAATTATTTTTCTTTGAAGACGGGCATTGCTTTGATGAAGGTGCACGCAAAGTAGAAACTTAATACAATGATTCGCTACGGAAATAAAAATTATTTAGTGTAAAAAAAAAAAAGGCAGCTAGCAGCTTAACAAAGCGTTTTAGGAAAATGTTTTATGGGAACTTTTTTTCTTATTTTTGTCCAAGTTATCATCTACCAAAATCCTGAAACGTTTTTTCGAACACCCTGTAAACAGGTGCTCGTTAAAAAATGTCACAAATTTCGAGGGCAAATAGTACTTGTCAATTTGAACACTTCATGTCCTTTAGATATATGCCAAAAAGTCCTTTGTTTAGCCGCTAGCCGCCATTTTGTTTAGTCGCTAGCCGCCATTTTGTTTTTTACACTAAATGATTTTTATTTCCGATATGGATCAAACTTTTATCAGCAGTACTGTTTTTTTTTGTTTTTTTTTTTTGCGGCGAGGGTGGGGGGAGGGGGTACTTATTTAATCATATATCAGAAAAAAAGGTAGGCGACACAAAAAAGGTTTGAACCGCTGGTTTGGACAAATCAAATGATTCTTGGTACGGTATACAACTGAATTTACTCCAGTGTGATGTGACGTAACCTCACTGCTATCATAATTACAATCTGAAATCAATCCAGGAGGCAAATGATTATTAAATAAATCACTACTATTATTGTATTAGGCCTACTTGAAATTTGCTAATTTATGTAATACTATTTCAACAACAAATAAATTATTTATTTCTGATATAGTCATAAGTTCACCATACCAAAAGGATCGAGGAAGACTTTTAACAGCTTGCCCATTACGGAAGTGTTGTTAAGTCGATCCACGCATGCCTTGGCAGACTTTGTATCCTCAAAGACAATCCTTGCTAGGCCCAAATGCTTGTTGGTCAATGGATGATAGTAGATGAAAAGCTCATCTACTGGACCTGCTTTCTGCACCTGTAGAACATATTGTTGTCAAATTAAAGTCATAGGCCAGATAATTTTACATTGCTAGAATATATTTCACAATGATTCCTTATAGTCACTTTCTACATATTGAGTCAGACTTAATCACTACAGGATTTTCTTAAATGAATGATGCAGTTTTAACATTGAATAAAAAGAACCGTACTAAGTATATTGAACGTATTTATTTAATTAGAATCTTAATTAAAACAGTTTTATACTGATGCGATGCATTTAGTATGTTTCACAGTGACTGCCACCGATACCTAAAACATGTAATCTATAGTCAATATGAGTCCATGTGATGTGCAGCACGCCTCTTGTAATCCATGATGTTGACTCATAAATCCTTTCTTTCAAATGAGCAAAATCTCGGGTTTTGAGAGTATACGATGTTTTTCACAAATCCCAAAGGAAAATATTGTTTGGAGTCAATCAGGGCATCTATAAAGAAATGCTATTGGGCCATCTCGATCTATCCATCTTTGTTTGATCTTTTTTACATCAGAATACAAATTTTTAAGTTATTGCTCAACTTAACCGACAACAATGAAACACATGTTTTCTAATACAGAGTAATAAAACGAATTGAGTTGATGAACTCAGAGGTGCCAACCATATTTTTCTACATCACATGTATTAGGTGGATTTTGTATAAGCATTCAACACTGCACCGTTCATTTAGGAAACCCCCCCCCCCCCCCCAATCATTTAGGAAACCACCCCCCCCCCCCCCATCATTTAGGAAACCCTGTATTTTTTTAACAGAGCAGATATCTCAAGTTGTTGAAGAGGGTTAAGCATGGACAATCATGTAACTTGCCTAATAAAAGTGGCTGTTAAGCTAAAACAATATTACATAAGACTTTTTTGCTACAACTGCACGTAAAGTGTCAGTTTACGGACCGAAAACCAATTGTAAACCAGCTGTTTACTGAGGAGTGAGCAATAGTCTTTGGAGTGAGCATAAAAGTCTTTAACGCTTGCCACGTGATTACTTTAACGCTCGCCAGCGGATTGCATTGTTACTCGGCACACTCCCTTCTGCTGGTGTATTCAGCTACAATAGACTTGAGTAGGCCTAACTGTGATTATATTTATTGTTTGGGAAATTAAAAACTGCAGTTGTATGTACTTTGTGTGTAAAGCGGCTCTCATTTTTGCTAAAAATACCACGTGACCTATAGTATTTCGCTAACTGTTTAACTAAAGCGAGAAAGACCTATAACTTTTGTAGTGGGAAATAACTATTTTCCCATTAATCCCACTATATCAATATCATTGATGGATGATTCGTCCAGAAAAAACTTAATTCTACAGTTAACATGCTTAACTAATTTACAATTCATGTACCTTCAAAGTTGCCTTAACCATAAAAGGTTTAATTCAAAGGTTGCTGGTTCGGTCCTGAGAAAAGTTAGTAGTTTTTTAAAGGTTCAATTCCAGACCTTGTCATTGGGCTATTATTAATTAATGATGCTATCTAAACAACTGGTCAACTATATAGAATAAAAGACTGGGGTTTAAAAACACAACACACTTAATAAAGGTCATCTCCAATAACCATTCCCTTCATTTTCTTTACCATTTGTACAATAATATCTTACCTTGTCTAGCAAGAATGATTTGTCAATATTGTCATTCAAATTAAATATCGTCACTTCCAAAGGCGGTGGTTCTCCAACATAGTTCCCGTCGATCTGTAACAAGTAAATTAATTCATTATCTAAGGTCAGAAATACAGTACGCTGAACCAGGGCTGGATGTAACATTTGGGAGCTCAAAGACACAATATTTTTCCACCTTCTGGTTTGAGGTTGGTTCTCTGTCAATCCTCCCAAAAAATTCTGCAACCATAAAATATGTCGCTTCTTTGGAAATTAGCCTACATTTCAAAAATAATCAATCACATTCATCCAGTTCTTGAGATAATAAGTCTATACTATATTTTTAAAAATCAGATTGAAACACTTATAAATGCAAAAATTATGAATTTATTTTAAACATGTGAGACTGTAAGAGGATTATATTTGTCATAGACTACAAAGCACTTAATTTTGGTCAATCATACTGATAACCCGAGGCCCGAGGAGAGAATGACAGAATGGAAATAGTGTCTTAGCAAATACCCTATTGAGTAACATCGTTCATCTGGTACCATGTTTGTTGTCTCAGGTGCAAGAGCCAAAGTTAACCCTAATTATTGTTACTACCAATGTTATCTCAAAAAGTTCCTACTCTGGTCGCTAGAGTTTACTTTTTTATCAAAACATAATTTCATGTTCTAAATTTTCTTTTTCATCCTAAAATGAGGAAATTTTTATAAAGGTTTTTGTCAAATATGTAGGCCTGACTAATCTATGTGTCACATGAGATAAACATTAAAATTTAAGACATGTTAACATAGCTGAACTAAAGGTTACAGTAGTGGCCTACCTTGGTTATTTTATTTTTCAAATTTGCTTGGAAGTGCGCCCCTGGTAGCTTTTGCCCTTAGGCCTTTGCCTACTGTGAAACTCAACCCTGCACTGAATCAACTTTACCAGTAACCAAGTTTTACCAAGTCATCAGTATGAATCCCAGAAACGTAAATAATGTATTCAAAATCAACATTAACTACTTTACGTGAATTTATGCCAGTTCTTTGGTATAGTAAGTAGTGAATATCTATGTAGGTGTTTGTCTAAGGATAAATGAAGATTATTATTTGACGATGTTAAAAACAGCATGTACCTCCACAAAGCCAAGCTGTGAAACATGTTTAATGTAATTAAGGTGGAACATTTTTATTTCCCAATCCTTCAACCTTAAAAAATTACACTATTCAATATGAGTAGTATTTAAGGTTGCAAGATTTATCACGGCTTACCCAACAACTATTCTTAGCCTTAATTTTCTTCGGCACATAACTAGAGAAATTAAATCCAGCAGCGTAACCCGGATCACGAGCGTGATGTTTATGGTAACGAGATTTGAACTATTTTCAGTCGTTGGGTAACAAAAGACGATCAAATTTCACATTTACACAAATTTATGACTACACAGTACACACCCACCATACGGATGGTAACCTCAACAAAACCTATGCTTAGAGGCGTTTATTCAAAATGTAAGCCAACATAATGTTATTTGTTATATAACCCTGAATTTATTTATTTTACTTACTAATTTTTTTTTATATTCACCAATACCCTTCATGCACAATGAACAGTATTTATGATTACCATAAATTTTACAAATAAGAAAAAAAGTCATACAGGGTTGTGCTTCAGTCTAGCCCAAACAACTCTTGAACCTGTTAAATATTATGAAACTTATGAGTCCTGATTTTAACCATATCTACACATATTTTGCTGAAATTTAATGTGACCATGGGGTAGCTCATAGAGTATAAAGTTATACCTCATTTTAAAGGTCTTTTTTAGATTATACAAAGGTAAAACTAGCCTAGTTAGAAATGAATTGACCGTCAAAATTTACAGAATCTAAAGGAATTTAAAAATTTTGGTCTTTAAATCAAAAGGTAAATACAGAGTATTTTTTAACAATAGTTTCACAAAAATGCTTGTAGCAGTTTTAGTGAATTTCCCTATAGGGAATACGCTATTACGGTAGTAGCCATGGTAAGACCTAAGCAAAGGATCACTTAACCAGACGCCAAAAACACCATTCGTTCATTTTCTTATATATGCGTGTCCGTGGTACTGATAACTTTTGAAGGGAACCTTCAATTTTAATAAAATTTAGTATGAAGGTGTAAGACCAGGTCTATTTTCATGAGTTCGCGAACCAGCATTGTCGGGTTGTGGGAACGGGGTTTTATAAGGTTTCAAAGGGGTCCAAAATGGGCATTTTTGGACCTTAATTTTCAAAATTCATCAATTTGAACTGAAACCATTTTAAAAAAAGCTTTAAAAAACAAACAATTTTGTATTTTTAGTTTTAGCGAATTTCCCATAGGGAATAAGCTATTACCGTAGGTCTCATGGTAAGACCTAAGCCCGGGACCATGTTACTTTTTCATTTTGAGGTGACCAGAGACCAAAAATTATAGTCATTAAAATTTTTATATATATATATATGTATATATATATATGTGTATATATATATATGTATATATATATGTATATATGTGTCCCTAGACACGATAACTCTCGCAAAAATGGTCCGATCGACACCAAATTTGGTAGAGATGTGTAATCCTACGTTTATTCGGATGAGTTCGAAAACCAGACATATCGACCTACGGGAAGGGGTAGTTTTGGGGGGTTTTGTACCCCAAAAATGGGTTTTTTGGATTTTTCATATGTAAATTTGAAAAATTTTTAATTTTTATTTTGACCATTGGATTTAGCTCAAAAAAACACACAATTTAGTATTTTGAATTTTTGCTCTATCTCCATTGGTTACCGAGATATTACAAAGTCTAAAGACAGTACATTGTCTTTTGGGGCTCCAATGTTAATCTTATGGAGAATAAGGATGTGTTAATATTTCACTTATTAACCAATATTTTTGGATGAAACTTGGTATTTAGCTTCATTTGGTTGAGATTCATCCATTTAAGGTAAAAAATCTTGGTTTTTGTACTTATCATGGCAGCAAACCTGCATACTCTTTTCCCATGTTAATCATATGGAGAATAGGCAAACTCTTTTATTTATGGACAGATATTGATGAAATTTACTATATGGCTTTATATGGTCGAAATAAATTTTTTCTATGCTAAAAACCTACTTTTAGTGTCCCCCATGGCAGCATACCTGCGTACTCTTTCCCTATATTTATCTTAAGAAGAATAGACATTTATTTCCCTATTTATGAGCACGTGATGAAATTTTGTTTACAAGTTTAGCTGGTCAAAATTAATATTACTAATTTGGAAATTCGCTGAGTACGCAGGTCTGCTGCGACGGGGGGTATTTTATCTTAGCGTAACTGGTTACGGGGAAAATCCAAAAATGTGTTTTCCATGTTATTTTTATAGGAAATCAAGAAAACCCTATGTGTTGCTTATTTATTGACATAACTTTATCAAATTTGGTATGTACATTATCTAGATAGGGTTTAAATTATACTTACTTACAATACCCATATGGCGGCAAACCTACATACTCATCCCCATGGGGTTTATGGGGAAAATAAAAAATTGCCAGAGCTTGAATACAATTTCGTATTCACCTTTACCAATTATTGATAATCTTAGATTATCTAACAACAATCCATGACAACAAACCTGCATACTCAATCCTGCAGTTTTTTTTTATGGGGAAAGTAAATAATCAGAAATTTCATTGGAAATTTGCTGAGTACGCAGGTCTGCTGCAACGGGGCTATTTTAATTTGTAAAAATAATACATTGTCAGAATTTTTTTACCTTCACAAGGAGAAAACCTTCAAAGAAGTCATGCAATAAAAATTTTAAAAAAAACCAGAAGAGCCAATGTTATAAGGTACCTTCCTTCCTTTCCAGCCTATACACCATCCTAATGTGGTGTGGACTGGCGCTTTATTGGTTTAAATAGACAATAAGGTTTGTTCTGAAATTTTTATGTCAGCCTAAAGTTTGGCATGGGCTCTAAAATGAATTATTCCAACCCATTAAATTTAGTACTTTAAATTGACGTTAAAAAGTTATTGGGTATATTATCCATAAATTACCGCTTTAATTAACAGGGTTATTCAAGATGTACCTAACCAATTAGTTTGTAATTAATAAAGTCAAAACTGAAAATGAAGATTTTAGAGACTAGTGAATAGAGAAGATGGAAAAGCTTGTTCCATATATTTTTTTCAATGTGTTCACGTTGGGTTGCACGGCCCACACACGAGAGCAGGCCTTACCTCGTATTACAAAGCTATCACAAGTTGTAATCATTGCTCATACAAGAAATGGGCTTGCCTATTTTCTAATTAAATCTATGAATCAGAGGCTGAAGTATTTGTTTATTTATTTATGAGTTTTTTCAATATCACATCTGAAAGAAATAGCCCACTGTACTGCAATAAGTGTCTCACATTTTCCAAACTCAGTCCAAACCTCTGGTTGCGAAGTTGCTAACTAACTCACAACTGAAGATTACACAAAATTCCTGTCCATTGTTGCAAGAATCTTATGATCGAATAAGAAACAATGGTTTAAAATTTATGAAATTTCCTCTTTTCATTACTGTTTTTAGCGAATTTCCCATAGGGAATAAGCTATTACCGTAGGTCTCATGGTAAGACCTAAGTCCGGGACCATGTTACTTTTTCGTTTTGAGGTGTCCAGAGACCAAAATTAATAGTCATTAAAATTTTTATATATATATATATATATGTATATATATATATGTATATATGTATATATGTGTCCCTAGGCACGATAACTCTCGCAAAAATGGTCCGATCGACACCAAATTTGGTAGAGATGTGTATTCCTACGTTTATTCGGATGAGTTCGTAAACCAGACATATCGACCTACCGGAAGGGGTAGTTTTGGGGGGTTTTGTACCCCAAAAATGGGTTTTTTGCATTTTTCATATGTAAATTTTAAATATTTTAAATTTTTATTTTGACCATTGGATTTAGCTCAAAAAAACACACAATTTAGTAATTTGAAGCTTTGCTCTATCTCCATTGGTTACCGAGATATTAAAAATTCTAAAGACAGTACATATTGTATTTTGGCGCTCCAATGTTAATCTTATGGAGAATAAGGATGTGTTATCATTTCAATTATTAATTAATATTTATGGACGAAACTTGGTATTTAGCTTCATTTGGTTGAGATTTACCCATTTATGTTAAATAATCTTGGTTTTTGTACTTATCATGGCAGCAAACCTGCATACTCTTTTCCCATAATAATCATATGGAGAATAGGCAAACTCTTTTTATTATGGATAGATATTGATGAAACTTAGTATATGGCTTTATATGGTACAAAAATAAATTTTTTTCTTAAAATCTACTTTTAGTGTTCCCCATGGCAGCATACCTGCATACTCTTTCCCTATATGTATCATTAGGAGAATAGACTATATTTTCCTATTTATGAGCACGTAATGAAATTTTGTTACAAGTTCTGGTCAAAATTAATATAACTAATTAAGAAATTCGCTGAGTACGCAGGTCTGCTGCGACGGGGGGTATTATATTATTCCAATTAGTACTTTATTAAACATGAATTAATTAGGCCTAAGTAGAGTCCATTTATTATAGCAGAGGTTTTTACTAAAACCCCGGTATTAGCAAAATTTTACTAATCGCATCCATTAATTTCAATGAAATTCTTATTCCAGGGCGATTTTAATACGTATTATTAATTAACGAGTAATAAAGATAAACAAACATTGTAAATACTATAGCCTACTTAAAATCAAAACTATAGGCCTACACTTTATACAGAGAACATAATACAGTTTGTTTTTAGTCTCATATCTCTGCTCATATCTAACCAAAATAGTGATAAACAAAGAGTGGTTCAAGAAATATTTCTAACTAGCAAGATAAGGTTTGATTACAAATATGAATGTCTTTTCATAGATTGATAACTATCTTCGATTTAATATTTAGGTTTCTTTCAAATGAAACCATTTTGACGCAATTTCAATAATATTACTTTTTTTTATTACTGAACTCATGAAGAAGCATGGGCGGATTTAGGTCAAAATTTTTGGGGGTGCCAGCTATCCTAAATTATGTATCTGTGTATGCTCTTTCAAACACTAATATCTCAATTAAATCACAGGTTTTAAGGCCTATCAAAAGTAGGTTAGCCTATAACATATTAGGTACTTGTCTGTTATACATAAGCCAGCTACTTTTTTATGTTTTCTTGACTGAAATCCTCAACAAACACATAAATTAAAAGAAAAGTATTAACTGAGCATTGTGTAAAAATTTCACGTTTCTATGTGTTACGGTTTTTGAGTTCTGCTTCCTTAAACTCAGCCATGTCACCGATGATCACGGCGAACGCTTCTCCGCAGCCGCGACACCGGGCCTGATACACGTAATCAACAATCAGCCAAGTTCACAGCACGCTGTTATTATTTCTGTTATTGATATATAGGTCAGAAATACTTAAACTCCCTCAAAGCAAATCTCACGGTAGCAATAAGTCATACGAAAGACCGTCTAGATAGCTAACATAACTAACTCGCGGTCTTGGGAGGAGATGCGATCGCCGCTATCATCGGTGACATGGATGACTTTAAGCAAGCACACTTCAAAAACTGTAAAACTTATAAACATGAAATTTTCACACAATTTTCGGTATATAGTCTTCTTTTAAGTTATGTGTTGTTTTTAAAGACTGCGGTAATTCAAAATAACCTGAAAATAAATATGAAGGGGCTTGTATATAACAAACATATACAGCTTTTTAACTTTATTGTTTAAAAACCTAAAATTTTACTAAAGCTTATTTTTATTAAGCTCAGTTCACTGTCTTTTTAATTTGCAAATTTACTATGGAAACCACCCGAGAATATTGATTTTAACCGTTGCTAGAAAAGCGTTTTTAGAATCTCTAATGGGTATTTATTGCTTTTTAATGAAGATCGTTTGTTAACCTATATTCTACCCACAAGCCAATTTGATTTGTTTAAATAATTTCCGTACGAAGGAACTAAGAAATATAAAAATGGCCATAAGAAATTAGATTAAAAGTAACATTATTTTATTCATAACGTAATGTGAAAACTCTGAAAAGAAAAAGGGTAGGCCTACATCAAAAGATTGTTTTGTTTGTGAGTTGATATTGATTACTGTATTATGAAAGTCGTCATTTTTCATAGCTATAAAAGTCTCTTTACCAATAAGGCTTATTATAGTCGTCTACCTTTTGAAAGATTCAAGTCTACAAGTAGCTAGCTAAATAAGTTAAAATAACTTTAAATAACTATTAAAATAAAAAGTAGGGCTATTACACACTGCACTAACTAATAACCAAATTGTATACGGACCACTCAGCAACGACACTACAACTGTCCTGTATAGTCCACAAAAATAACTATATCTCAGATGTACATATTCCAGGAAATTAAGTCACCAGAGGTAAATGACGAGAGGGGGTATGGAGAAAGAGAGCGTCAGAGCAGGGTCGGTACTCGCTTTTGCCGGAAACCGTGCAGTGTAGGTCTAGTTGACCAGAAACCTCGATTAGCGTCGCTAACACATTATGCGACCGCATTATGTTTAAAATATAGTATAACTGTATTTTTAAATAGTTGTTTCGATTACGCCACTTGACTGCTTACGTCTTGCTTGTTAAAATGTTTACTGTCCAAAAAAACTTTTTTGATCCAGTACAAAAACATTATTACAAAAATATAAGAAAAATGTTTTTAAATCATCAAAAATCAGGGGGTGCTAGGCACCCCCGTAAATCTGCCCATGTGAGTAAGATGTAAATGCAAGTAATAACTTTTAAATTAGGTTGCCTTACTGTAATTAATCATTATATATAAACTGTATTGTTTTAAAACAAAAACCAATTGATCACGTCATGCCTTTGAACTTAATTAACTTGTTTTTTGTTAAGCTCTTTGAAACAAGCAAATTTAGAATGTTTAAAAATAAAAGGCAAACAATGCCATTTTTGAACTTTTAAAAAGTGCCAATTAAAGCCATACATATGAACTAATTAATCACCCTGATTTTCATGATTAACCCAAAATGTGACACTCATAGTTGTAAAGTACCGCACCTCCATTACTGCACATTTACATCATTAGTGAATTTTCTATACACTCTAGTGATTTCTTGATTTTACAACGGGTATTATAAGGATAACATTTGTTTTATATCTCATTATGACTATGAATTTATTTGTAGCATATCAGAGTCTTAACCATGTTTGTAAATGTTTTTGCAGTAGAACTGTGTTGTATCTTCAAACAGAGGTATATTAAAATTTTCATGTCATTGTACGATGTACGTTCAGAAAGTAAGTTCCGTTTCCGTTATTCTCCGCGATAGCCCTGTGATCGCAGAACAAAATGGCAACATTTGGAGCTTGCTGTCTCTTGTGTGTACTTTGTAGTACTTTTTTGTAATGATGGAGATGATTAGAAATCCCGCCTCTTGTGAAATTTGATTGATGATTCGTTTTCTGTATGCAAAAAACGTAAAACATTTTGTTTTAGGCATTTTGTTGATTGATTTTTTGCGGCGAGGTGGAAACAAACAATGAAGAAGTTTATTGCGAGACACTGAATAAACTGCGCAGCGCAATACGGAACAAGTGCCCAGGAATGCTGGCAAAAGGCATAGTTTTCATTCAGGAGAGTGCCCGACCACACTCTGCCAATGTCACGACATTACTCCTTCAGGGTCTTGGCTGGGATGTGTATGACACACCATTACGTTGCAAAAAAATTTATACGTGGCAAAAAAATCTTTAGGAAATTGTCTAAAACAAAATAATTTATGTTTCTTGCATTCAGAAAACTAATCACCAATCAAACTTCACAAGAGGCAGGATTTCTAATCAACTCCATCACTACAAAAAAGTGCTACAAAGTACACACAAGAGACAGCAAGCTCAAAATGGCACCATTTTGTTCTGCTTGGCTTAGAGAGACTGCATGCACGGAACTGTGATCACAGCGCTATCGAGGAGAATAACGGGAATGGAACTTACTTTTCGAACGTACCTCGTATATTGAAATTTGGAAAAGTTTAGGCATGATTCTTAGGAACAATAAATCACAGAAAAAATAAAATTTTTAACTAAATGAAATACCTACTACTTAAGTTTTCAATCTCTCCTCAGCTTCAACAGACAAAATAAGAAAAATTGTTCACTTAATTACAACTGACAAATTTGCTTTTTATATTGTTCTTTAACATTGTGGATAATCAACGGCTATGTGCATAGTAAATTAAGCTTCTGAGTACAAAATTTAAGTATTTATCAACAAAAAAAAGCGCTTTAACAAATAAAAATTGCAAACTACTAAATCATTAAATAAGTCTGGAGGGTAACATGTTGGGATGTGTGAAATGAACAATCTTTTGCTACCACAACAATTTTGTATTTTTGATAAGGCCAACCATTTAGTAGTTTGAGCTAAAAAAAAACTAAAATCACTATTTTAGAATTCCGCCATTTAAATTTTTTTGACGGCCGAATTTTTTGTTGTTGAAATTGTGAACTATAGGGATTATTTCATATATGCATTGCAACCTACATGTGTGCCAGAATTGTTCAAGTTCCAAGCTCAACCGGAAGTAAAAAATACTTAGTACACCTAGGTACCTGAGTGAATGAATGAATGAGTCAGTTACATGTTGCTGTAGGTCCTATAGTTATTTAGCCTATATTACTCAAAGGTAAGATAAAGTCTCTGGTCTTGACCTCTAATTGTCGCGTTTAGGTTTGGGCTGTAGTTTATTGTTTGCTACGGAACATGGGTTTTATTAAAGGCCAAAGCAAGGAAATTTTGAGAAAAAATCGGCAGACTTCCCTATTCCTCTTACAGATTCAAAGGCTAGGCCTATTTATTGATTTTGCATACACCCAATCCTCCTCAATATTTCAGAGATCTCCCATTTTGATTTAAAAATCTGATCAATTACTTTGGTCAGAGTGTTGATAGGCTGCAGTGTTAATGAAGAAAACCCAAAAAATTTCAAGTCTACGTGTCTGCAAGGAACTGTCAAGTCTGATGCAAGGGTAGCCAAGGATTATCGCCATTTATGTACTGATACCAAGAACACTAAAATCAAAAACACTACAGTACCAATACTTTAATAACACATATTGAAAAAAATTATTTCATAGTAAATACCCCCTTCACAGAAGACCTGCTTACTAAGCAAATTTCCAGTAAAATTTTTGGATTTCTTTATTTTAACCATAAATATTTTATGGGGTTTTTGTATATAGGTTTACTGCATTTGGGGTTTTAGAAGAAACTATAGGTTAATTACTAGCTAGTAAAGCTACATACCAAATTGTATCAAGATGCAGTAATTATTTTTATCTTTCCCATAAAAACACCATGGGGAATGAGTGTATAGGTTTGGCCCCATGTGGGTTTTGTAAGCAAATATAAATTAATCCTTACCTCGTGAAGGTACATACCAAATTTTATTAAGTTCTAATGACTAAAAAGCGAGATGGAGAGGTTTGTTGATTTCCCAAAAGAATAACATGGGAAACTTTTTGTTATTTTCTCTTTTTCTAGTAATGGTAGGTTATTAATTCAAATTACCAAATTGTTTGTTTTTTAGAGCTCTTTTAACCAGTTTTAGTTAAAATTGTTAAATTTTCAAACTTTTGGTATAATAATACCAAAAACCCAATTTTTAAACCCCATAAAACCTTGTTCCCATGGTCCGATCACCCTGGATTTCGAACTTAACCTGAAGAACGGTGTCCTACACCTTTGTACCAAATTTCATAAGTTATCATGTATATACGGACATGTGTACAAGGGTGTCCCAAAGACGTTTCAGAGCTTTTAGATATGATTTCTTGTACAAAAAGAAGGAAAAAAGTTCTGTAAACATATATCCTAAAATGCTTCATTTAGCCATTATCCGCCATTTTGTTTTTTACACTAAATAATGTTTGTTTCCGTAACGAATGGTTGGTTGGTTGGTTCTATTAAGTTCATATTTGGCATGAACCTTTATCACACCCAATACTCATTTTTATGAAAATAAAATATTTTTTCCGATTTGTATTTTCAAAATGGCGGCCATTTCAAATTTTTAAACTCAAATAACCTATCTCGAAACCGGTAAATTTTATCAAAATTTTATAAGGGACAAAAAAGTTGTGAATTTTATCATCTAAACAATGGTACCAAGTTTGTAATGAATTGACGACAAATTATGCAGAAATTGAGATTTTTGTGCATAAAAACATTGATTTTCCATTACAATGCATGTAAATTTAGGTTAGTTTTGAAGAAAATCACAACTACTTCATTATTTTATGTTAAAAGTATGCAAAACCTTTAAAGAAAGGCGTAATGCTCCAGGGTTGCAACATTGAACGCTCGGAGGGTTAAGAATGAAAAATCATTAAATAAGTTTATCTTAAGATTCTTCACTCAATTAAACGAATTATAAGACTTTGTAAAAATCATAAAAGGCTAGGCCTAGCTCTTTTAACAGCAGATTATCCATAACATAATCAACAATAAAAATTTGGGTCGGATTAGGAATTTTGGTTGCTAAAATTTGTTACCGTATCACAGTATCCAATTCTGACATCGCCAATATAGGCCTAGATGGTTTAGATCCAGGCCTATGTTTATTCATCTCAATATGTCTTATTCAAAAGTTGGAACGTAAATTACATCCAAGAAGCCAATGACAGCATACATTTGGTTGTCAACAGTATTTGATTTGGATTTGATTTTACTTGTTAGCTAGTTTCTCTTCCAGTATTTTAATAGGGTTGGCCTAGGCCAAACGTTTTTAACCACTCATCTGCTAAAATAACAAGAATGCACTAAAAAAAATTGATTAAGCCTGATTATTATTTTATTGTATTAACGCTACCTACAGGCCAAGCAAATGTAACACCATTAGCAGCGATGGTGTTGATATCGGCTTCTCCTTTTTCATATGTAGCCTATGTGAAACTGGCAATAGATCAGCAAAAGAATTTAAACAATGACATCACAAAACTATGGGACCTTTAATGGTGATGTCAGAGCTAGAGAAGCTTAAAACAAGATGGCTAACTTTCTAACCTCAAAAGTAAATATCAGTGATTTGTATGTTTTAAGCTATAAAACTATTAAATTGTAAGTTTTATAATCATGGCACCAGTAAAAAATTGCAATAAAAGGAAGAAATAAAGGTTAAAGACAATATTAAAAACCTATAAACCTTGCAAAATTAAACTGAATTTCCGCCAAAAGAAGGACACAAATATCTCTCTTAAAAAAGGAAAACATAACCTCAAAAATTGACAGCTAGCATTAGCAATAACTGGCTACAGGTTATTATCATTAATATTGAACCTTACTTACCATAACCTATGTAAATCTACTTATGTGATAAAGGGAATAATAGTAGTTTATATAACTCATCATTTCATTTACCATTATTTTACTTCATTGGCTTTTAGTTTCAGGTAAATGGTCATCAATAACATAATCAACTTCCAGATTTTTTTGGGTGTTTTACAACAAAACAAAAAACTTCTGAACGAATACATGTGATGATGGTTTTCTTTACATTCTAATATGATACTTATATCATAGGTCAAAAACTGGTGATTGGAAGTGCCAACATAACATGATACATTTTCTTGAATCATACTAATCATGTAATGGGTGTCCATAAAGTCTTGCCCTGATAAAGAAACCGTATAGTATGAAAACAGTTTGTGGTACGGTATGATCAAGTTTTATTTTCAGTTTTAACAAGTAACTTCTTAATTTTTTTACGGCTATGCACAAACTCAATACACTTCAATGTGTGCGCCTTGCGTAGCTTGTAAATCGTTTAGGTGACTTTTTAGTTAGTTTTTTATTAAAATCCATTTTTCGGTTTCAGGTAACATTTCCTGACTAACGGGCGTCACTTTATTTATTATTTTGTCTTTTAGAGTTTATAAATTAGGACCTGGGGAAGAATAAACCAAATCTTCGACAAATCAGAGGACATAAAGATATCCAAAGAGGTCAAGTGTGGTGAACGAGGTGGCAGTTTAGTCGGGCCACCACGATTTGTTTTTTTTTGTGTATTTCAACTAAATTGTAGTCAATCACCTGTATTTAGGTGTTAAAAAAATTAATGAGAAAAAGCTAGATTAAATTTTATTGAAAATGTAAGGTGCGTGTGGCTATAATGGTGCCCATCCAGCAAAGCTATGAAATCAGGGCGAGACTTTATGGACACCCGGTATTTTAAAAACTAATCTAGCCAAACAGGATTTTCTTTTGATTAACTTAAAGAAGAATAGCCCAGTTTATCTATCATGTGATATCATATACTTATATTGACTCGGTAATTTTTACTGCCAAAAATGGTATTTGCGATAATATAAAATAGTACATTTTTGTTATCTTATTTGTAACTATGTATCTTAAAAACTAATCGAGCAATGGAGGGTTGCCTTTCGATTAACTTAAAGAAGAAGAATTTATCTATCATGAAAAATCATAATTTATCACTTCTATAATTTTTAACAACCAAAAATGGTAATGCAAAGCGACAACATAAAGTGGTATATTTTCTTGCATCTTGCTTTTGACAAAGTATCTTAAAACTAATCCAGCAATAGAGGGGTTTTTTTGATAAACTTAAAGAAGAATAGTTTATCCATCACCTGATATCATGTCACCTCTGTGATTTTTAATTGAATTTCAAAGTTGCATTAGGTCATTTTAATTATCTGTACAATTTTTTTAGTAACAAGAGCATAATTTATGGTGATTATTCTGAAACTAGCAAATGGTTTATAATATTCTAAAGTACATTTTTTTATTGCTTGGTTAAATTTTATGTTTTTATCGTATGGCCTCCTCCACCCCTCCAGCCATTTCATGCCCCTCCTTTGTTTAAGGAACCAATGAATAATTTTTTGTGTTACTGCTATGCAGTTTTCATTTTCCTCAGTATCTTGTTAACTAGTTGTAATTAAATAAGCTTAATTTATTTATGAAGATCATTGTGAAACTAGTACCGTGGTAACTCATTTATCACAATAAAATTTACAAACAATTAAAAAAAAATTTATTGAATGCCCTCCTTGAAGTTTATCAAAAGAAAACACTCTATTGTTAGATTAGTGTGCAAGTTATACTCTATTGGATGTAAGATACAAGAAATGTACCACATTATGTTGTTGCTTTGAATTACAATTTTTTGTAGTTAAAAATCACCAAGATGACATAAATATGATATCACATGATAGATTAACTATTGTTCTTGATGTTAAAAATAAGAAAACTCTCTATTGATAAATTAATTTTTAAGATACATGGCTAGAAGTAAGATACATACACGAAAATGTACCTTTTTATGTTGTCGCTTTCAATTAAAGCGGAAACTCAATAAATCGAACCTCACTAATTCGAAATCCTTGATAAATCAAGTTTTTTTAATTCCCCTTAAACTTCCCTATCTTTTGCAATTTTAATTTGACCTATACAATTACAATATTTCACGAGAAAACCCTTGATAAATCGATGATGGTATTTTTTATCGTGTAGGTACCTCTATAAGTCGATGTTTTGGCCTCAAAACCTCTATAATTCGAAGTAATGCAACTGCCACACGTCTACAAGTCAAAGTATTGGCAAGAAACTCTCTATTTATCGAAGTTGTATGAAATTTGTTATGACTCACAACTTTGATTCTGTATTTTACTGCGCCGTGTCTTGTTCCAAAAGGAAATTCCAATCCTTTATTCTATCCAACTTCCGCTCTTGTTGCGATCCAAATAAGTCTTGGGAAAGTACTTTGATTCAAGTATTTTTTGTTATTCTTGAACGTACTTTATAGAAACTGTAAGTTGTTTTAAACTGTTCTTAGAAAATCCAATATGTTTTGGTGTAGGGCATACTTCAATCGATTACAATAAATATGTATACTACAATTTAAAAATTAGTTACTGTATTATTTATTTCTCCGGTCTGTTTTAGAGTACCAAAGTGCCTTTTGAAATTTTTAGATTTAAAAAAAGCTTGTTTACTTTAGTCTTTACTTTTAATATAATGACAACATTCAGTGTAACAGAAATTGGTGAGATACCGAATTGAATTGCCAATCATTCATTATACAGTGGAACCTCGATATAGCAAACCTGAAAGGGAATTTAAAAACTTCGTTTTATCAAGGTCTTCTTTATATTAAGGTCTTCTTTATATTAAGGTTCGGTATATCAAGGTTATTTTTTACAAACTTTGATATACTGAGGTTCACGACCACCTCTTAATACCATTAGTTATTTCACATAGGCCTAGCAATTGAGAAATAAATACTGGTATACTGTGATTGCATAATCAACATTTTGTTATTGCACAAAAGAATGTAACAGTCCTCTGTAGCATTATAAGTTGTTTATAAACCCTTTTCTATCACAAACTGATCAGGACAGAGTCTATAAATAGTGACAAAAAAAAACTAATCAGTGCTGCAAACACACAAAATTTATTTAAAGCATCAATCAGGATTAGAAGACGTTTGTACTCTTAAATATGCTGTAAACATGGGGTTGTAAAATTAGTAATACTCACGAGAATAATGTAGATAAAATGCATTTAAAGAAAACACCAACGGCCGCTTAACGGACACTTAGGGTAATGAATGGAACAACACTAATACAATAAGTTACTGCAAATGCGGCATACAAGAACAGCGCTGTGAACACAAGGCACGACAAAAGGCAATGTCTGTAGAGCGACAGGTTGCAACGTGAAAGAAAATGGATGAGTTCAATAATTCAACTATTCAACTTGTTGTTCTTTTTTAAATTCGATATGTTGAGGTTTTTCAGTCAAAACTTCGATATGTACAGGTGGTTAGGTCGTGCATTGGCACTCCATCGATATATAGAGGTAGAAAATAACATTAGATTGATAGGAAGGTTCAAGGGGAATGAGAAAACTTTGTTACATCAAGGATTTTGATATATTGAGGTTCAATATATCAAGGTTCCACTGTACAATAAAAGTAAAAATCCACGTAACGGTAGATAATAGAACAGGAGCCCATTCTAATAATTAAATGTTATAATTTTTTTCTTGTTTTTTTTTTCAATACAGTATTATCTATTGCAGAAAGTAGGCTACAATAAACAATGTACAAAATACGGTAGTTTAAAAGGCCATCAATTCTCATATGGTAATATTGCCAGTAATTGAACCTCTATAATTTTCAAATTTTCGGGAGGATGAACCTTGATAAATCAAACCTTAATTATTCAATGCACGTTAATTCAAAATTTCCTAGTTCCCCTTGAGATTCGATTTATCGAGTTTCCACTGTACCATTTTTGGTAGTTTAATATGACTGGGGTGATATAAGTATGATTTCATATGATAGATAAACTATTCTCCTTGAAGTTAAAAATAGGAAACCCTCTATTTCTAGATTATTATTTAGGATACATGGCTAGAAGTAAGATATACATACATGAAAATGTACCTTTTAATGTTGTCGCATTCAATGACCATTTTTTGTAGTTAAAAATTACCGAAGTGATATAAGTATGATATCACATGATAGATCAACTATTCTTCTTGATGTTAAAAATAAGAAAACCCTCTATTGATAGATTAGTTTTAAAAATAAATCGTTAACAGTAAGATACCTACATGATCATGTGCAATTTTAAGTTGTCGCTTTCAATTACAGTGGAGACTCTATAAATCAAACCTCAATAATTCGTAAATCAATTTTTTTTAAATTCCCCTTAAAATTCCCTATCTTTTGCAATTTTAACCCATTCGCCTACTTCGACAAAAACTTTCTCGCCGCTGCTGCCGAGCGCGCGGCAATACTTTAACGAGACGGTCTCGCCGCTCACTGGTGTCGTAGTAGTTCTCTGTTTACTCAACAGATAGAATCACAATACGAACTAAACTTCGTTTCCGACTTCTAGAATAGGTTGTGGACATATTTATTAGGTTTTTCGGGTTGGCAACACTGTTATTTTGTAAAATTACCTTGTATTCTGCAGCTTGTTTAGCTGCAGCTGTTTTGATATAAACAGGATTTGTCATGGTGCGTAAGTGTTTTCGGAGTAGCGAGAAATTAACCAAATTATTGACGAAGACGGTTTTTTCTTTAATGATAGTGAAAATAGTGTTGACTGTAATGCATTCGAAGAAAATTATGTGGCCCTGGAAAGTGACAACGAATGCTACAAAGTCGAAGAAGATGTGGAAATGGAGGTTGAAGTTGAGGCGGTTGGTCCAGCTAAATTGTAGGCCTAGTTGAACCAAAAAATTGTTTTGATACCGCAGAAACTAAGGTCGGCATCAGTCCACACAATAATCAACAAAATGATTGTTTTGGAGATAGATCCAATGATATGGTTGTAGACCTAAATGATCCTATCACTGATCCTGTAAATTTAGATGAGGTGAGGCAAGTGTTTGACATAGGCCTAAATGAAGTAGGGTTAGATAAACCACAGAATAATTTTTATTTACAAACTAAGTTATAAAATACTTGTATGATGTTGCAGGTATTTAAATTCACCTATATATCTCATTTTGAAAATTTAAAAATATTTGTTAGGCCTAATTGTGTTTTAGTAACAATATAACTTAACAAAGTTTTTCCTACATTTTTTAATTAACAGACAGACAGACGGACATTTTTTAATAAAAATAAATAAAATTAGGTTTAAAATAATGCTAGGTTACCAATAAAGATTTAGTGAAAAGCTTCATTAAAAATAAAATAAATAAAATAAAAATAAAATTAAATAAAAGTGATTTACTTTTATTTAATTTAAATATAACCAGCGGAAGTGGAGTTATAAAAATTTATATGAAATACTGTACTACTACAAAAACCATAAAAATAATAGGATTTCCTGGGCACTTAAGGCCACTGGGAAAAGGGTAGGCAAATGGGTTAATTTGACCACTACAATTCGAATATTTCACGAGAAAACCCTTGATAAATCGATGATGGTATTTTCTATCGTGAAGGTACGGTAACCTCTATATGTCGAAGTTTGAGCCCCAAAACCTCTATAACTAAATTCGAAGTAGTACAACTCCCGCACCTCTACAAGTCGAGGTATTGGCAAGAAATCCTTTATTTATTTGTTGTTAGATTAGTTTTTAAGCTACACGATTCAAGAAAATTTATCGTGTTATGTTGTCGCTTTCAATCACCATTTATTGACCTAAAAAAAAATACCTAGGAGATATAAGTATCATATTAGAATGTAGGCCTAAAGAAAACCATCAGTACTTGTATTCGTTCTGATGTTTTTCGTCTTGTTGTAGGACTAACAACAAAATCAAGAGGTTTATTATGTTATTAATTACCATTTACCTTAAACTAAAAGCCAATGGAAGTAAATTACGTAATGGTAAATGAAATGATAAGTTATATAAACTACTATTATTCCCTTTATCACTTAAGTAGATTCACGTAAGTTATGGTAAATAAGGTTCACTATTAATGATAATTTACCTTATAGCCAGTTATTGCTAGCTGTAAATTTTTGAGGTTAGGCTATGTTTTGCTTCTTAACCCTCCAACTGGTGATCGTCGCGATTGCGACCCATTGAGACCTTTCTGAACTGGTAAGATCGCGATCGCGATCCATTTGCAAGGGTTATAGTAAAATGCGTTTACTTCGTTGTTTTATAGTCAATGTCGATGTTTTTTATAGTATGAAAGAGGAAAAGATGCGCAATCTAGTCATCATATGTTCAGCTGTATTTGTTGAAATAACAGTATGTTGGCAAGACTGAACTTTTTGCGTTTGTTATTGTTTACGAGTGTCACAGCGGCGGCGCTGTTTTGAGGTTAAGTTTTCACTTGAAATGCAAATTTTAGTGAATTATAGTTAGTTTGCAATGTAATAATGAGTGAATTGAGTAATTATAGTGCTATTAAGGCCTTCTAAATGAAGATTCAGAGTACAAAGTGAAGTTGTCAGTGAACATGAAAGTTGTGAGTTAGGCCTAGGCCTAGGTGAGTGAATAGGCCTAGGCCTAACTTTATTAATTTATTATAAATAAATATAATTATTTATATACATAATAAATAGTTATATTTATTATTTATAAATAGGCCTAGTAAAAATTTTATCATAAAAATTAATAAAATAAAAAAAATAAAAAATTACAAAAATATGGCGGCGAAAAGGTGGTTTGTGTTTACCTCACATATTTGCTTTGTAATATTTTATTTATAATATAAACAATCAAGTGTTATACATCAGTAAAAAGCCAATGAAATTGTGGTCATTTTAGCTATCTTAGTTTTGATGTATGGCAACATACCTTACCATGATACTACTGTAAAAGGAAAATAATAAGTAAAAAAAAATCTTTATTGTTACAAAATAGGAGGATTAACATAATAAATTTTTGTAAGTATACTAAAAATAATATTGTTTTGAATAGCCTATTTCATTCTGAAAAAATTGATATATAATTTGTATGTTTTATATACCAATTTATATGTTTTATGTTATTTGTACTAAATGTTTGCGCGGCGGCAAAAATAACCTCACCAGTAAAGGAGGTTATAATGACCAGTTGGAGGGTTAAGAGGAAAATTTGTGTCCTTCTTTTGGTGGGAATTCAGTTTATGGCTTAAAAACATACAAATCACTGATATGTACACCTACTTTTGAGGTTAGGAAGGCAGCCATCTTGTTTGAAGCTTCTTTAGCTCTGACATCACCGGATAAAGGTCCCAAAGTCTTGTGATGTCATTGTTTAAATTCTAATGCTGATCTACTGCCAGTTTCACATATAAGTTAGGCCTTCATCATTTTAATCTCCTATGTTTTAATATTTAGAGCCTAACGTAAGTTCTGGGCCGAAGAATGAAGACACTGTAGCCTTGTTTATCTCAAGGTTGTAATGAACCTGGTTCTGGCTTATTTACGTTCATTGTTTGATTGTAGGTTAGGATTTTTAGCCTAGTCATAGCATTTAGCTTAGGCCTATGATTGGAAAAGTGAAATAGTTTGACCAAAGATAGAATGAGATACAGCTTCTTGTCACACTTCAACGTTGAAATGCCTGAAATCTGTAGGCTTTAAAATAGGCCTAGGCCTAACATAGGATAGGTCTATAAGATACGTACAACTAAATAAGCTTAGTCCAAGGCCTAAATATTTGCCTTGAAGCGTCACACTTCAACGTTGAAATGCCTGAAATCTGTAGGCTTTACAATAGGCCTAGGCATAACATAGCATAGGTCTATAGGCTACGTACAACTAAATAAGCTTAGTAGGCCTAAATATTTACCTTGAAGCGTGGTGCTGGAAGATCTAAAGGTTCTAATCTTGTCCATATCCGGGTAAGATGGGATCTCGGGTCTCTTAACTGTACGGGAGGGCAGGTTGGATCATTTGGAACGACCCCATCGTATCGATACACCTTTGCGGCACCTTTGACCAAAAATGGGTCCACCAACATCTTGTAGTTCCTCGGCTTACTATGATGAGATGAAGCTGAAGATGATGATGACGAGGAATGATGATCACGATGGTGATTTCGGTGGTGATGATGACTTCCATGGTGACCATGACTCCTATGTTTGCTTTGGTGGTGATGATGGTGGTGGTGGTGAGGTTCCATTGTCGTCCCATTCATGGCTGAAAACAAAGGAATACGTAAGCTATAATGCCAAAATTAAAGCATGATAATCATGCAAAGCCAAAATACAATGATTTTTGGCTTAAATTAAACTGTTAAGATGTGAGTAGTCCCAAGATTTACCAACACATCTGAACAGGTTATGTTGCTGTTTTTGTTTCACTTAGTAGAAAGTTACTGAGGTAACAACCCTTCAGCCTGCTTAAAGCATAGATAACTTCGTTATGTTATATGCTTATTACAATAAATCAATACCTTTAATTACCTGTTTATGCTAAAATAATACTATATACATTTAGGAACGTCTTAGCTCCATTATTTGTTTCTGTTTCCATGACGGGAGCCTGGAAAACTACGGTGGTAAATTGACATTACAATAGCAAGTTGACTATAATTAAAATGTTCATAAGTTTAAAAGACATGGACAAGAGGGTAAATAATGGATTAAAAATCTAAATAAAATATTTTAAAGCATCACAATTTCATTTTAACTAAAACATTGACTTTACTATTACAAAACATGTGGATGTAAAACGGACATTTCTATTGGCTGCAATGAACTAGACAAAACAATGCCATCCAATAGCATAGAGTGTTACGAACTGGTTTGCAAGCATTTTTTTCGTAAATTTTCATATGATATCGGTCTCGGTCACACGAAATTTCCAATGCTGTCTGCTTGTCTGCTAAACTGCTGATGCTATAGTCAACTGCTCAGGGAATAGAAGGGCAAAAGTAAGTAAATTTCATTTAATAATCCTCTCATTATGTAGAAATATGTCCTTAAATTATGAACGTAATACATTTAATTGAATTTTTCAGGAAAATAATGTCATTTCTGAGAAAATTTGTCCCCTCTGTTCGAGCTCAGGAAGAAGAGGAATTAGTTGATCCCCAAGTTGTACTTAAGGTAAGACTTTTTCAAAATCCCCAGTAGCCTAATTTGCTTAAACATTTAGCCCTGATTAACAACTAACCCTAAACGTTCAAGACATTTTTTTCCCAAAACACTACATATTTCTCACTTAATATCTTATAAGTAGGCTATGGGTTTTAACCCTAGGAGTTTCCTGTAAGGCAGTAACCCCCTCAGTTACATGGCCATTTATGGTATTTTTCAGAAACTAAAATTGTGGTTGGCATTAAGCTAAATTGGTTTTTAATACAAACATATGCAACTATTCATGATTTTGATCAGATAATTCAAATGAATGAAAACCACCTCAAAGAATTACAATAAAATAGCCTATCTTTTAGAATGAAACAAAAGTATGAATTTGCCAAGTAGGCTTACCATAAATTTGCAGAGCCAATCCCTGACTCCAGGGTGTCACACTTAGGGGGAAGGGGTAGTTACTTAGGGGAGGGAGCTTGTTAGTGGGCAATGCTGACTGATAAATGCAGTTAGGGCCTAGGCCTAGTACCGTATTCTAGAAAACCACAAAATATTAACTTTGTTTACAAAAGTTTTTATTCACCAGTTAAGTTTAATAAAACTGTTATAAACACATAAGGTCAATATTATGTGACAAAATATAAAAAATTAAAAAAACACCTAAACAAACCCTTGAAAATTGTTATAGTTTCCATTAAACACAAGGAAAAAATCTATTTTATAGCTATAATATATTAAATATTATTTTTATTAAATATTTATATTAGGACTATTATTATAATGAAAATATTATTTTTAAACATCCAATACCAAAACCATCTAAGGTAAACCACCCAAACTCCGGACGGTTAAGGAGGTTAGGATTCAAAAATCACTTAATCAAGTGTATTTTAATAGCCAAGCGTAATTCAATGGCCCACACTGTTTGTAAAAGATATATTCTTCAATTTATTATCATAACAAACTATTATTGGTGCATAAAAATATCTAAATTCAGGAATATATTATGCCGACCGGCTGCAAGGACAGCAGCCCAAGACCGGACGGCTGCTAGCCCATCTCCGGAAACAAACCTCCCAACACCGGACGACATGATAATTGATCATTTGTAGTATTCCGGGCGCCTCACCAGAGTTACCAAAACGGTAACTGTCATCTGCTAACAATGCAAATTTGCATTGCAAGTTTGCAATGCAATTTCGGGACAATGCAAATTTGCATTGTTAGCAGACGACAGTTACCGTTTTGGTAACTCTGGTGAGGCGCCCGGAATACTCTCAATAAACATAAATATAAACTTGAAACATCAAACATTTAAAAAAAAAAATTAAAAGAAACAACAAAAATGACCTCTTCAAGAACGACTTACATCTGATGACAACAATCGTCTGCCGTGGTCATAGACGAAACTGACCATGGACCTCAGAAGCTAAGTTATGTCCTGATCACAACGATGAAGAAAAGAGAATAGTCCAAAGGTGGATGAAATAAAAATAATGGTAAATAAGTTTAAAACATATTTATTGAACAGTAATGGTAACTTGAGTTAAAATACCACAGTATATATTCAGTCTTATGCAATCAAATTCAAATAAAACTGCAAAATTAAATCAACATGTATAAAAATACTTGTTAAAACTAAAAAACAAAGATGAATTATAAGAATAATAATATACAAACATTCAACTAAAATAAACGACAGGAACCAAATGAACATTCATGGAATTCAGTCTTATACAATTAAAATTTCAATAATACTTTAAAATAAAACCAACATGTATAAAAATACTCGTTAAAACTAAAAAACAAAGATAAATTATAAGAATAATAACTTAATATACAAACATTCAACTTAAATAAACGACAGGAACCAAATGAACATTCATGGAATTCAGTCTTATGCAATCAAATTCAAATAAATCTGCAAAATTAAATCAACATGTATAAAAATACTTGTTAAAACTAAAAACAAAGATAAATTATAAGAATAATAATATACAAACATTCAACTTAAATAAACGACAGAACCAAATGAACATTCATGGAATTCAGTCTTATACAATTAAAATTTAAATAATACTTTAAAATAAAACCAACATGTATAATATTACTTAAAAAAAAAAACTAAGATAACTTTTTACCTAACATTTTAACATTTTACTTAATAAACAAAAAGAGCAAATGAACTTAGAAGTTTTCAAGAAACAATCATGTCACGTTAAACTTATTTTGAAATAATCTTTTCCTTGAATGAAAAAAATCCCCTTCTTTCCACAGTAGGAGGCTTGAGAATTTGGACTACTTCGGTGAGAGGGACTTCGTTATCAAGGTCGTCCTCAACAGGCCAGATGAATTTGGTTCCTTTTCGTTCAAGAAACTTTACTGCAGCAAATTCTTGGTTCAAGGATTTCACCTGCCCCACAAAAAAGTCTTTTTTTCCCTCGACAATATAAGGAACGACAACCCAGGAGTTTATGCTGAGATTTGCCAGATCTTCGGGCTCGATGGGTTCAGGTTCGTTTTCTGAATTTGATTCATCTGATGTCACTTCAATTGGTTTCTTGCTATTTTTCTTCTCAACTTTTTCTTTTTTTATAATCTTCTTTGCTTCTCTAATCAGCCTTCTCCTTTCCTTCTTTTCTTCATCTTCTTTCTTCTTATTTTCTTTCATTTCTAAGTACTTTTTATATTTTTCACCCGTGATTGCTGCTGGCATCGGCTCTTTTGCTTTTAGTTTCTTCTTTATTGATGTTGGAGACGGGTAAGGAAGACACCTTTTAAAAGGTGACGGGATTGATTTAGTTTGTGAATTTGATATAAAAATGTCTTCTAACGTAGGGGAATTGTATGAACTTGTTGAAGGGCCAGGTGTGGCTGGATCGATGGAAGTATTTGATGTTTCAATTGTTGTCTGGTTTGTTGGGGTGACTGGATCAATGGGTGGAAGTGATGAAGTTTTAGTTGGGGTGACTGAATTGATTGGCATAAGTAAATTTTGAAGAGGTTGCTGTTTTGTCGGTGTAACTGGATTGATGACGGGTGAATTTGGAAGAGGTGACTGTTGGGTTGGCGTGACTGGATTTATAACAGTGGACATATCTTGGAATGAAGACTGTGAAGACTGGTTGGTTGGGGCGACTGGATCGCTGTCGACATCAGTTACAACTAGCTCTATCGACATCCCCAGATCGAGATCGCCAAATCCTAAGTCCTTTATGATGGTGTGCAGGGATCCTTCATCAACTGGGGCGTCAGTACCGGTAGTTCCCTCTGCTATTATTAGAGGTTCTTGACGTTCCTCAGTTGGTTCAAAAGAAACTTCCTCAGGTTCGTCAGGATCTGGCAGCAGGGTAGCAGGGACATGGTTGTCTTCAACATTGGCATCAGTGACGTTCTCCATGTTAGCTCTCTGAGTGGCCTCTTTTCTTTTTTCAATCTCCTCAATCAAACTTTTATACTCAGTCTTGATTTGTCGCCAGACATCATGAAGGGATTGGTCACAAATGTCAATTTCACCAGCAGAAAACTTTCGGACCTTTTCCAGGCCAATTTTAGTCTCTAGGTAACTCAAATGAGCCCTAATGTCTTTCGCCTGTCTTTCCAAGGCCTCTGAGGTGACACTGGATCGACTTGAGTTCAAAATCACTCTGTAGTGGACGTTGTTGGGGTTTAGATTGTCTAGGCCTGTGGCTTTGAAACCGCTTACAACTACGTTTTTGTCAAGTTTATCTAAGGCGGTCTTCAACAATGGAGGAAACTCCTCCTTCTTCATTCTCCGCCCATCATTGTTAAACCTAAAGTGGTCAACTGTCTTTTTCCATTCAGCCTTCAGTGGCCTGAAGACCGCCACATCCAACGGCTGCAGTAGGTGTGTAGAATTGGGATATAGGGCCACGACCTCAATTTGGTTCTCTGAGCAAAAGTCCGATAGATACTTGCTCAAGTGAGATGTGTGGCCATCAATAAATAATATCACAGGAAATGGAATATTTTGGGATCTCAGCCACGGGTGGAAGACGTTTGTCATGTATTCGTAAAACGTCTCTCGAGTCATCCACCCGTTCTCAGATTTGCCGAGACCCCACTCCCCCGGAAAGTTTCTAATGATGCCATTTGGTATTCTTTCATAGTCGAACACCACCATAGGGGGAGCGATTTCTCCGGCAGCATTGGCATTGATCAATACCGTCACACATTCTTTTTCGTCATTGCCAGTGCGCTGGTAGACAGCCTTCTCGCCCTTCCTGGCCAAGACTTTTTTTCCTTTTGGGCACAGATAGAAGGCTGTCTCATCCGCGTTAAATATTCTTCTGGGGTCATTAAATATATCTAGGAGACCCTTCTCCTCAAGGTAACCCCTTACCTCCTCAAACCAGGCTCTCAAGTCAGCTTCTGTTACGGAAGCACGAGAGGAGGTAAGAGCCTGGGACACCCTTTTTGAAATTTCAGGATGGCGACCTAAAAACAAATTGTACCACTTTTCACCTGGCACATTCTCCTTAAAAGGATTCGGTCTTTTCAAGTCCTTAACTAGTTTCCCCACACTGTCAACCAACTGGTCTTTGGTCACGGGAAAGCCAGCCTTAGCTAGGTCAATGACCCACTTTACTATGCATTCTTCCTCTTCAGGTGTTAGTACGGAAGGCCGTCCCACTGGCACTTCCTCTTTGTACTTGCCCATGAGTTTGTCGTGTAGGGTGGACTTAGGTACATTGTAGCTTCTGGCAGCTGCAGAAATGGAAATGCCATCATTGCGGATGGCATCTAGGGCCTTCTGCACATCCTCCTGGGTGTAGCGCTGCCGCGACGTCGGCCGAGACGGAAGAGGCATCTTGAACTCCTGTGGAAAGAAACACCAAGCTTTAATTTCTTTAGTTCATATTGATGATCATTTTTAATTTTTGACTTAACATATTAAACGAAAGATTAACTTAAGCTCAGTTAAGTTTATTTCGATTTGGTTTTAAACAATTGCAAGAATTTTTTCTACCAACTTGTATTCATGTTAGACAAACGAAATTGGCGGATTGCAGGCCACAAATTAACTGTTAAAACCCGTCGACTGTTAAATTTCATCAATATATTTGATATAAATGGATAAAAAAAGCTTATATTTTTATAATTTACTAATTGGTAAAACTTTTACTTTCGTCCGGGGATTAGGAGTAATGGATTCGTAATAGCCGGACACTCGTCTGGGAGTTTGGTAGAATGACATATTCATTGAACCTAAATCCGGACGGCTTTAAAATAAAAGAAATTTCACTTTTACGTAATATATTTAATGCCAAACAACAATAAAAATCCAAATAATAAAGTATAAATAAGTTATATAGTAATATACTGTCTTATCAAATACTTAAAACCTTAAGTAACTTACCTGTAACGTAAGCAGTCCGAAGAAGCGTCTAACCGCCAAACTGACAACTGCCGACTAGCGATCGATCCAAAGCCGTTGGAATACAAACTATTTTTTTCTCAAGGACCACCGATAGTGATTTTTGTACTTAAATACCATCGGATTATAGTAAAAATCAACATTTTAAATGTCGTTGACTTAGAATCTTATTATTCCGTGTTAAACAGATACCGTCCGGTAATGGGTAGTCGTCCGGCGTTCGGGCAGTTTACCTTATTAAAGTCCATTTTTATTTAAATAAATTCTAACTGGTTGGTATTAAAGCATATTTGTATCGCCAATAAGTTCTCGAATCCTCTATAGACGAGATGTTTGCAACACGATGAGAATTGTGAAATCAGTAGACAGCTGGCTTCTGTTTTATCTTGAGTCACAATGTCGTTATCAGTCCTCCAGTCGTTATCAGTCCTTGGATGCGAGCGGACGCTTATCGCGGCACAGGAAACTAACCTGCTGTACGTGGTCAGTTCTGCATTCGGCGTGTTTATACAGTTCTATTCTACCTATTTTCTGTACATATTTTAATCTAGTATTTTTGAACTTAACAATTTGTGGTCGTTAAAGTGCTATTATTAATATTTCAATCATGTCTACTAAATGCAAAAAGTGCAATTTAGATATCGTTGCTTCTAAAGACGGGTTTAAGTGCTGTGACTGTGGTGAGTGTTTCCACGTGGCTTGTACATCAGAGTCAACGAAAAAGTGCAGCACCAGAAACAAATCTTCTTGGAAGTGCGACACATGTATTTCCGAGAGCTCATCCGCAAGTGGGGATAAAGAATCCGGACAGTCGGTTGTGTTGGAGGCTCTCGCGGCTTTCCGGACGGAGGTAACTACTAGACTTGATCAAGTGCACTTGGACTTGCAATCCGTCACCTCAGACATTGCTACTTTCAAGGGTGAAATTAAAGCGATTTCCGAAGAATCAAAAAACACTAAGGTAATTGTGATGAAACTTCAGGAAGAAAACCTCCAACTAAACAGTGTTGTTAAACAGCTTCGCTCAGAAATTGAGGATTTACAGCAGCATACTAGGAAAAACAACCTTATAATTTCTGGAGTTCCGTACACAAGAGGAGAAAATCTTTCTGTGGTGCTAGATAAACTTGCAAAAATCCTCGGCATTGAACTTAATTGGTACGACATCTCAGCTGCACACCGCCTGCAGCAGAAAAATAACAAGAATTCGTCGATCGTTGTAAATTTTGTCTCAAGAAAAGTCAAGTCCGATTGGCTATTGGCCCGGAGAGGAAAGGTTTTGTCATCTAAAGACCTTTATGCCAGTCTCCCCGATGAACGCATTTATTTCAACGAACACCTAACACTAAATAATCAGTCTATTTTTAAGAGAGTTCGTGAGCTCGTAAAAGAGAACAAAATTGCGTATGCTTGGGCCAATGATGGTAGAATCCTTATTAAGAAGACGCCTACTGGGAGAACTTTCCGGATCCGGAGTCTGGAGGAGTTGGAGAGCATCGCCGCCGGGACACCAGCACCACAGGACGCCGCGCTGCCCGCCCCCGCCGCCACCCCCGTCCCGCCATCCGTGACGACCATGGCATCGGAGACGGCTCCAGCTGCTTCGGGTGTGATCACGTCATAATCACCAGTAAACGCAGTGTAGGCAAATTGATTATTCTTATTCTTACTATTTTTAGTGTTATGAAGCTCACTTTTAGTGCTACTACACCATTATAATTCAATACTTTAGGTTTAAGTAAGCTAAACTTGCATGAAAATACTTATTGAGTTGTTTTGAATCTTACACTGATTATTAATACATTTATTTCAAATTGAGTAGGCCACTTTTTCGTATACGGCTTGATACGATTCTCATAAAATAATGTTAATTTGGAATATAATTAATTTAAGTGTTTTTCAATCGATATCTGTTGAAGCTCTCAAAATAGTTATAATTTAAGAAAAAAAATTAAATTTCTCTTTAACACTAAATACAGTTAATGATAAATGTTGTTAGCATAGGCCTACTCAAACAAAAATAAATGTCCAGAGGCACATACTTTTTTTATTATATTTTATAATTCTTATTTAAATCAAGTTAACTTGTGGTTTCTTTTATTTCGTCTTTTAAAGTGCAGTATTGAATTAAGTGTGTTCTGTAGATTAAATGTAGATTATTTTAATATATGAGCTCATCACAACAGGTTATAAATAATCATTTTTATTTCTTATTAAGACCATTGTGTTTAATCTGATCACACTGTGTTTAAGATCTCTGTAAGTTTATTATTTCTTTTTTCTTAAAATTTAACAACAAAGAGTAATTATTTATTTTTATTCGAAGTTATTTATTTTTATTCTTATCTCTTAGCTGTGCTCTGTTACATACAGACTTTTCTTTTCTACTACGGTATCTTAAAACCAACTACTCAAAAGAATGTATTCTGATTGAAAATGCATTAATAGTTAATTGCCTGCTGGAGGATCCGCATTATTACAATAATGTAGATTCTGTTGTTTCTTTGATATTAATTACAACATATATTTTATTATATTATTGAACAAGAAAAAACCTTAATGATGTTTAATTGTTTTAACAAGACTAATTTCAAACATCATCACGTTTTAATATTAAAACATATAAAATGCTGATTTATTAAAATATCCAATATAATTCAAATTGCAACTAATTCAAAGTCTTTTATACTTGATTCAAAAGCAAATCTAGATTTTATTCTTACTTAAATTGATAAGAGGTAGCAATTAAATTTTCCTTTCTGTTCTGCTGGATGCAGAACTGTCCATTGAAATGTCAATGGAAAACGACACTATTGAGTTGTTAAATGAGTGTATAGAATGTAATTCTGTTAGTGAAATAAGCAAGTATTTTGTCGCAGATAAAGAAGAAAATGTGTTTAGTTTTAGTAGGCCTATAATTCAGCAGAACATACGGAGTTACAATAAAAATTTTGATGAATTTTTAGTATTTTTAGAAAGTAGTGATACAAAATTTAATTGCATAATTTTAACTGAAGCACATTTATAATTCTACTTACATTTTTAGAAGACTATATGCCCTACAAAATGTTACATTATTTATTAATATTGAGCAACTAGATCATCTTAGAGACGTATCAATTTTTTTAGTGATGCCTGAATTTTCCTTTAAAAATCCTCATAATTTTTTTTTTTAATCATATTTTTGCTTATGTTTACAACCATGATAAAATCAATCAGAATTGAGATAACTTATACCATATCAGCAGAATTAGCTTTTTCACTTGTGAATCCCCTTAAGAGTACACCAGATAAGTCAAACTTTTATGTAACCTGTAAATTCTCATTTCATCACTGTTTGCCCATCAAAACTGACCTTGATTGATGGGTTGGTACTCAGGCATTTTCTGTTCTGCAAGGGGTAAGCCTAGTTATAAAAAACTTAGAGTCATCAAGTGCCAAGTTTGCAAGACCTTACTGTTATGACTACTACCAGGGTCAATATAGGAATATAGTCCTTCTGTTTTTTAAGGAACCTGAAATCAGAAATTTTTTATTTGTCATTTAGTTTTGTACAGTACCAACAGTGATGAAAGTCAACATGTCAGGGTGCTTCAAAATGCCATTTTTACAGTCAAATGTAGGTACATTATAAATACAAAAAAGGTACAACAAAAGGCCTGACAAACTAATTAACAACTGTCAAAATCAAAGCATTGAGATTAGGAGACCCTTACTCACACATGCAGCCGGCCCGCGAGCAGCTGCTCACCAGGTAGGAGACTAACACACCGGGGTGTCTAGTACGAGTACCAAACTGATAATTTCTCAAAATAATTATTTTACTCTATGATATGGGTATATTTGTAAACTTCACTTAATTTCAAGGATTACGATACCGTACCAAACAGCACATTATTATGGTAATATTTATTTTAAATAACTTTTCTGCTACTAGCCCAAAACTCAAAAACATCATATACCTTATAATATTGGGTTGTCAATACTCATTTTTCTCAAAATTTACAACTGAATACAAAGATAGCTATTTAATTTATTTATTAATTCACTTGTAAAATAACAGTGTCGTATTGGCGCTATTACTAGCATACCGGCGCACGGCCCGGCTAGCACGGAGGGAGCCGGGTCCGGGCGCCTGTGAGTGTGCGTGCGTCAGTCAAGGGTCCACAATCCCTCAGATTACTTCAATAAATGGAAGGATTATAAGTAATGATTTTAACAAGCCTAGTCAACTTTACAGTCATTTTAACTTGCAAAAGAAAGAGAATCTGATGAAACAACAATTTAACATTAAACATTTCTCTCCTCAAACGCTCCAAACAAGCAAACTAATTTTTTTTTAATTGTAACCTTTTAGTTAGTGTACCTAAGTACTAACAAAAATCTCACTTTAATGGTTGCCTAAAAATAGTAAATTTAATGCAGATTATAAAAATACACACTCTTTACAGAGTAAAATAATACTTAGGTGAGTTTTTTGAGGGGTGAGGTTGTTGATCTTATCTACATGATGTTGATCTCAAATTTTACAAAGCGAGAACCCTGGCTATTTATTGAACACTAGAAGAGGGCTAATTAGATAGTGATGATGTTCTATTTAAATAATGTGATGCGATCTTCAGTTTACTTTTTGCAATCGAGGACTTTCATAAAGCAAAAAAGTTTTGAAGAAGTATTGCCATGAAATGTTTGTTTGTTTCATGACCTTAATGGGAACCTCAAAGGATTTCTGAATCAGAAAAACCATAGCGTGAAATCATGGTGCTTGCCAGCAAAATAATAACAACGCTAGACAAGAAATGTAATACACATAAGTGCTGTCATGTCATAAATATGTTACGCAACAGCTTACCAAACAATAAAAAGTGTTAAATTTAATAACTAGACATTTAAACGTCATTGAAAGCTTCGTTAAACTCTTTAAACATCATGAGAACTTTTGATGTTGATTTTTAAACTAGCTGTGAGTAAAACTATGTCAAGCTAGGATCCTCAAAATGTGTTTTCAAACCTGCCAGAAAAATGAGGGTTTTGGATCACACAGAATATTTTGATTGTCATACTTTAAATTTTTTTCTAAATGTGAATGTTAGTGTAAATGTGCATGACATGTTCTTCGTATTTTACCAACTAAAGTAACCATTCAAAATGGTTATCAACAATTCTTGATAGCTAATATCTCATGACCTTTTAGTGTTTTATAAAAGAAGCAATGAAATTACCGGTAGTAAAAATCATGCGCATTGCTTTCTAAAAGTAGTACTAACATTATTTGAAAATAAATGAAACCGATATACAATGATAACTTCTCAAAATTTGGTTGCGTATTTCTTTAATCTAACCTAATTTATTTGGTTCGTGGGTCATTTGGAGACTAGGGTTGGCTCTCATGTGATGGATATACAATGTTTTGATGGTTTATCTGTTATTGTATTGGTCAAAACAAAACTCTTTAACTACAAAATAAAGTACAATTCTTCATCTCCTAGTTTTCTGTATGTGTGAATGTATTGTTTAATTATTGTATTATAATTGTAAGATCACTTAAAGCCGGCAACTTTTAACTTGATATAAACTTTAATAAATACATTTTTCTCAATTAATTGCATATTAGCTCTGTATTTTTAAATGTAAATTGCAAAACCATTTCTAAATAAAAAAGATAACAGGAAAGCTTCATAATTTATTAAAAGATAACAAGAAAGCTTCATAATTTGTTTTTGCATAATTTTTAGCGAATTTCCCATAGGGAATAAGCTATTACCGTAGGTCTCATGGTAAGACCTAAGCCCGGGACCATGTTACTTTTTCGTTTTAAGGTGCCCAGAGACCAAAAATAATAGTCATTAAAATTTATATATATATATATATATATATATATATATATATATATATATATATATATATGTATATATTTATATATATATGTATATATTTATATATGTATGTGTCCCTAGGCACGATAACTCTTGTAAAAACGGTCCGATCGACACCAAATTTGGTAGAGATGTGTAATCCTACGTTTATTCGGACGAGTTCGTAAACCAGACATATCGACCTACCGGAAGGGGTAGTATGGGGGGTTTTGTACCCCAAAAATGGGTTTTTTGCATTTTTCATGTGTAATTTAAAAAAATTTTAAATTTTTACTTGGACCATTGGATTTAGCTCAAAAAAACACACAATTTAGTATTTTGAAGCTTTGCTCTATCTCCATTGGTTACCGAGATATTAAAAAGTCTAAAGACAGTACATTGTATTTTGAGGCTCCAATGTTAATCTTATGGAGAATAAGGATGTGTTAATATTTCACTTATTAAGCAATATTTTTGGATGAAACTTGGTTTCCAGCTTCATTTGGTTGAGATTCATCCATTTATTGTAAAAAATCTGGGTTTTTGTGCTTATCATGGCAGCAAACCTGCATACTCTTTCTCATGTTAATCATATGGAGAATAGGAAAACTCCTTTAGCAATGGATAGATATTAATGAAACATAGTATATGGCTTCATATGGTCGAAATAAATTTTTTGTATGCTAAAAACCTACTTTTAGTGTTCCCCATGGCAGCATACCTGCATACTCTTTCCCTATATTTATCATAAGGAGAATAGACATTTATTTCCCTATTTTTATGAGCATGTGATGATATTTGATTTAAGGGTTTATTTGGTCAAAATTAATATTACTAATTTGGAAATTCGCTGAGTACGCAGGTCTGCTGCGACGGGGGGTATTTTATATATGACTTAAAATGAGAACCCCAAGGTTGTTGAGAACTTAAATACAATGTTGTTTTAAATTGGTTTCATTAACCGTCTTCTACTTTGTAGTTAGGCAGTTATGACCATTTGACATCGCCAAATCAGCAGTCTTTTACTTAAATTAATAAATTTAAGAGGTAGCTTACCTAATTAATAGGTATCTTAAATTAATAGGATTAGTCAACAATCCACCACTATTTTACCAGTAAAAACACACAACTTGCAGAACTGGATCAGTGGCGGCAATGAGAACCTGCGGGAACCCCCGCCCTGCAAGTTTGTTCATCGGGCCCCCTCCCCTACCATAATAATACATTTAAAACCATTTTCCAACTGGGCTTAGTGCGTCAGTTTAGGCGGGAGTGTGTGGATGCCAAGCAAAGACTTTTCTCTGAACTTTCTGCTGCTGACTCATATCAAACTAAGTTTTAACTGATGTAGACATCACTCGTATTTAATCTATTCTAGCGCCTTCACGCCGGCCGCGAGGACTGCTGATGTAACCCGCATTGTAGTAGACATTGTTATGACCTAGATTAGTCGAAAATTTTTATTGAGCTGTCAGTCTAAGTGCCAGCTTAGCTATTGTTAATACCTGTAATAACGTTTGATCCTAGCTCAACCCTCGCAGGCTCAAAGCATGTTCTCGTAAATTGGTGTACCGTTCTGCAATTTGACTACAAATATAATCACCATCACCAATATCTAAAATTATTTGTTTTCCTAGAGGACCGGATGTTCATCATACTTCTGGCCGGCGAACCATACCGAGCATCGCCAACGCGATGTAGACAGTTGCATTACTTATCGCGCAACTACAAAAAATAGCCTATCTTAGCTATCTCTATATAGTAGTGCTAGAGGGCTATAATGATTTACATATTTCGTAGCATGAATTAATATAAATATTTATTTCAGCTTTCCAAATCACCGTTTTGATGCACAATTATGTTTAAAGCTTAATAATTTAGTAATTTCTTGACAATACTATTATAATACTATCATGTTTATGATTGGCGGGGGCCCATGTGCAGGTAAGGGGGTCCTTTGAGAACCCGGGCCCCGATAAAATTACCCCAAAAAAATTCAGCCATGGCTCGCAGGCCCGCTAAGGCCGCCACTGAATTGGATCATGCAATTAGTCAAGTCGCCTTAGAGTGACAAATTTTGTTGTTGCTATCTCCATTAACCTGATTAAATTTATCATTAGGCTGGCTAACAATTCTAGCCAAGTTAGACAAGATTATGTCGGTTTTGTTACAGGAAAAGACCAAGGCATTGACAATTTCATTTTAATCATTTTTTTTTAATATTTCGGGGTTTTGTTGGTTATTGGCACCACCTATTTCATTTTGGCTTACTAAGGTTAGGCTAGGTCAGGTTAGCATAGATATGTCAGTCTGGGTCCTTTATCTTTGTTATGTCTTGTTCCACAACAGTGCATTTAATACACGGGTCCAAAGGTCGTTCAAGGTTAAGCACTCATTGTTAGTCTTGCTCTGTCCGACTTGTGGTGTGCATGAATGCATTATTAATCAGTTTACGCTGTATCTCATATTTTTATGTAGTTTTGGAAGAAGATGTAGGAACCATTATTGACTTATCTATGCTAACTTGCTCTAACCTTACCAAAGTATACTAGAGCCAATCTCCACTACTCTCCTTGTTGAGGTTGCTGTTTTCTGAAACTCTGTTGTAAAAACTGGATCAACTCAAATATCTTATATTTGAGTAAAAATGTTAGCAAAGTTCAGTAATATGTGATAATGTTTCATATTTATTGTTTTTCATCATGTTACCTTAAAATAGTAGGTTTTGCCTATAACTAGCAAGTACCTCTTTTTGTACATATAAACAAAAAATAAATACCATCTCAAACTCCACAATCGCTCGTTTTCTTAGTAAGATTATTGTTGCAGGAAAAGTGTAATGAAACTAAGCATGCGAAAGAGCTGAGAGCCAAACTCGAAGAATGCAACAATCGAGTAAGCAGCAAATCACAAACAACGGAGACCTGCACGGAAGAGCTCTTTGACTATTTACATGCACTTGATCACTGTGTCACGAAAACCTTGTTCTCACAGCTCAAGTGAAACGCAGACAGTTGTAATAGAATAACTAAACTATAGAAAATTTTGATTAATTTTTCAATCATTTTGTTGTCCTGATCATCAAATTTAATGTAATATTTACTTATTGTCATTTATGAGCCAAGAAATGTGTTGAAATAAATTGTTTATGTTACCATTTTGTGTAATTTTTGAATGTTTTACCCAAAAAATTTTGACAGGGTCGTTTTATCATAAATTTAGGGTTCATAAATTCTTTATTTTAGCAGTTTAACCGGTGAAGGTTTAAAATTGCTTTGTGATTCTATACTTTTTAGTCTTGTTTGATTTAGTAGTTTTTCAAATCATAGGCTACTAATGCACTATGAGAACATTCAAATAAATCACACATTCCAAGTTTATGAATTCTTTTAAACGACAAATTTTAACTTCTATCACCATAATTTATCATTTACTGAATACTAAAATAAATATTTGAGACATTGTTCAATTCTTTATTCACATATATCAAATTACATAAAGAAGTGTAAGCTGATGAAAAAAGTTTTGAAGGCTCAAATTAGAATCCAGAATTAATTTATTATTGCAGTAATCATAAATACTGAAATTAGTATCATAGTTTAAAATTTACAATCAGAAGTAATGTTATGAATAAAATACGTTGATGAACTGAGTCAGTCTGAGAAATCCCATTGTAGTCACTCTTCAATAGCAAAAAAAGTTCTTGCAGTCAACCAAGCCTTTTAACCTGTTGAAGTTTTCTTCCATTAAATGTAGATTTCTTGCCAAACAGAGAAATGGTGCTGTTGCAAGTTTAACCGGGAAGATTTTTATCATATTGCTGACTACCAAAGCCTTAAATAATTGCTTCTTATCCATTTTTAAAATAAGGTCCTCACAATATGAGTATCTCAGTAAATTACATTCATTGGTATAAGTGATATTTCTGCTCTAATGGGTGTCTCAGAGCAACTGTACACCCCTTTTAGAATTTAAATAACTTTTTCACAAAAACAAATTGTGCCTTTATAGGTAAATAGATTATGCTCTATCGATTGACACTAATTTCAATGTACAGGGTACCAGAAGTAACCTATCCAGACTACAAGTAACTAATTTTAAATAAAAATACCCACTTTTTATACCATTTTTGCATTCTACACGTAATTTTAAGACAATTTTAATATTTAATTTGTACCCTTAACTCTAACAGTTTTTTTTTTAAAGATAATGCCAGTTTAAATTTAGTTTCCTCCCTTAGAATAACATGGGAAAAATTTCACATCCATTATCTCTGAACATTTTATGTTAAACAGAACTGTCCAAGCATGTAAATGTCGTAGAAATTCATTTGAAGTAATATTGTCAGGTAATTATTTTTACTTTTCTACATCGTACAGTCTTAATAATATCCGCAATATTGTAAATTTTATGGAAAAATGAAATAATTTTTGACAAAACTAATTATGATGGAAAATTGTTTAAAAGGAGATTCTAAGACATCTTTAAGCGGGACATCTTTGGTTAACGACCCAAATTGAAAATGTTCAAATTAAAAAATGTTGAAAATTTCTTCCATGAAATTTTTATCTTGTGGTAAAAATCTTAGATTTCAATCGCCTTTTTCTCCTAAACCAGCAGGATCATAGGTACAAATTAAAGGGTTAAGTTGACTTACAACTAGCCTACTTGTAGAATCAAAAAATGTAATATAAAGTGCAGGTTTGTATTTCAAATTTGTGACTTCCGATCTGGAAAGGTGAGTTCTGGTACACTTTGTACATTGTAATTACTGTCACTCGATAGAGCGTAATCGGTACACCTAATGGCACAATTGGTTTTTGTTAAAAATTAATTTTGTCAATTTTTAAAAGGGGTGTAGGGTGGTCTAGGAGACCTCGTATATAACTAAGGAAATACCGAGGAACCTCATAGTCTTGACCTTTGGGTGATAACATCGATTAGACCTGGTTAATCAGTTTGGTAGTTTGGTACCTATCAGTTTTAATCAGTTTGGTAGTTTCATTCATTACATATGTGGTGGTTTTGTAAAAATAAATTGGTTCTCAGCACTCAGAAAACTAACTGCATTAATTTTAGCGAATTTCCCATAGGGAATAAGCTATTACCGTAGGTCTCATGGTAAGACCTAAGCCCGGGACCATGTTACTTTTTCGTTTTGAGGTGCCCAGAGACCAAAAATAATAGTCATTAAAATTTTTATATATGTATATATATATATATATATATATATATATGTATATATGTGTCCCTAGACACGATAACTCTCGTAAAAATGGTCCGATCGTCACCAAATTTGGTAGAGATGTGTAATCCTACGTTTATTCGGATGAGTTCGAAAACCAGACATATCGACCTACCGGAAGGGGTAGTTTTGGGGGGTTTTGTACCCCAAAAAAGGGTTTTTTGCATTTTTCATATGTAAATTTTAAAAAATTTCAAATTTTTATTCTTACCATTGGATTTAGCTCAAAAAAACACACAATTTAGTATTTTGAAGCTTTGCTCTATCTCCATTGGTTACCGAGATATTACAAAGTCTAAAGACAGTACATTGTCTTTTGGGGCTCCAGTGTTAATCTTATGGAGAATAAGGATGTGTTAATATTTCACTTATTAACCAATATTTTTGGATGAAACTTGGTATTTAGCTTCATTTGGTTGAGATTCATCCATTTAAGGTAAAAACTCTTGGTTTTTGTACTTATCATGGCAGCAAACCTGCATACTCTTTTCCCATGTTAATCATATGGAGAATAGGCAAACTCTTTTATTTATGGACAGATATTGATGAAACTTACTATTGGCTTTATATGGTCGAAATAATTTTTTTCTATGCTAAAAACCTACTTTTAGTGTTTCCCATGGCAGCATACCTGCATACTCTTTCCCTATATTTATCTTAAGGAGAATAGACATTTATTTCCCTATTTATGAGCACGTGATGAAATTTTGTTTACAAGTTTAGCTGGTCAAAATTAATATTACTAATTTGGAAATTCGCTGAGTACGCAGGTCTGCTGCGACGGGGGGTATTAGTCTAAGGGAAGTTCTTGAATTCAACAATCAAATTATGTTTAAATTGTTTAAATAAGCTTAAAACTTGTGCAAATTGCTCGGAAATTAAGAGAATCAGAGAAGTAAAATATTTGGGTGTAATCTTGGATAGTGAATTAAGCTGGAAAACACACATTATTAAATTAAAATTTAAACTCATGTCAGGGATTAGACTTTTTTACTACTTGCGAGACATTTGCCCAATCCAAACTTTGCATTGTTTATACTTTGCTTTGGTTAATAGTAGGTTGGAATATGCCATAATATCTTGGGGTGGGACATACAAATCAACAATAAGACCTTTGGAAAACATTCAAAAGTGGTTTATTACATTAATTCTGGGGAAAAGCTCATGAGAGCCATCTCATCCATGTTTAGTTTTTTTGAAAATTTTGCCGTTACGTTGCATTTACATTTTTAAAGTTTAAAAAGCTTTTTACTTAACAAGTGGCAATTTACCTTCAGATGTTAATTTTTACAGACAAGGTCTTAGAAATGCTTGTAATTTTAGAGTTCCAAAACCAAATGTAACATATTACAAAAAAAAAAAAAAAAAAAAAAAAAAAACATTTAACTACACAGCTCCTAGACTTTTTAATAAATTACCACAGAACATAAAAAACATTAAGAAATTAAATAAATTCCTTGCGAGTTTTAAAACATGGCTTATAAACATGGACAGAAGCGTTGTGGAGGATCTTTTTACCACTGTTCAATAAATTAGTTGTAATAAATTATGATTCTTTAATATATCAGTATAATATGGTATAATAATGCTGTTAATTGAAAAAAATTATTATATTTTTTATATTTTAGTTTAGTAGATTGTAAACCAGCAACCATTTTATTAAACAATTGTTTTCACATTTGTGGATTCTGTTATTTTGAAATTCTCGAAGGATATGTTTAGATTTATTTTTTTTTCGTATTATAGCCTTAAATTAAATGTAATTATAATTTAATAAAATTTGGGACCATTAATTATGTTTAGGTTTAGAGTCTGCCACCGAACCACGAACTCTTATCTTTAATGTCAATTTTAGTTGATGGAATCCCTAATCAGGCGTTGCCTTTGGGACCCTATTTTCCTCTTGGAATTTAATATTTTCTTTGTTGTAACAGATTGTTATCTTATGTTTGGAAATACCTTAGTGTTTAATTTATAATTTTGTTACTTGTACTTGTTCTTTGAGGAAATTATTCATTTATTCGTATTTTAGTTTAGGAAAACCTTGTTTTGAAGGGATCAAAATTTAAGTAGTTGTTATGAATGCAATCGGGACCACATTAATTTAGGCATGGGCCTAGGCCCGGGGCGCCAAATTTTTAGGCGCAGAAGATTTTAGTGACTAGTTAAAATTATGCTATAAAGTATAAGCCGTTATGCAGAATATTTTTGTTTCGCTCAAATTTATACACACTGAATAATACTTTTAAAATGTCAATTAGCTTTTTAAGCAATAGATAATTTTATAGTAGATTCTGCATAGCGTCACTAATATACAAGCAACTGAGGGGGGGGGGGGGGGGAAGCCACGACTCAATTACTCCAAAGCTTGTCACTATTAGGCTGGGTGTCTTGCCCTGTCCAGTGTATCCACTCTGCTAAAATATAAATTCCGGTGGTCGAGCGATCAAAAAACAAGTAAAAACCCTTTAGCATATCTAACATAGTCTTTTATTAAATATGATTACTTGTTGTGTACTATTTTTATGGATTTAAAGGAAATAGGACATTTAATCGTGGTACCTAGTATTTTTATCACAATATAGTTAGCCTACACAATAAGGATTCAAATTATGAATGAATTGGACTTAACGTTTTAAATGAAACCGTGATCATTTTTGATCAATCAAGAACTTCAGGAATTTATGTTTAACGGACCACTTTATCCAAAGAAGGAACTCTACACAGTACTTCTCTCTCATCAAGAAGTCTTTTCCTTACCCTCCCTAACTGAAATTCTAACCTTTTTCCATCCAGTTTACCGTGATGTTGGCTTTGGTGTTTTGCCATGGAGCCACGAGGTTCAATAGTATTATTATTTTTTATGGTTGTTTCTTTTTAATTGTTAGTATGTAGGATAGAGTAACTTTGTTTATATTAAGTTTGGTGGAGTAAATCAAGAAGCGGCGATGTCCTGCAGTTTAAGTTGTTTCTAGCCGATGATGTATTTATCAAACAGTTTTTCCTAACATGATAAAAATGAGAACATTCCATAATCATTTTTCAAGTATTCCAAACTTTCGCGTTTTCCATCAGTACAATTTATACACAACGGTGTAAAATATTTTTGAACTCTAAACAGAGTGTAGTGTTTACTTTAGCATGACCGAATCTTATTCTACATATTTGTTATTTCAAGTCTATTAAGTTTTAAGTTAAAAAACCGTTTTCCTAAATTCATTTTGTTTTTTATACCCCCAACCCCCCTTTATATTTGAATCTCTAATGTGTCATTGAAAGTTTTGATATACTGATGATTTCTGTAAATTTTAAAGTCATCCGCTGACCGCTGGAATATGAATATTGGGCAGTATAATTCCTGTCGATAACTTCCTTGGCTAGTTTGTCGACATTCTCGTTATGCAGAATACCAATACCACAATGTCCTGGGACCCACTTATTAAATGTGATTTGTTTGTCAGATTCAATGGCCAATTTGATAATCTTTAGGGTAAATTCTAACCTTACTTTGTATTTTTTTTTATTCTTTTTTTGCCAAAAAGGCTTGGCCTCGGAATACTTCCACGCAGCCGATATAACTCTAATTACTTTGTAATATCCACGCCACGCACAGACCAATAGTCTATGTGGACCAGTGGACGGGGCAAAATAAACTGAGGTCCGCCAACCTCTTTGATTAAAAATACCCCGCAGCAGACCTGGGCTGCTTTGTTTATGGCTGCTAGTTTGTGTGCCACAACCACACAAAACTTGTGGGCTGCTTCGCCGACCTGACCAAAGCCTTCAACTGTGTCAGTATACCTATTCTGTTAAACTCAATAGCAGAGGAATAAAACACATCGCATTCAACTGGTTCAAAGATTACTTTCCTTACTTCGTACTTATTCTGCTTTCCCGTAGACTCGTGAGTTTTGGGAACGTCATCCTCTTCTCCTTCTCAGGGGAAGGGTAGGGTTAGGCCTAAGGTGAGGTTGGGTTTACCTATTGGCTATATTGATTGTTCTTTAGAAATGTTTGTTGATTTTTGTGTTCACTGAACAATTTTGCCACAAATAATTGCCTAGTGCTGATGAAACTTATTATTATTTTAAAAACACATTTTTTGGGACACTTTATAACTAAAATATGTTTGAATAATTAAGTGCAGGTAAACTACTGTTAAAGTGATTAATATCGCAATGAATTTTGTGAGACCTTCAGAGTTGTGTTTAATGTAAGTTTGAAGGCAAGGTTGGGACAACAATACCCATTACAGCATATACAAACTTTTCCAACAAGCTTTGTACCACCCTCGGTTCAAGGTTACTCAAAGTTTATTTGATGTTGCCTCAACATTACAAAGCAACATTAAATAAACTTTTATTTATAAGCTTGGCGCGAACTTTACATAGAAACTATACACAAAACTTATATTCAAGCTTGTCACACCCTTACATGTAAGGGTGTGAAAAGCTTGTGTTAACCTCAATTTTTGTCAAGTACAACCTTGGCGTAAAGTTAATTTAAGCTTGTTACGAGCTTACATGCTTGCCGCTGACAATGTTACGACAAGCTTAAAGCTTGTCAGTGACAACATTGCTCCAAGCTTGTCACAACACTAAAATGCTATCTGGGATGTGGGTGAAAAAATCATCCAAACTGTAAAAACAGTTTTGGATGAGGAAAAAGTTGAGCTCACTCTTAAACTTGACTATCTTATCTATTGTCTGTATAAATTATTTGGTAATGATTGAAAAATTTCCCTGCAAATGTATTGTGTTTTTTTTTACAATTTAAGATATTGCTGCTCTGAAAAATTATTCTTAAATCTAGTGTTGTATTGATGTGTTAAATTTACATTCTCAGGAAGAAAAGTTTTAACATTACTGCAATTTCAAAAATATAAAGACTATTAGGAACTAAAGATCCCCAATGAGATAAAATGATCCCTGCAATGTTCCCTTGGATGGAGTTTGAGCATTGTTCTAAACGTTTTCTTTTGACGTGTGAAAATTTGTTTGAGATTTGTCTCAGAAGCACCCTAGAGCGCGATGGAGTAAGATGAGATGTGCGACTCGAGTAAGCAGTGGTAAACACCCTTCAACAGACTCAGGTTCTCCAATGTCCTGAGACGTCTCAGGACAAAGGTCCCCTTTGCCATATTATCTTTGATTTTCATACCCCAACTGCTCACTCCAGCTCAAACCATCGCCCAACAGCACTCCCAGAAAGCTTACTGATTTTGCCTGACTCAACTCTGTATCACCAATCTGAAGACTTGGTACTCTGTTATATTTTGAGAGCCGCTTTTGATCTGTTTGAATATAGAGATAGTTGGTTTTGTCTGGGTTCAATTTCAGTCTGTTTTCTTCGAAAAACTGGGCCAATTCATTTATTTTGAAAAATGATTCTTGTTCCAAATTTCTATTTTTGGTGATCAGGGTTGTATCATCGGACACATTCAACAAACAGGACTCAAATAACAGAAATCCAACACACAGCTTTTTCTAAACGGAAACTAGTGAAATCAGAAAACCAGGTCATCAGCGGCGTCCCACAAGGCTCTGTATTAGGGCCTGTAATTCAAGTCAAATAGTTTCAGAAGTAACCTATAAATTCGCTGATGACACAATGATTTTCATCAAACATCAAAACACTCAAAACTTACAAATAAAAGTCAATAAGACATAAGACATAAGACATAAGACGTTTATTTGTCATTTTTACATGTTTACATGCATAGACAAGTCAAGTTGTTTTCACACAATTGTATTCGTCACATATTCATCGATGAAATACAAAATTTAAAAATATTGAGATTCAAAGGTATATATATACGGTAATATAGTGTACATGGTGAGAGATTACAAATAAATAAGTCACTTTATGCTATTTCATTAAATAAATTATCAGGCAGATCAAAATATTCTTTTACACTATAGAGTGGATTACTTAATAAGAATGCATGCAATTTTCCCTTAAATATCTTGTCACTTAAACTAATCACAGCCAATGGTAATCTATTATATAGCCTAATGCCCATAACAATGTGTCCGGACCTAGTTTTTTCCAAGCGAACTTGTGGTACATTTAATTTTCTACAGTTTCTAGTGCCAAGACTATGTATATTATTTCTACAATCATAACTATCCTTATTTTTGTGAGTAAACAATAAAAGTTGAAAAATATACAAATTAATGACAGTCATTACTCCTAATTCTTTAAAAAGCGGTTTGCAGTGTGCTAATCTATCTTTCTTCATAATTATTCTAATAATCTTTTTTTGTAATAACAATACTTCCTGAATTTTACTTGAACTACCATAGAACATCAAACCATAGCATGCTAAGGATTGAAATAACGAATAATAGGCTGACTTAATATAATGAAAAGGTACATAATGGATTAATCTACTAAACAGAAATATAACCCTTGAAAGGCGACTTGACAGATTTTCGATATGTGGGGCCCAGGACAATTGTTTATCAACTAGGACTCCTAAAAACTTGACATACTCATTTGAAATTAACGTATCTGGTACACTTCTAAGACTAAATATTACACTTTTTGTTTTTTCATTATTTAAAAGCAATGAGTTGGCAGCAAACCAGTCAGAAAAATTACTCCTCACAACATCAACATCCTCAGAAAGCACTTCTAAATCAGGTCCACATGACAAAAATGTTGAATCATCTGCATATAAGTAAGTATTGCAAAGAACATTACTGGGCAGATCATTAATAGTCACTAAGAAAAGAAACGGTCCCAAAATGGACCCTTGAGGGACCCCACATGCCACCTCCAGTGTAGCTGATCGCTCAGTCGCCACACAGACCACCTGCCTCCTATTTGAAAGGTATGTACTGAAGAGGTTTAGAGCTGCCCCTTCAACTCCATAGTGGCACAGCTTGTCCAAAAGTAGGCCATGATCTACACAATCAAAGGCCTTGCTTAGGTCACAAAAAGTGACCCAAGCAAAGCCCCTGTTCTCAAAAACATCATAAATCTTCTCAACTAGCCCTCCAACTGCATCGACTGTACTTCGTGACTTTCTAAAACCAAATTGTGATTCTGTAAACAAACCCAAAGATTCAAAGTGCTTATTGATTTGTTGAAAAATAACATTTTCAAACACCTTGGACAAGATGGGCACCAAAGACACAGGCCTATAATTTGAAGGATCATACTTATCTCCCCGCTTAAAGATTGGGGTGACTTTAGAGATTTTCAAAATCCCTGGAAAAATACCTTCCATGAAGCAGAGGTTAATGGCAGTGGTAATTGGATTAGATATAACACTACCCACACTCTTTATAATATAATTTGACATGTCAAAATAATCTAGCGCTTTGGAATTACTTAGACCTAGTATCACTTTTTCTACCTCCTTTGTCTCTACAGGCTGTAAACAAAATGGAACTGTAGGTGCTGGCATTGTTAATAAATAATCCTGAGATGAGTACTTAGACTTACTAATTGAGGATCTGATACTATTAACAGATTCAACAAAGAAATTATTAAGCTTGTCTGGGCTGATAGGCACATTACGGTCTGATACACAATCTTGAAAATCTTTAATTACTGTCCATGCCCCTCTGCACTTATTACTACTATTTTCAATTACCTTAACATTATAGGCTAATTTGGCATTCTTGATTTCTTGTTTGTACCTTTTACGTAAGTTGTTATACCAAAGTTTATCAGCCTCCGAACTCGTCAAATAGTAAATTTCCAGAGCAACATCAATTTCATACTTTAACTTTGACAAATTTTCATTATACCATGGTTTTAAAACTCCTTTACGATTCTTAGGCCTATGTTTAATTTTACGGATGGGAAAACATTTCTGAAAGACTAAGCTAAAGGCATTAAAAAAGTGTTCAAAATATGATTCTGCAAAACTTACCCTAGTATCAGAGACATTTGACATTTGACATTGAAATTGACTTAAAGCTAAACTATACAATTCCTCCCAATTAATCTGAGAAAGTTCGTGCTTAAACTTACTGATGTTTGCTTCTGAGAAGTTCCTTCTGCAAACAGGCTCCGTGGGTGGTCGATCAGTAGTCCCATTACACATCAATCGGAACCAAAGTGAAGAATGGTCGGAAAAGTAGCAGGGTTCCACCATCGTGAAACAGTCATCACTCCTAGCATTAGTAAAAACGTTGTCTAGGCATGCCTTCCCTCTGGTTGGCTCATAGTTTTGAAAATATAGGTTATGTTGCCTCAACAGATTACATAGTTGGTCACTCGTATTGGTTTTACGAGTAATGTCAAATTTTGCGTTCAAGTCTCCTCCGAACACAAAAATGTACCGGAACCACTTAGGGTGTTTAAAAGAGAAAAGAAGTCTTTCAAATGTCTCAAGGAAAATATACTCATCAGCATCTGGAGTATGATACATGCACAGCACCACTAGCCTACATTGATGATCTATTATACCACATAGGCCTACCTCAAAATGTTTGTCTTTGGTATACTCACTAAGGTCCATAACCTCACAATTAAATTTGTCAGAAGCATAGATTAAAGTCCCTCCTCTTTTAAGAGAATGCCTCTGGTAACACGCTACTAATTTAAAACCTGTCAATTTGATAAGATCTGTAATGGGATCATTAAACCAATGTTCCGACAAACAGACAAAATCACATTTGTTACTTATTAGTTCATCTTCCAGGAGATCAAATTTATCATTCAATCCCTGAATATTAAGAAATAAAAATGTAAAAACTAGATAAAAAGGAATAGGTTTCACCTGTGTTGAATTCACCATCATTATCCTTCGTTTTTTGAACACACTGACACATCATTGTTCACAGGTGTACTAGAATTATTGCCCAACTGTCTTGCCCTCCTTTGGGGAAAATACTTTCCAATTAATAATCCTTTAGGCCAGTTATCAGGCTTCATACAATCGTCCTCGAGATGTTTGGGTAAACCAACCTTAAATGAATTATAGGAAGAGTGACGAGTCACGAGTTTCTCACACTTAACCTCAACACCACTGTACAAGTTAGTCACATGATCAATTAAGTCATCCTCTGTTACTGTAGGATCAAGTCTTGTTACATAAACCCATGCTAACCTATCCACAACTGAAAGCTTAGAGTTGTTCGCTTTTCCCATAACCAAATTGGAAACTTTGGTCCCACGATTGTGTGCATCAGCCACGGATTTTGGGCCAAACTTTCTCAGAGTTCTTTTATTAGACACAACTTGAAACCCTTCCTCATCCACTGATAGTCTTTGAGGTAACTCCTGATCAGAAGAATTAGACACATTGCTATTAGGCAAAGGTCTAGTTGGTAAAGTTACGTGTTTGGGTACTAGGCCTACACTTGAACTATTTCCTTTAGAAGTAACAGAGCTCTTCTTTTCGGGCACAGATAAAGGCAGCTTGCTTGATGATTGAACTGCTTCACTATATGGTCGCTTAAAATTAGTAGAATCAGAGTCAGAGTCAGTCCATACACTCTCAGTAGTTGAGTTACACTTCAATGTCCTAACCTCACTTTTCAATTCGGCAGTATTGTTCTGAATTGATGACACATTTTCAGACATAAGTTTATAATTTTCAGTTAATTCCGAGACTTGTTCTGTTAAAATCTGTATGTAACCAAAGCATTCGCAGCAGAGATTATCTTCCAACCTTTTACCTTTAAAGCTGGATGTCGTCCTTTTTCCTCCCTTGTTGATTTCATTCTTACATGCTGCACACATCCACAGTACAATATCTTTCAAGTCACCAATCTTTTTATAATCGTCAATTGAGATATTTACACAGATCATGTGAAACCATTTTCCACAACTTCCTTCGCAAAACAATGCATCATCATCGTCAGAAACATCCTTTTTACACGCACCACACTTGGAAACTCTCTTACCTCCCGCCATGACACCATCTCATTTCTCAATCTCAAATAAAAGATTGACACCATCTCAATAAAAGTAGTCAATCAATTTTTTACAGAACTTTTCACAAAACAACTTGGTCCACAACCCAACAAAAACAAATTTCATGCTCATTCAAACTAACTAGAAAAGGCTGAGGAACGATGCCTCTCTTGAGCTGTACATAGAAAATTTAGATAATCAATACATTCCAGTCACTTTGCAGCAAACAAACCACACAACTTTCTTAGGAGCGATATTAGACGATGAGTTGAAGTGGAACAAGCAAGAAAGCCTAGAGAAAAAACTTGAAAAAAGCCTATTCATCATAAGGATTGTCAATAAATTTAATAACATAGATCTTAGTGGAATCAGGGCCGGCGACAAGGGGGGGCAGGGGGGGCAAATGCATAGGGGCCCGGGCTCACAGGGGGCCCGGGCCGACGAAAACCCTTTTGTAGATTTAAAACATCCGAAAGTGTAAAATGAACATTCATTGTTAAAATTTAAAATGAGTAAATTCAAATGTTTTACGGCTGCTCTGTTTATTTACGTGCTTAATGTAAATGAGCAGAGAATGATTAGTTAGTTCTAATGAACTAACTAATCATTCTGATTAGTTAGTTCTAATGAGAATGATTAGTTCTTCATTCTAAACCAATAATTGCAAACACTGAGAGTGGTGGCGCTACTGTGAGAAATTCCCTAGAGGGAACAAGAACCGTTGTGCCTGCCTGGCGCTGGTCGCACACGCACTACTCACGGGCCCTGCACAGGCGCGGCGTGACTCGGGGCCTACGAAAACTAACGTAGTTTTCTTATAGGTCCCGTGCCCACCCAGCATTGGTTGCAACCTGAGCGCCAAACAACACTAACATAATAATAAGCATATGTTTCTTTCAAGCTCGCATTTCGGTGCTGTTGATGTTTTTATGTTCCCATGTGATTGGTTTTGTACAAATCTGTGTTGTTCTAAGAAGATTAATTAAGACTTAATATTAAGACTCTAAATAAAGGTAGGCCTAAGTGAGCAAATATTTTTAGTTTTTCTTCATAAAAGTGTTTTTAAAATGGGATGGGGCGCAATCGCGGAGTGATGACCTTGACTGCTGGAAACACCTGTTCTCCCGCTGGGATGTTCTAAAATAGAAATAAAGATTATGGCTTTGCTAGGAAGAAGGCTAGACCAAGACCTCGCCACGGCTAGACAAGTTGTATCATGATGATGTGTGCTGTTAGAATGAACATAAGCCTAATTATTTTTTATTAAATAATTATTATAATTATAATTATAAACTAATTATTAAGCTCTATTAATTTTTATACTATTTTCATTAGTTTTTTTTTTATAAAACCTATATTGCATTTTTAATAAGAAAATGAATCGCTAAACCTCCATTTTTCTTTTTTTTTACTAATATTTATCCACCAATATATAAATAAATAGAAAGAATTAAAGATCATAGCTTTGGCATGTTTATTTTGGAGGAAAAGTAAATAATTTAATAACAACTAAGTAAGTTAGGTTACAGAATAGTAAATTTGGGTTTAAAATATTAACGTATATCCAATACGTGTTTTTTTTATTTTATTATTATTTTTTTGTTGAAGGGAAGTGAATTTTTAAGGTAAGTAGGTTGGTTTCCTTAATCTAGGGGCCCGGACTTCATAATTGCACAGGGGCCCGAGAATCCTGTCGCCGGGTCTGAGTGGAATGGACTACCAGTCTGTTTGAGACCCACATAGCCTACTCTCTTACGCTCTGGGGGAAAGCAAGGGTATCTTGGAAAAAAAATATTTCTTTGGAAAAAAGGGATAAGATCCATAGCTACACTTGCACCTTAAGCTGACGGCAGAGAATTCTTTTAGGAACTTAAAATATTAACAGTTACAAATCTTTTTATTCTAGAGTCAATTTGCTATATCAAACAAAACAGAATCCATGAAATAGTAGAAAATAATAGTATTACTAAGCATATAATGATAAGACATAAAAATCACTGTGCACAACAGCATAGGCTAGCAATTTATGAGAAAAAAAAAAACAGGATACATAGGTATCAGATTGTACTAGGCTTTGCCACTGTCGCTAAAGAATATCGCCTCATTTTTAAAATTTAAATCATTTAAAATGAAACATAGTTTTTATAACAATGACGAATATTGGGAGGTTTGTAAATCCCACTACTAGCTTTCCAATGGTTGGAGGGTGGTTCTGCTTGGAATCCTGCGAGAACGTGATAGATAGTACGCCCATTGGATACAGGACGTCGAATATAAGTCAAGGAAGTCAAGTCTTGGTTGACCACACATGGCATAGGATCAGTCAAAGCTTTCTTAAAACTCTTAAATACTGTACGTATAGTCAATGGTAAAAGATTTTGATGGTACTTCACAGTGAGATAGAATTATTATTTTTTCGTATATGTATGTAGTATTTATACTATTGGCCATAAGTACTATATTATTATAGTATTTATAGCCAATCGCTATACATAGAGTAAAGTGGTATTTCAGTATTCAGCACCACCAGCATGTTTTTTTCCTTTTCTTTCTTTAAAAAATAATGGCTAGCAGACACTTTTCATAGAGTAGTTTATAACTCTATGCTGAAGTTTGTCATTGGTCAAATATGCCGATTGCTTGGTCGCCATTCGCCAATTTCGCGACTCTTCCTTATGAATAGTACAAGTTTCAAGATGGTTGTCTGTATGATGATAAATTATTTTCCAAAGATTAGACAACCCTCTGATTTTCAGTGTTACTTTAATAATACCATGTTTTAGTATTGGGTTAGGCGGGTGAAATGCAAAGGATTTTATTTGTTTGCAGTATTCTTCTGGTAGAATTAAGCAGTTTACTTTATAAACTTACTTAATGTATACTATGCTAAAATGGCACCTATTTTATACACTCTTAGTGGATTTGCAACATTCTTTTTTATATTTTGGTGTGGAAAGTGGTTAGTGCACTTGGCTGCTGTTATTTATGGGTAAGTTTTATTGTAAGAAATTCATGCTTTACATAAGTTTTGGACCCAGCCTTCTTACACAATGTTATGAAGTACCCTAGGCCTAGGTAGGCTATGGCTGGGGGTTGGGCCTACCATAAGATTCGATAAAATATTATTGTTCTCTGTTTTAGGCTTACTTAAATAAAAAAAATTATTGGTCCTAGAAGTTTATTCCTTCTAGACACCATGTAAGTTAATAAGCCTACACAATATAGCCTAGGCCCTATCTAGTTAGAATTCAGATAGGTTCTAGGCCTAGGTCTAGAGACATTTTAGCCTATCTCCATATAATCTTTAAAATAAAGTGAAATCTAGTTTAGGTCTAGAGACATTTAAGCCTATCTCCATGTAATCTTTAAAATAAAGTAAAATCTAGTATTGTTCAAATTATCATTACAGTATTATGGGTCTATGTTTAACATAACTTAATGTTACTGTTATAATTTTCATAATGATATTGCTTTTGCATTGGAATTTAAAAATGAAAATAGCAGTTTGAAATTTTAAAATCTTATTATAAGATAATTGTTTGTTTTAAGGAATGTTAGCCTAGTTATTAATTTTTAAAGAGACTACGCTTAACAATTTAATTACACAGGGTGTTTAGACTACCAAGGGTGTAAATATTGTGTTACTAGGCCTAGCTTAAGTAGGGCCCATCAGCACCTTTAAATGCAAATGACAATGCCGTGGAGGTGGCAGGTCAGTTTCTGGCAATTTCCGCAGTGCATAGTGTTTGTCCATTGCATTGGGATGCTGAGGGACCTCCGCGCGAGCACTAACTGTATGAGTTTTTATAGTCTGTCTTTATTTAGTATGTTTTAAGTTATAATGGGAAGTAAAAACAGTGATTTTTTTCTGAAGTTGTTTTGGTTAGATAGGTAGACAGACAATAGACAATCTTGTATTCCATTAAATATACATTCGTACACAATAGGAAACGTCAATCCCTATAAACTACCGTAACTTTAGCACACCACTCACAAACTATGTAGGCCTAATAAAACTTTGTCAACTAACTACTCAAGACAAGCGTACTGCCTACTTACAGTCTCGGTTTGGTTGGTTCTTCACCTGTATCAAAACCGGCAACTCCTCTGTTAATATAAATATCAATGTGTCTGAAACACATCTTGGAAAATCGGAATGTGCCAGGAATGTTTTTAGCAATTGCAAGGAGGATCAGACTAGTTTGTGTGGATACTTTCTGTACTTAGGCTACTTGTAAGGTAAATGCCCCAAATACCGACACCTTAAGGATGAATTCCAGTTTATCCCTAAGCAGAAAAACATTTAAAGGTTATGTAATGCTTGAGTATTATGAATTAATTAATTTTGCCATTTCAAAAACTTTCAGATTACATTAAAAGATTTAAGAAAAACGATAATCTTGACCGTTTTTAAGCACCTAAAACTTGGGAAAACAAGTTTGTCAATTTACCAAAGATATCGACGACAATGCAAAAAATACCGACATCTCATGTCCTAATTACCGACATCGACATTTTAACACCAATTTGAGAAAGAAGAGGAGCATTATCGTACTAATAAAAAATGTTTTATGGTTGTTTGTTCTTTTATTTACCCATCCCATAATTTTTGTTTTAATATGTTGTCATTATCCATCTCCCACAATGAAAAACTTTAATGTCTGACGATTCTTCAATTGGGTGAGAAAGACAACCTAACTCTTAATTTTACAGAAAACTAATTAAAAAAAGTTTAATAAAACTTATTTATACTTGACAAAAGTAAGTTCAATATCTTCAGTATCATCTCGATGGAAAATTGCAAACAAATACCGAAATAATACAAATTTACGCTATGAGAGAATAGATGACAGAAGTAGAAAACGAGGAATAGCCGGCAGACGACAGCTTTAATGGCGGCAGGCCAGCAGACGGCAGCCGAGTGCTGACCTTACTTTGTAATGCCAAAATTAAAAGCTGTTGAGTTAGTTTCTGTATTATATTGGGATATTATTATAACAAACCTAAAACATTAGGAATGAGAAATATTTTATGCAATATGTACAATTAATTACATATTCTTTATTTAATACAAACAAGTTATACCATACATAACACATAACCTCAATAACAGTACAGTTGAATATTTTTACCTAGAAGCAGTCAAGACTAAGTGGACTATCTTTGACGCTGAACTTCTTTTGCTTGCAGCTTAATCATGTGTTTCTAACATTCTAGATATCGTGTTTCTAACTGTCAAATGTTGATGTTCAATCAAAACAAACAACCCCTGAATGCACGTCTTTTTGTATATTTTTTTTATAAACATATAAGTTATATGCAATAATTGACAGGACACACATGATTATGCTACTAGCAAAAGAAGTTCAACGTCAAAGACATTCCACTTAGTCATGACCGCTTCTTGGTAAAATAATTCAACTAACTGTATAAAAGTTTGGTAAAGTTTAAGGCAAACACGAAACCACAAATATCATAATAATATTTGATATAACTTTATAATGAATATTTATAAAATTCATTACAATTCGGTATAATATGAAACTAAAACATGTTTTATATCAAGTGTTGGTATTAATAGTTGGGAAAAAATAATACCGACAATGGTGACAACACCATGTCGGTATTTGGTGCAGTGATGAAATTTTGTTTCAAATACCAACATCGCAAATTAAATTACAATGAAAAAAAGATATCAGTATTTAAATGATTAATATTTGAAACCCTTATTATTTGGTCTCCAATTAAAACATAAGTTTAATACAAACATATAATTATTCAAATACTTATTCCCTAAGCCAGATCTTTATGTTCCTAGAGCAAACTTTTAAGATTCTTAAAAGTTTGTTAAAAGTTAAAAGTTTACTAAAATCATAAATAAGAACAAGGGCAGACAAAACTTACAAGCACAAACTTATGAAAGGTAGAAAATTGTTTCTTTTTATTTATTCTCATAGAGAAAAAGACCACAAACTCATCTGACTTTGAAAGTAGCCAATACAGATGACGAACAGCTTATATTTTGTGATCAAATGTGACCTTGCCGGTATTTGGTACACTGTCGGTATTTGGGGCATTTACCTTATACTTGGTTCTCCACCCAGTTGACCTCAGAGTTGTAGTTGTTGGGCGTAGTCAAATATGTTGCCGGTGACAAACATAACCACCTTTGGTGATCGGTGAGGAATCAGGAAGTAGGAAAAGAGTGGAATAGGCCTATATTATTTTTTTAATTATATTCATCAAGTCAAGTGGGATAAGTCTACGCCCCAAATTATTTACTTGGACCTTTATCTATTTTATTTAACATTAAAATTGACTGTGACGGAACAAAAACATTTTTTTTTAAATACTTAAAAAGAAAAATCCTTATGTTTTGTTACCAAATGGAAGTGCAAGGGTCAAAGTTTGCACAGTTCCATTTTGCTCAAAAATCCTTAGTAAAAAAATAAAGCCATGGCTTCACTTAACCTGTGGTATTTTTTGATATGGGGTAAGGCTTTGACACATCACTAGTTTGTACACTGTACAATGTTGTATTGTGTAATTTTTCACATTATGTTTCTTTTCACATACCGTATATTTCTGGTTAGCATCAGTGGGTTAGCAAACTACCACAGAGTAGTCGACTGTTGACCACACAAGACTGTACCTACGCTGATTGTGTTGTTAGATTTACTATGGTCAGCGAGTGACAACAAAGTAGTGGACTACTAAGTATTTGTCTGAGTAGTAGATTATTTTAGCTTCGATTACAGACACTAGTCGTGCAATAAGTAACTTAATTGATTATTTAAAGAAGTTGATGTGGCACATCAAGGAAGAAGTAGGCCTACCCAAAGATAAAATTTTAACTCCCTCAATAAACGCAGGATTGAAATACCTGTCGTGTTAACTGTGCATTTAAAAATGTTCAAAACATATTTATTTCACATTCTAGGTAGATAATTAAATTTTACAAGCAATATGTTTATAGTTGTAAAGTACAGTGCCTTACTGTAGGCTAATTATTAGCTAATATGTAGGTGAAATTAATTCTCACAAAGGCTAGATGCCTGTCTGTGAGAATGAGTCACGATTTACGTTATCATTTTTAGAAAAAAATTTAATACAAAAAATAAATAAACGGTATCAGATAACTGACACATACTTTCTCCCAACAATATAAAAACATGTGTTAAAAGCTTTAAACATTAATGTCTAGATGACTCTGTCGGATAGCTACCAGCTGAGCAGCGCGAGCTTGACCCTACGCGCATCTGTGACTTTTAACAACGTACTGCGTTTACCGCTAAACGAAAAATTGTATTTTCTCCTCAACCACTTGACGTAGAGCAATAATTTAAAGTACTGGATTATTTAGTTTTTTGAGCTTGATTTAATGGTGATAAGTAAAATTTATTTTGAGACAACAGCTATTTTGAAAATCAAAAAATTGATTTTTTAAACACTTTTTACTCCATAACTTTTGAACGCGCATTTTCTCGGAGATGCGGGTGGTGTCATTTTATCCACCATTTTAAGCTTAATAAACCACAAAATTTTAATCAAAATCGTTAGAGCCGTTTTTGAGAAATTTTGATTTTTGACGATTTTTGAGGGTTTTTGGGGGTAAAATACCCTTAAAAATAAAAAATTCAAAAAAATGAAAAAAACGCCTGGAATTATCGTGGATTTGGACCTATATACCAAATTTCATTAAAATCGGACCATTAGGGCATTCTCTAGCTCTGTTTACATCCTGACACACACACACACACACACACACAGACACACAGACATCACTCCGAAAACCACTTTTTTGGACTCAGGGGGAACCATAATGGATAAATCCACCAACAACTCAAATTCGAAAATTTTGACGAAAACAATACTTTCTCCATATACTATGGTATAGGGGGGAGAAAGTAAAATGGAAGAAGATTGAGCTGAAACTGTTCATTGCAACGGCTCAATTTTTTCTTTGGTGGACATAATGTTTTATTTTTTGGGAAATTTAACAATAAAAATAATAAAAATTGTGTAATGTAAATGATTGATGTTTGATACGGAGGTCTTGAGATGGATAATATACCGTAAGGAAAGAGAAACGAAACCTCCCTCCCCTCAAAGATACTGCTTGTTATTGATCTCTAGTGGCCAATGTTTGGTCCTATAATAAATGTGAGATATTTCTAGCGAAAATTCATCTCAATTTTGTTGTTTTAATTGGTGTAGGCCTATCTCTGCTTTTTAACCTAACTTAATATAAATTTTTATGAATTTTGTACAAATTTGTGTACACGACAAATTTGTTCCAAAACCTACATTTGGGGTTTTACAGGTTTTCAAAAGTGTGAAAAACATTTTGTATATTGCTGAGGGTGCCGAAAACTCCCGTCATTCAATATTTGTGGCAGCGATAAATTGGCTGATTTTTAATATTATGTACCAATCTTAAAGTTATACTTGCATTACTTTGACTCTAAAGGTTAGTTAAATAAATATTACTTGTTTGTATATCAATATTGAATTTCAATGGTTTTTATAACAAACCCAGAAAAAGTCCTTGATTGCTTTTGAAAAATGGTTGTTGGAAGAGAATGTATTAGACATTGAAGTGTGAAGGGATATTATAACCATTTTACTACACGTCTAAATGATTAGTGAATTCAGAAATTACTGGAGACTAATAATTTATCAAAACGGCATTTTGGTTTCCTTCACTTAATTTTGGTAAGTTTGAAAAATATTCTTAGTCGATCTGAGGATTAAATGCTTGAACTTTATTGTTTTCAGGGAATCATTATTGTTAGAATGAAGCATGAAGTCAATGTACATTCTCTATTTGATGTTCCTATCAGTTTGGGGTGGGGTGTTCTTAGTTAACATCTCACCACAAGATGGGTCTTATCATGAGATGCTATGTATACAGTAGTTGCCAAAATTAGAGAGACTGGAGGCAGGTAGTCCCGGCCCGTCCTAATCCCTTGTTTACAAAACATCCCCTATTGTAACCCGGCCAACCGGTTAGGCACTGGAAGGCTGCTCGGGTCTCGGGAAATTCTCAGAGGAGCGTCCAGTTGTGACTCCTCTTTGTCCGAGGTTTATTCCTTTTTTTTTTAAATTGTTATAAAATATCATAGAACTGTGATTCAAATTTCGTTGTAATCGTCTATTCAACACGAAACATAAAAGCTGTTAATTGTTATCGTACGTGCATTGGTTCAAATATTGGACAATTTAGGCAGTGGTCAAAATTCTGAGAATTCCCCGAGACCCGGGCGGCCTTCCAGTGCCTAACTGGTCTGCCGCGTGACAATAGGTGATGTTTTGTCATCAAAGGATTAGGACGGGCCGGGACTACTGCTGCCTCCAGTCTCTAATTTTGGCAACTACTGTACAAATATTCTTAATGTTAATAATAGTTTAAAAAAATATTTGAGCATTCTTTTGTAATTTTTTTTTTTTTTACTTTTTATTGGGTGCCCTGCCTGCATGTTTATTTAAATAATTAAAAGTAAGTCAAATTGATCTTGTATGTTTACAGAAAATACACACTGCATCGCAAACTGAATGTGCAGCCGACCGAAACCCCACTTCCAGGAGTGTCGATAATCAAACCCTTGATGGGGGTCGATCCCAACTTGTATGGAAACCTAGAAACTTTTTTTACCATGAACTATCCTCTGGTATGCTTTATTCAGTTATGTTATCAGTATATGTTATATTATAATATTAAATTATCTTTTATTCCATAGTATTTTTCTATGTTGTTTATTTTTATAATGTTGGTGGTAGAAAATAAATAGGCCAGGAGATCTTAAACAAGAATTAAATTTCATATGTTTTAAATAAATTTGCACAGCTATGTGAAGAATAAATGGGCTCTCGCCCATTAATGGTTAGTTTCGCATGTGAGTTTAAAGCTGCAGTATATACTTTTCTTGGGATTGAACTGGCAACTCTCAATTTAAAAGGCAAGCTCTAAAACCAGGCTGAATATAAAATATCCAGCCCTAAATAACTAGAGTATAAATGAATGGATGTATATACTTATTTGTGTAAGTGTAGAGAGTTTTATGTAAATTTAATCAATGTCTCTTCAAATTGTAAAACTGTAAAATAAAAGATATATTGTAAATTTATGTTTTTTATTTTGGGGTTTTTTGTGCACGTCTCTTAAAGAACCACAATATGGGCTCGTGGTGAAAAGTTTGAAAACCCCTTCAAAGGACAAATGGGCAAAGTAGGCAGATTATTGGCCTTCATAAATTAAACCTTCTTCTACCATGCCATTTCAATTTTTAGCCTTTTTCCAGTGAACTAATTCAACATTTTTTATTTGCAAACTGTTTGAAATGTTTGCTTTAACTATTAATTTATAAATGTATTATTCCGCTAAAAAGGGTATATCTAATAATTCATTAGGTTATTAATGTTTTTGAGTAAACATACACTTTTCTTTGCTCCCTTGATTAGTTAAAGTCACATTAAAATCAAAGAGCTAAAGTCTGCTGGCACATTGGCAATTCATCTTTTTCATTAGTCATAAATGTCTCTCTAATTAAGATAAAAAGCCATTTTCAAAATAAACAGTTTTGACGGAAATGCTTCAAATTATCTCTCGGTTAGTCATCCTCACAGAAGGAACTGAATAGTCCGTATCACTGGTGATGTAATGGTGGTAGATAACCAAACGATTCACCATTTATTTGGCCTCACTGATATTCTTTCATATAAAGATACGTCAAAGCTAATAAAGCTAATTAAAATTGTCTAATTATTGTTATATTTCATGCATGTTTAAAACAATATATTTTTCTCTTATCCATTGAAATCTTTATTAAATTTGTATTTACAGAGCTATTGTGCTACCAAAAGGAACTGAATAGATTACTTTTATAACATAAAAGATCAATTAGAGTAATTTTTTAGAGTTTTTTAAGTTAAAGAATGCTGAATTTGTAAAACATCTTTTATACTGAATTGGATATTTTAACTGTGTAGGTATACAGTAACTTATTCTTGAAACTATCTACTATGTTAAACAGAGTAGTCTTCACAAAGACAACACGTGACGGAAAAATCGTTAAGATAATCCCCAAAATTTAGAATTTTCAAAAATCTTCTGTTAGTGACTCATTAAGACTCATGGTGGAATTTTCCTATTTTTTCACTGAAAGACTGTGTTTCCTAAATATTATGATTAATTTAAACAATTGCTATACTCCATGAAATATACAAAGGTATGATATATTATATGATTGAAAAATGTTAAAGAAAATTTTAATACCATATGGTAATAAAAAAGGAAATTTGGCACATCATCTAATGAAATCTTCATCTCTGGGGGGTGATGTTGTTCGCGTTCGCAGCATTCCATTAAAGCTGCATGTACTCCCCGGACGGGTGGTGCTAAACGAACAACAACTTTTGGCAGCTGAACTATTACGCAAGTGGTCTCTCAGCTATGCCAGCTGCCAGACAAAATGCAAATGGCCCTTTCCAGGACTAATTTAAAAATTTAGGCTGTGTTAGCTCTATAAAGAGAGATATAATTTTTATTTTAGAGCTTATATTTTTACATATACTGACTCAGGTGCTCCGCACCGCAGAATTTATTTTCTTATTCTTGAAACCTGGTGGCTGGCTAAATTAGCCATACGATATATTATTATTATTATCTTCAACTCAACACATTATTCCCAGAAAATGTGCTTAAATATGAGGATGTGTTCTATTTTAACTGTTTTAACAAATGATACCAAGTAAACCGAGTGTATTTAAGATAAAACTCCAACTCTGTCCACTGTCAAAGCAAATAAAAAAAACATTTTTTGTTCACAGTATGAAATTGTATTTTGCATAGAAGATCAAAACGACCCAGCCATAATGCTTGTTAAGAAACTCATAGAAAAATATCCGTTAGTTGATGCTAGTGTATTTACAGGTAAGTGATCAATTATTTCTGTTTCATCCACTTCTCCACTTGATTTTTTACTAAACAGTGTAAAAATAAAATTTGTATTAAATGATTAGAAAAGCTGTTGTAACTTGAAGGACACCATCAATTAATTTATCTTATATGTATGCCTTTGTGAGTAGGTTTGTATTTAGTGCGGTCGGAAGTGATTTCAAAGGACAAACAAGATTGAAGTGATCAAACACGTTTATCTGTGAGATAACGTTGACGGTCGACATGGTTCTCTGTCAATAAACCATTAAAACTTCCATTTTGTCATACAATCAAAGTAATATTAGACCTACCCAACAGTAAATAAGTTACACCACTTGATCAATTAATTTAATTCAATGCATGCTTTATAAGTTAAACTTGATTGTATTTGTCCAAAGACAAAAATTAGTCAATAGAGATTCAATAGGGATTATTCGAATAATGTTAGAATGATAATTAAGAATGTTGCATTCCCCTCATTAAAAAATAACTTCTTTACAACAATGAAGACTTTATTTATTGAAGCAGAATGAAGACTACAGTGCACTCTCGTTTATCAGAACTAATGTGGTAGATGGCCAGTTTGGATGTCTAAAAATTCTGATGAAGTGGAGTCAGTAGCAAGTCATTGTTTTCACCGTTAAGGTGGCCAATTATGGTTATCTTTACTATTGTTGGTGAGACAACAAAAAGACATGTTCTGAAAATAAGATACTTAAACTTCAAAAATTGTAACAATAAACGTACATGGAATAAAAAACAACACAGGAAAGAAGGATCCTCATACTGTCCCCACTCTGTTTTTCATAGCATTCTTTTTTGTAAACTCACCAACATCGATTCCTCGAATAGCTGTAATATTATCCTTGATAGTCACACCCCTTTTTTTACTCATAAATTAAAAATCATTTAATATTCCACATAATACAGGTGTACCTGCGAGACACGCAGGCAGTTTAGAAAGTGTATGTTTACTTTCTATTTCTCCCCCCCCTTCCTATTTCTCTCCTAATCCTATTACTCTCCTGTGATGGCCTCGCCAATCACAACTAACTATAAATTCAGCTGTTGAAAAGCATCTGATAACAAGTGATGCAAAATGTGATACATTACTGTATTGAGGGTATAAGAAAATAGATATTGAAGGCACTAGAATTATTTTTGTAAGAAAAAAAATAGTAATCGTATCCAGATCATCAGTTCCAAGGTCAATCAAGTTGGATGAACGAGAGTGTACTGTGGTACTTAAATATTTACCTTTTATATAATAGTTTCCATAATCAAAATCCTTAGTTGGAATGCCAGTTATATATTAGATTAATTTCTCATTAGAGACAACATTACAATTTTCCCTGCCGCTTGCATAGATTCATAAAATACTGAATTGAGCCATAAAGTGTCCACAATGGATAGCGTTATGGAGTTGGTGTTATTTCAATGACAGTGTTTACAAACGCCACCATTTACAAGTTCCTTGACCAAAACAGAGTAGTTAAAATGCAATGAAATGGATATCTTCAGTTTCAGTACTAAATACTGAATCCAACAATATGAATACAATATGAAAGTTATATATGAGGAAATCTTTAATTTTTGGGTCAGAGACAGACTTTCAGAGGGAAAGTTGTAGCCAATGATATGAATTTCACTATGTTATCAAGAAATTGATATAACATGTTTTGATTTTTTGGCAATCTAATTAATAGCGGCATAAAGAGTCTTGCACTCTCACTGAGGACGTAGATCTTGTCTTCAGTTCTATAATTTCGTAAAAACGATATTGTAGGCTATATCGATAACTCTACTACTATCATTAATTGGGAAATTGTTTTTCAAAATGATCGGTTACCATAGAGACAGAGAGTGCCTATTATTGATATTAGGCAGAAACTAACAAAAGCTTTTTCTTCGTAAATGTCTAAGTATTCGATGATAGTTTTTTTGTTCTTCGAATATTTGTGTTATTTTAAGTTTTATGAGCAATAAATACTGTGGTTGTAAAATGTTGCAACTTTTGACTGTCATTTAATACTAGTAAATCTTATTCTCATAAAATGTTTACTATTAACACAGTCATCTTTAAATTTTGAAATAAGAACATGTCTATAAAAAACAAATTTGTTATATCCTATCTCTGTGATGTAGCCTGTCTTTAATACATTTAATAATAATTATGAAATAAAAAAACTACCGTCAGATGGGGTTACTATGAACTGTGGGGCTACTATGAACAAAAAGTAAAAAAATGTTTCGACTTGGCATAATGCCCATTAAATGTGTCATATCATCCTTGTAATATACATTTTATGGTTCCTTGGTTCTTATACTTTCAGAATATATCATTAAATAAAGTATAATTTAGCATACAAAAATTATATAAAAAAAAAAATATTAAGTGGGACTACGTTTTTCGACGAAAAACCGAACCCACCCAAACTCTTTTATGCAGACCAAAAACCACAAAAGATTGGCTCCTCTAAGTATTTTTTTACTATACTTTGGTTAATTGGGATCAAATTCTTGCCATCTAAAAAATTTTGACTACTTTAAAAATATATTTTTTTGTGTAAAAAAATTTTTGCACTTTTTAGAATGAACATGGGGCTACTTTGAACAAAGGGGCTACTTTGAACAAATTTATAATATTAGCAAAATCGCATGTTTTTAATGCTTATTTTTTTGTTTCGGGTTATATTTGAGTAGAAAAGGCCATTTAGACAGTTTTTGGACACTATTTTGCTAATATCACTGCCTTTGAGTTGATGTTTTAACGCTTTTGGTGGTTTAGTTGCTGTATTAATGGCTTAAAAGTAGTGCTTTTTGGTGTTAGTATTTGATTCTAGTTTCATAATGAACTAACTGCTTTTGTGTTGTGTAGACTGTATTTTAGAGACATACAATGGTTCGTCAATACAAACGAAAAGTTGGAGCTAGACAGTATCGTAATTTCTCTTCAGAGGACTTAGCAAAAGCCTGCAGGGAAATAATTACAAAGAAAATAAAGTAAAATAAAAGTTAAGTTAAAAGTTAAATAAGTTAAATAAAATAAACAAAGAAAGTAAAGTTTCTCAGGAATCAGGGGAACAATAAATTCATCTGGCCTCCCCAGGATGATTTTGATATTGTACCGTACAGCGATATTGTTGAGGTTCTACCAGAACCAAATATTTATTTATTTATTTATTTATTTCAATTATTTACATAACAGCTACAGGTAATAATCTAAAACAGCTGTCTTGACTAACATAAAATAACAATAATACAAGAATTTAGAGTAGATAATATGCATAATTAAACTATATAACAAAAACAAAAGGCAGTCCTACTAAAAAAGAAAACAATAACATTTGCAAACTAAAAGAAGATTAAAAAATAAATTTAACTATCTCCACATTTTGAATGGTGTGAAAAAATACATATAATTGTAACAACACATATACAAAAAAAATAACAATTGTGAATTACACTGCTGTGCTTATAAATAATAATATTGATATTTCTCTAGCAATAATAATAAAAATAAACAGAAATACATACAAAGGTCAAGGATCACTACGCCTTAATATTTTAAGACAAGAACTTTTAAAATTATTGTAGCTATCGTTAAATATATCAAAATTATGTGAATTGGTATTAATAAACCTTAAAATTCGGTGTAAAGAAAAATTATAATGGCTTACATTGTTGCATCTGGGCAAGGAAAATAAAATAGATGGCCTTAAGTTATTTCTTGGAACATGTAAACTTAAGATACTTAACAAAAACTGGGAATTAATATTGAAGTTTATTAATTTAAAAACAAAAGACAATATAAATAAATTTCTCCTAATTGAACGTTTATCTTCAGAAAAAATTGTCCTTAATTCTCTAGTAGGAAAATCCCACTGGCAATAAACATTAAATTTCTTATAAAATAAGTATCGAAGAAATTTATTCTGAATTATTTCAATTTGATTGCTTGCTGTAATGTGGCTAGGCGCCCAGACCACAGAACAGTGTTCTAACCTGCTTCTAACTAATGAATAATATAGTTTAATGATCGCTTCACAACTGCTGAATAATTTTGAATTTCTAATAACGAAACCCTGCATTTTGTAAGCTTCATTGGTTATGTAAATCACATGATCGTCAAATTTCAGTTCTGTATCAAAAATGACACCCAAGTCCTTAATTTTGAAAACTTGCTCTAATTGTTTGCCATTAACTGAATAATTAAGCAACACCCAATTTTTCCTCCTATTAAAAGACATTGAAAAACATTTTTTTACGTTAAGATATAATTTATTCGCATAACACCAATCACACAATGCAATAATGTCGGCCTGCAAAGACTCAACGTCAATCTGATTCTTTATGGGTCGGTATATTTTGAGGTCATCCGCATATAGCAACGACTTACAACGCGTCAAAACATCTGGGAGGTCATTAATGAAAATCAAGAATAATAAAGGCCCCAAGTTCGATCCTTGAGGAACACCTGACGTACTAATGAAACTATTTGAATTTAAGTTTGAAATACTAACTACTTGAGATCGGTTCTGTAAGTATGAAGCAATGAACTTAGTAAAGTTAATTGAGAAACCAATATTGAATAACTTTTGTAATAACATGTCATGATTAACCTTATCAAAAGCTTTAGAAAAATCTGTGTAAATAACGTCTACCCTTCCACCAGCATCAAGTTCCATAGAAATATCATAAGTTAGCTCCATCAGATTTGTTGTGGATGACTTAGAAGGAAGAAAACCATGTTGTTGGGGGTTAATTTTTGATTTGACACACAGATACATTTGGTCGAAGAGAAGAATTTCAAAGACCTTGGCAAACGAGTTAATCAAAGATATAGGACGATAGTTCTCGACATTTTCCCTACAACCGGACTTAAAAATTGGGACTACTTTAGCGACCTTCCATCTGTCAGGAAACGTGTGAGAAAATAATGCAAGATTAAAAATGTAGCAAAGAGGTTTGGCAACAACGTCCCGACAACCTTTAACCACGTAGGCAGGAATTTCGTCTGGTCCTGAGGATTTTTTGGATTTTAGGTGATTTATTGCTTTTAAAACCTGGTCAACAGAAAAGTAACCACTGTCATGGTTATCAGCCCATTTAACACTCTGATCTACGGACACTTTGTAGGATGAAGCCGTACTGTCATAAACAGAAGAAAAATAATCCGCAAAAGCTTGAGGAATTGCACTTTTATGTACTCTATTTCCATTATACACCATATTTTCCAACGTTCCCAAATCACAATTTTTTGAAAGACGTTTTGATTTAATGTAGTTCCAAAAATATTTTATATCACCATCTATTCCAGACTCTGTACATAACGTTTATGAGCATCACTAATCTTTACCTTTAAAGTTGCCCTTGCGGTTCTGAACATTTCATTATGGTATCTAGAAAATTTTCTCTTTTGTGCAAATCTATTTTTCGCTTTAATACATGCAATTATTTCATTACTAAACCAACAAGGATATTTACTTTTAAATATAACATTATGCTTTGGTACATTTTTGTCAATACAGTTTAACAACAACAAATAGAACTTATCCAACGCTTCATTAACATTATTACACTGATACAATTCATTCCAGGCACTATCTCTTAAATCACAGTATAAATTTAGAAAATTGGCTTGTTTAAAACAATAGTAAGATTTCATAACAGAAAGATCATTTAACCTATTACCGACACACGACTCAAACCCACCATGTATAATCAAAGGTGGGTGGTGGGAATCTACCGGGACAAGGCCTTCATTCAACCCTTCAACAGAGAGAGAAATATTACTTAACACTAGGTCTAATGTTGTATTGTTTACATTTAAAATATCATTGAAAGAGCAAAGATTAAACAAACTCAATAATTGGCTGATCAACTTACATGAACCAGATCCGAGGAAAAAATTATAACCAACCCCACAAACTTCAGATAAATTGAAATCCCCAATTAAGACTAAATTTTTAAATATTAAACTGTTAGAATTTTCTACAAAGGAACAATAATCATCATAAAATTGCATGCGACAACTTGGCGGAAAGTAAACAACATTGACAACAATGGTAGTGTTTGACACAGGTGAGGTTACTTCTACCCACAGTGCATCGAGCTCCCGCGCAATCAGCTGATCAGTAAACAGCTGGCGCGCTCGCAGCCGCCTGTCTACAGCCAACAATACCCCCCCTCCCCGCCCCATCCCGGTCCCCACCGCATCTCTGTCACTACGATAAACTACGTATCTGTCATCAAATAATTCACTATTATGAATGCTATTATTTAACCAGGTCTCTGACAAAGCAACAATGTCATAACTTTCGGCTAGTATTGATTCATAAAATACACCAGTTTTAGTTCTTAAACCTCTAACATTTTGGTAATAAATACCTATTTCATCTTTAACCATTGAACAAAATTATAAAAGTAACTACAAATTAAAAATAAAACTAAACAAAGTAAATGCAAAGAGTATGTAATTCCTAAGCTAAAACATACATATTGTCTTCAATTTTTAATCCATAACGATTTGACTGACACAATCTCTTCTAAGCTACACGGGTTTCCTTATTAATTATTGCAGCCAAATCATATTCATCATTAATAACTAAAACCTTTGACGCTTTGTCATCAGACTTTCTAGCCTTTACACGTCCAGCCCTATCCACCCACACATACTTATAGTTGTAGTCTGACCTGAGTTTACGGGACTTGTCTAGTAGTACCCTCCTGGATGGTGCCAGTGAAACATTCACGTAGATGGTAGAGTCTGTGGTGTGCCCTGGAAGATGTCTGGTTGAGAAGTCCTTCTTCACCTTCCTTTTAGATAGTAATGAGTCGGGGACATCTCTTCTAATGAATTTAACAATAATCCCAGACGTAGGGCGGTTGTTCCCTCCTTTGATGCGGTGACAGGCGTCGATGTCATCCCTGGTCACAGTCACGCCGAGGGCAGTACCAACATCAATGACGGTGTCTTTCAACGACTCAGTAGTCTCGTCCCTACCCTCGGGGATGCCGAACAGCTCTAAGGTGTTTCTCCTGGAGTACTGCTCGAGGTTGGTGTGGCGGATATCCAGCTCTCTCACCTGTGTCTGGAGTCTCGAGTTATCAGCCTGCAGCTTCTCAATAGTCGAGGCTTGCTCCGTTATGAGTTTTTCCTGACTCTTGATTAAAGCCTCGTTTTCAGCGATGCGTTGAAAACACGCTTCCAACAATTTACCTAGTTGATCCTCAATAGCTTTTTGGCCTTTCAATATTTCGCTTTTGAGTTCATCAAGGACTGGTTTAAGTGTGTCCAATGTTAAGGCCATTGCAGGGGGAGGCGAGCTCAAAGGATCAGAAACAGAGCAGGAATCAGAATGACTACGACTTAGCCTACGTTTCTTACTGCAGATTGCGCAACACCATACGTTACCAGTGGATTGCAACACTTCAATGTCGTTAGGATTAAGGTTTACACAACTACCATGAAAGAAAGACTTACACAATTTACAGAATACCTTGTTCTTGTCAGTCCTGTTGACTTGCTTGAAACATTTACCACAATTACTCATGTCTTTAAGAAACAAAGTTAAGTACACGCAATAAATTAATTTCGACCTCATTAGAGAAAAATAAAGCACAATTCACTAAACAAGTCAAAGTTCATATCATAAGCACAGTAACACACAATTATAAACAGATGTGATACAAATAAACACCAAAACTGTGGAGCGAGAGACAACACGTACCGTCTGCTCTGACTGCCATGGCGCTACTCATTAGCGCTACTAATATGGTTTCATCAAGGGGGTCAGGCGTTTTAACATTTAATGCGGACCTGAACAAGTACACCATTATCTAAAAAAAGTGAAAAGATAAAAAACTGTACATATTGTAAATACATAAGTGATTTTTTAATTTTTAGCTCAAGAACGGACGCTTTTTTGTTGTGTGTTTTTACAATGTTTTTAAGACGCTCTTAAGTGAATTAGATATACTTTTAAAACATGTCTGTGCTCAAAAACTTAATAATTAATTGTTTGAGAAGAAATATAAGGCATTACCAGCTTCTTAAATCAATAAAAAAAAATTTATATTCAAGGACAAGGAAATTCCCATTTTTTTGGTAAGTTGTTTCACTTTCTACGTTGTAAGAATTTTAATTTTTAATATATTTTTACATTTTTTATATGTATTTGTTCATTGAAACCCCAGCTTTTTTATGGTGTTTCATAATAGCCTCTAGCTACAACAGGGGCAGAGATATATGAGATTTAAAAAAAATGTTCATAGAAGCCCCATCTGCTTTGAACAGCCAAAAAAATTTTTTTTTAATTTTACTGTAGCATTTCAATTTTTTTGGCATGCACAAGTTGTAGATAAGATCTGTCCACATCATATGGCACAAGAATGGATTATTTTGCATGTAAGGTTTAGAAATTATTCCCAAAAATCAAAATTTTTGTTACAAAGTAACCCCATCTGACGGTATCCAAACATTTATCCTGGATTTATTCCTTATGAATAACTATAAAATTTATTATTTTCAAATAAAAAAGTTATAAAAAATTAATGAAATTAAGAAAAATGTAATTTGTTATAATCATTAGAAATGACATTTCACAACTTACTAAAAGCTGTAAATTACATTCACCATTTAAGACTAAAAGCAAACATTTAAGTAGGCCTAAAAATGTTAATTTTCAATCCTGGTCACAAGATGTAATGGAATAAACATTATATCATCTCTCACTTACCTTACACCTGCGCCACGTCACTGTGAATGTTGGATACCTACTGTTAAGTCTATTTACAGGAGGGGCAGATGTTGGCGTAAATCCAAAAATCAACAACATGCAGCCTGGATACATGGCCTCCAAGTACCCCTTGGTCCTCATCTCTGACAGTGGGATCAGAAGTAAGTAGTCCTACTAGTGGTGTGTCATTGTGAGATACAAGCTCAGGGTGTCTACCAATAAGGAGAAGTCAGGATTCGGGAAAAAGTCGGGAATTTAGGTTTTTGGTATGTCAAAGAATAACGCAGGTGTCCAGCTCAGTGAAGACAGAAACCTCACAAGGAAAAACTCATAACCAAAATACAAGAATTTAATGGTATTCTACCAACTTTAAAAATGATTTTAGACAGTTTAAAAAAATCATCAGTGGTAAATCTGGTTTTTTGTTGGGAATTTGCTGAAAAATGGTCTGAAAAAGTCGGGAATTTAATTTGTGACATTTGGTAGACACCCTGATAATTCATTCATTCATTTGTTAGATCAATCAAGAGACTGTACCAAAAATAAACTTAATAAATTTAACCCTTTTATCTGCCAGAAGCAATTTTGTATTACCTACCTAAAACTGTAGGGTATTTTTTAAAGTATGTCCCAAGAGTGCTTGGCCTTTTTTGCCGATTTGCGGTTTAAAATATTGAAAAAATCTATTTTGCAATATTTTAATATTTAATAAACGATCTACCGATTCTTGCATCTTTTGAGTTAATATTACTACATGGAAAAGATCATAGTACTTGTTTGGTTGCTATGACAACTTATCGATCCAAGTGTCAGGCCGAGAGATAAGGCTCTGGCAGTTCTCACATCAAAGTATGTAGCCGTTTAAATCGGCTCTTGGCAGTTCTCTGGCAATTACAACTGGTATTCAGATTTGGGGTAAAGAGATTTCTCGAGTTACATGCAAGCTGAAATGTGCAATGGAATAAGGAATGTTATAAAAAAACATCAAATAAACATTATCAAAGCAATTAAGAACAGTTATAAAAATAATACATCTATGATAAAAACAATCAATAAGTAACTTAGGAGCAATATAATTATAACAATTGATAATAATAAAAAGCATTAGCAGGAAGAAATTCAATCTAATAAGTTTGATATGTAAGATAAAATTTTGATACCATTCGATATGTTAGTTCTGATTATTTCATCCATTTTAAATGTTACAAAATATTTGGTCTGCTTTTGAAAGCGCATTAAAAATTGCTGATGGAAATAATTATGTTACTGTTCAGTGATATATATTTATTAAACTGAACTAATAGTTTAAAATAATTTGTAAATTGTATGTAATGAAATTTAGAAAATATTTCTATAGGCCTACAAGAATTGCATGGCTGACACGTAAAGAAAATAACCTGAGGCAGTACCATATTTAGACTAGGGATGGACGGGAATGGATTTTTAGTTCGGGACGGGACGGGACGGGAATTTTTATTTCCCATCCAATTTTGGGACGGGATAGGGACGGGATTGCTCTTCTCGATGCTATCGGGAAATGTTCATTTTGATTTTTATCTGAGTGTCGTATACAGACAAATTAATGTTAAATATCAACTAGTTCTCCTTCCAACTTGTTCCACTTGTTTTTGTATAAGTTACAATGAATGTCCTTTTGTTAAAAAATTCAAATATATAGTTTTGATATTTTAAGGATGCAATAAGATCATGGGAAAGTATAAATTTTATTGTAACCAAATAAATTTAAGTTGAATCACTAAACACACATAAAGGAAAAATGTTGCCCATGTCTTATTTAATACAAGTTTTGTTTAATGAAATATTAAACGTTTGGTACGAAGAATGAAAATAAACATTAAGTACGGTACTAGTACAAAAAAATATATACAGGGTGTTTCAGAACTCCCTACCAATATTTTAGGGTATTGTTCCTGGGTTAAAAACATATCTAAAAATCATATTTAAATTGTCCGGAAGTCTTAAGATACTCACACAGCCGCCATTTTGTTTTTTACACTTAATAATTTTTATTTCCGTAACAGATGGTTGTATTCAAATCATATTTGGTATAAATCTTTATCATACCAATGTACATTCTCAAGAAAAAAATTAATTTTTTCCATTGTATATTTTCAAAATGGCGCCCATTTTAAATTTTCAAACTCAAATATCTCAAAATCGGTAAATTTTATAAAAATTTTACAAGACACAAAATAGTTGCCAAATTAAATTATCTAACCAATGGTGGTTAACAAACAACAAATAATGGAGTTATTGCGATTTTTCTTCATAAAAACGTGGATTTTGCATTGAATTTAATGCAAATAAGACCATTTTAACAGCAAAATCAAATCAATCCCGAAAATTTTCCCGAAATTTCGGGACCCGTCCATCCCTAATTTAGACTGTTCAATGCAGGGCGTAGACACCGAATGACTGTAGGAACCAAGTAAAACTATGCATGTAAAAGATCCTGTTGAAATAGGATTAGCCATTTTATTTTTTTACATCGCATTTTCACTCAACTGCCTGATTTTGTCGCCGCTACTGTAGAAAATGGTGAAACTTTATTAAAAGTAACATAAACTTATAACATTAGCAAAACGAAAACACAAACGGCCAGTAAACAAAAGATGATTGAAACATTTTCACGCAAGATTAATGGACTGCTAGTATATCATAAAATTGTTAATCAGTTTCTTTTGTTTTTTATTGTTTTCATATCCTGAATTTGTTTTTCCATTTGTTTGGTTTTTGATTGTAGTTCTCGTAATACCAGGTCGACCTGTCGTCTACACCGGTGTACGTGCTTCAATGTTTTGTTTGTGTTGTTTTAAATGTAGTATGTGTTGCATGTTTATTTTTAATCAAAGTGACGCAGCGGAAACTAAGACAATTTTAATTCATGACATAGTTTAGTATGCTGCGACATGTACCCGTTCATGGAGTAAACCCCGAAATGGCCGTCGCACCAGGACATCTTTTGTATTGTGTTTGACGGTAAGCAGTAGAATTACAATATTATTCTACTGTAGTTTAAAGTGCAATATTGTTATTCCAGTGAAGGAAGATACCCTAATGGACATGGTGCAGCTTATGAGTGATGACGTTGGTTTGGTTCATCAGTTGCCTTTCACGTGCGACCGAGAGGGGTTTGCAGCTACTGTAGAAAAGGTTTGGATATCATCTTATTTTTTGTTGTAACAACTTTGAAAAGTTAAAAAATGCTTCGCAATTTTTAGAATTTTAAAAGAGTTAATTATTTGAGAGGCACTAAAAAGTAAGTCGTTAGTTTCATTGTAGGAGTACATATTTGTAAGGTTTTGAAAGCAGTACTGTGATCAATGTACAGTAGACTCCTTCTTAACCTGCTATGTTTTAATTTTTTTTCCCTCAACCATCTTAACATTTCAGAAAACAATTTCATATTAAACTGCATTTTTTTTAACTTTGAGGGGTCCACACACTATTGAACATGCTTGACCTGACGGCTCGTCCAACATGTTCGACAGTCTGTTGGATGCTCGGTCGGGTGGTGTGTCGGGACCGGCAGTGGTTTAACCCAATTTGTCAGGCCTGACGTTCGGTCCGACGTCGAGTCAAGCATGTTCAATAGTGGGTGGACCCCTTATTATAGCTTTAACCGGTCATATTTCACCAGAAGCTTGCTTGCATTAGTTTCTCAAATCAAGTTCTTATCACATAGACGTTCCCTGTGAAAAATAATTAAGTGAAATCCCCAAGACGGAAATGAATTTCAACGGAATTAATGGGTTTTTGTTGTTGTTTTATTCCTGCTGTTTGCGCCAGAACACAACAGAGATGTTGTAATGGTAGAAAATTTAGAACTAAAAAGTGTCTGGTAATTAAACAAAATTATAGTGTCTATCACTTGATGTATTTATTTTTTGTTACTCTGGAGAAATAAGTTGTAGGGTTAGAAGGTATATAGCTGTAATATATTATTACATTTAGTGTTATTTTCAATTGATTATTGCATTGAGGCCATAGAATATCTAATTTAACATTTTCATTTCATAGGTTACCGGTACTTGGGTTTAACCGGCCAGTTCTTTATCTGGCTGCGGCGCTGGGAGTCTATCGTTGTACATCTTTTTAATATACGTTTCAATATGCTAGTTTTTATTTTATGGTGTGTTATATGCTGGATCCCTGTGATGTCCAATGTAATTTTTTTTGTCATTAGTTACCTTGAAGCCTATCCCTGATTCTAGTGGGATTGCCTCTGGAAGGTAACTTTTTGTTGGACATTTACCTCTGAGACAGATTTGGCAATCTGTCTGTAAGTTAGCTCTTCTCTGAGATAACTGGTTATCTGATCGAACCTAAATGTTATAATTTTATAAGTTTTACCTTGGAGAAAGTTTACCGGTGAGAAAATTTACCTCCCAGAAGGCTCACATTCTGGCTATTCAACTAGGTGTGTTGATTTTCATAACTGGTTTGACACATCTTGATTGTTAAAAGACTATATTTGCACTTGTTAACATGTTTTGTTATCAGCAAATATCATTTTACAGTTAGAGTATCAATATAAATGTAGCTTCATAAAGTTGGTGATGGCCCCTATAGCACGGGTGATGGTTATGTCATTATGTTAATTGCCAGCAATAATGCTGGTCGTTTATTCTGAGATTATTCAAAAAACCAAAGAAAAACCATTTTAGGACCAATTTTCATCAAAATCCAGTTTGTATAAGATAATAATGTTGCTTACATAATATAGAATAATTTGTGATGTCAGGCCAATTGTTTTCATAACTCTAAGCTTATAGACATTTTTTGACTATGTGCACTTTTGCTCAAATATAAAATAAGTCCTATTATTGAGTTGACGGGGATAGCTATATTTTTTAATGGATTATTTAGATGTATAAAAATAGATTTGGCACATAGATGTTGATGCAGATGTCTGTTTCAGATATATTTTGGAACTCTAGTGGCTCGCATCTACCTTGTGGCAGATCTACTGAGGATCAACTGCCACACGGGAATGTCTGCTCTCATGCGCAAGTGTCTTATTAACGAAGTGGGAGGAATTCAAGCGTTCAGCTGCTACCTCGCAGAAGATTTCTTTTTTGCAAAATCTTTATCAGACAGAGGTTGGAGGATTCGAGTAGCTAGTCTTCCGGCTCTTCAAAATTCTGGTTTCTGTGAAATCACTAGTTTTCAAGCCCGATTACAAAGGTAGAGTATTAAATCCAAATTCAGTATGCTTGCTGATTGCATTATGTAACCAGGTATAATATTGATGCAGTAAAACTTTAATAAGACGATTTCTAAGCAGGTCTGTAAAATAGTTGTCTTGTCAAGGTGCTTGTGGAATTGAGGACACGCTATTAAGATTTTTTTCCTTTAAGTCATGCTATTGCGGTTCTTAAGCTCACTCTATAGGAAGTGCAACCTCAGTGAAACTTCAATAGCTCACTCCATAACATTTAATTATAAATTTTTATCTTGCACATATAATCTTGTATGGTATAGTATGATAGTGTACACTGAAAATATTGAAGTCAATTAATATTTCCAAGTAATATTTGAGTTTTATCATCTTTTAATTTATATAGTTTATATCATGAGACTGCTATAATCCTCTGTTTTAAAATTATCCTCTTGTAAATCAATTTTTTCAATAAATACATGCATTACAAAATTATTAAATTGACAGGTACAGAAACAACCCTAAAACAGCTATCTTAATACAGTTACACTTTGAACAAATTTGGCAATAACTATTGAAACATTAATAGAGCGTTCAATTAAATAAGCTGTTAACAACACATTAAGAAAAAAATGGCATGTAATCAATTAATTAATAATCTTAATCAAGCAGACTGAAGCATGTATTGGCAAATATGTTATATGACTCAGCAAATAAATCAAAATACATATGTTTCCTGTTATGTAGTCCAAGCATTTTTATGAAAGAAAAAATAATGACTTGCAGTTTAACACTGAGGAATCACAAATAAAAATCTTAATATGTTGTAAATTCAGAATGTTGTAAATTGAATGCTTGAATTCAGAATGTTTGTAAAAATCAGATTGTTGTAAATCCTACACGAAAATATAATTTCCTTAAAAGATACTACCGATTTTCCTGTCTGACTAATTGGAGCAAAAATTGCATTAAGAATACATTCCTTCTTTTTGAGAGTTTTTCAACATTGAACATACTTCTAAGGTTGCCAGTAGGGAAGAAAACCTTTCGGTACGCCATGATTAAAAGTTATAAAACTGCAATTATAAAATTGCAGGGCCGCCCCGAGTGCGGGGCGACCAGGGCAGCTTCCCCGGGTGCCGCGGGGAAATCCCCGTTTTATAAAGGCCCAAACACTTCACAAAAACTATAAAATCAAGAAAACTTAAGATAATCAAAATGACGATACTTACAAATTATAATGACTGCTCATAAAAATAATATATTTGTTATTTTGAAATTTTATTTGTCTTTGAAAACATTACTCACACTGTGTTGTATTATTCCTACCTGTACTCTGAGATCACGGTATTTTTATGGTTGCATTGATGACTCCAGTTAAATATTGTTCTTGAATCACACCTTTTAGTAAAAATCATTATGTTTTTTAATGTACTACTAAATCAACTTTTAGGACTTTTGAGGTGCAGGTGCAGGTTGTCTTTGGTTATAGGCCTAGCGTGTAACAGTCTACATGACCACACTCAGACCCACACCATGTTGTCAACAAATTTGAATTTTTTAAGTTAATTTATTCAAACTAACAGCATTGAAAGTTATCTAATTTAATGCTTCCAACTGTAGTTTAACGTCACAGTTCACAAGATAGGCCAATTAACAAATTTAGGGGGCGCAGATCAAAACTCGCTTCGGGCACCGATTACCCTCTGGTCGTCCCTGAATATAAGTAAAGTAGAAAATTGTTTTCAATGATTTCAAGACCTTCGACATAGATGTTGAGAGCATAATCCCACACAACACATACTCCAATCTACTTCTGGCTAGAGATGCACACAACACTAAAATTGTATCAATGTTTTGTAAATAAGAGGTATTTCTGATGATAAAACCCAGAAGTGCATGGACTTTATTTATTATTAAGTCAAAATAATTTCAAAATTTAAGACCAGGATGAAACACTACACCCAAGTCTGTTGTCTATTGTCTAAAGTGCAGTTAATATTGACATCCAAACTTACGGGTATTTTGTCTTGTAAAGATTCCAGCAGACAAACTAGGTAGTATTATTATTTTTTATTGTGCTTCATAAACACTCAACATGAACTATGGAAAATGTACGATCTACTCACGCAAACTCAAACCTCAACAACTTAAAATCCACAGTATCTTGAACTATTTTTAATCTTCTTGAAAAAAGCCAGCCTAAGTTAAAGAAAAATAAAACATACATAACTTGGAAATGATTATACGGTTTACTTCTATGAGTACCTATTGTTTGTATTTTACTTCTATAAGTTTAAGATATATAAAAATTACCTCTATAATTCAAAATTCAGCAGATAGTTAAATTAGAATTTGACTTTCCCTCAACAAGTCGAATTTTACCTATATACCTTTAATTTAAGTCAGTGACACATCTAGTACAGTGTTCGTCACTGTTACAAAACTGTACTGTCTGTTACCTCAGTAGGTTGATTTTAACAAAAATAACCTGTGCAACTCGAACTATTACTAACTCGAACTGTCCGTAACTTGAAGAAGAAGTCTCTGAATTCTGAGTTAGCGAGAGTCAACAATAGAATGATTGGGTTATGTGTCTTACATTTAAAATATAGGTATCATTTTTGACCTTTTACACACAATTTTTCTATTGTTACTTGAGCTTGATTATGGGTATGGTTTCAGATGGGCCAAGTTGCGGGTAGCCATGCTACCGCATACCATCCTCTTGGAACCGTTGTCAGAATGCTTTGTTCTCGGAGCTTGTGCTGCATGGGCTGCCAGCTATCTATTTGGCTGGGAACCTCTAGTTTTCTTCCTTGTTCATGTTTTAGTGTGGTTCTTCTTTGATTGGATTCTCCTATCAATCGTACAGGTGAGACCACTTAATACTCTTGTACATTTAAGAAAAGCTTACTATGAATTGAATTGGCACGTGGGTAATATACAGGGTGTCCAGCTTCCACCTTTACAAACTTTTCCATGTTATTAAGCATGCCAAAACAAACAGAAAAATCATATAAACATATGTCCTAAAATGCTTCGTTAACCCGCTAGCCGCCATTTAGTTTTGTATACATAAGAATTTTTATTTCCGTAGTGGGTTGTTGTATTGAGTTTATATTTGGCATGTACCTTAATCACACCAATGCTCATTTTCAGAAAAAATATTATTTTTTTCGGATGTATATTTTCAAAATGGAGGCCATTTTAAATTTTTAAACTCAAATATCTCAAAAATGAAAAATTTTATAAAAATGTTACAAGACACAAAAAAGTTGAAGAAGTAAATTATTTAAACAGTGATACCAAGTTTTTAAGTATCCGACAACAAATAACGGAGTTATTGAGATTTTTCTCTCAAGATAACCTAAATTGGCATTAATCATAGTGAAAAATCTGTGTTTTTCTGCAGAAAAACCACAATAACTCCGTTATTTGTTGTTGGATCTTTACAAAATTGGTATCACTGTTTAGATAATTTAATTTTTCAACTTTTTTGTACCTTGTAACATTATAATAAAATTTTCCGTTTTTGAGATATTTGAGTTTAAAAATTTAAAATGGCTGCCATTTTGAAAATATACATCCGAAAAAAAAAATAATATTTTTTCTGAAAGTGAGCATTGGTGTGATTAAGGTACATGCCAAATATAAAATCAATACAACAACTCATTACAGAAATAAAAATTCTTTAGTGTAAAAAACAAATGGCTTCTAGCAGCTTAACGAAGCATTTTAGGACATATGTTTATATGGGTCATTATCAAATTAATGGCCAATTTGAGTCTCTGCAGGAAAAAAAATTACTAAAATAATTTTTTTCATGCAAATGAAGCTTTGTAGAAATGCTAAGTATATTATTAAACATAATCTTGCTTTAAATAAAATTATTGGATGAAAATAAATGTTTAAAAAAAATCAATATGTGTCTAATTTTCCCCCTCGCTCACTGTCTCCATGCCTCAGAGTCTAAGTTCTCAGTTGACAAAAACCATACAAATTTACAAAAAATAACTATGTAAAATCCCCATGATTTCCATAAAACAGTTTTATTTAGAAATCAAGTAATAATATTATTGAAAACAGATTGATTTCAGAATAATTCGCTATTATTTCCATGTCCCCAGAAGACCAATAAAAGTGTAGCGATGTTTTGAATTTGCCGCCAAAACGGCCGCCGCCGTCTCGTTTCTCCCGTTCCGGTCAGTAGCGCTCGGCCGAAGTTACGTGAAAGACGTGTTGTGGACGGCAGCATCGTAATCGTCATATTTAGGTTATTATTATCACATTTCAGTTAAGAAATCGTGCGTACATCAATTGCTGTTCCCCCTCGCTCACTCCTCATAACTCATTTATAATTATAACAGCAAAACTAGCAATTGTAGTTTTAGAACTGATTATGAAGCCGTTATAACCTCAAACAACGGGTTGCGCAATACTGCCGGTATAGTCGGGTAAAAAACTAAAGACCTTCAACATTTTCTCTTCGCTCACGTTCCCCCCCGCTCACGGATGAGTCGTAAATAACGGAAATCCCTTTGCTATTATCATCGTAATAATACATTTTATTATTACTTCAACTTGTATTGTCAATTGATACAACTTATTTACTTATTAGTTTTTCATTTATTATTTATCAGTTCCCCTTCGCTCACGGCGTTTCCCCCTCGCTCACGGCGTTTTTCCCCCTCGCTCACTCCCTCACGATCACATTTTCTGTATTAAAAAATATCAAATTTTAAAAAATAATTTAAAAATTTATATTAATTGAAAGTTTATACTCTTTACTATCATTTTATTATATTTTTAAATAGAAATAATAAATAATCTGTCAAAATATGGGAAGTTTAAGTGAGTTTTTTGTGATTGAAAAGAAAATAAGGCACATTTTCTAGTCTAAAGAACACAATAATCAATATAAACTCGTTTTAACTTATGTAGGTGTTAGTAATTACATTTACCTTCAGCATTCAGTTTATAACTTTTGACTTTACAATTTTTTTATCACTTTTTTATCAAGAAAAAAAACGTGAGCGAGGGGAAAATTCTGTGTGTATCCCTGAAATGAAATCAGGAAAATCAGTCTTAAATAAAATTTTTACGCTCTGCTATGTGTAAGGTTTTATTCTGTAGTTAATTTACTTTGAACTACTAATAAATAACTTGTGTTTGAATTTTATTTTTTAATTTTTTTTACCTTTCTTAAATTGGCCATTAATTTGATAATGACCCATATAATTTTTCTGTTTGTTTTAGCATGCTTAATAACCTGGAAAAGTTTGTAAAGGTGGAAGCTGGACACCCTGTATAATTTTACATATATGTATTTTTTTCATTTATCACCAGAAGTTTATAAAGTTTTGTTGTATATTTCAACATTATTGTTTTTTCCTTAATAGGTACGTTCTTTCAATATCCTCGAGTTGAGATGTTAACAATATTTAGTGACTTCAGGTTCATACCGTGTTACCTCAGCCAGATTCCTAATTAATATGAGTTGCTAGTTCATAATCATCAAGGTCAACATCAATTCAAGTCATACCAAAATGTAACAGAAAATTTTTTAAATAATTAAAGTTAGGCTAAATTTCAAGGTTTAAATTTTTTTATAGTTAGAATTGTACAGAAAAATTATCCAGAAGATGAATGGAAAGACAAATATTCATCAATTTACTAAATAGTAATTATTAAGGATAATTTATTAAGGCAGTGATATAATGACCATTAAAATTCTTGAAAATACCCCTTGAGGTAACAATTTGAAGTGTTTGTAAGTTTTAAAACTTACCGTACTGAAACCCCAAAGCAGAACACTTTATCATTCTGCGACAGTGCCCAATATAGGCGGTGCAATAAACTTTTGCTTAGACTTGACAAACAATTGTACATTATTGCAATTTCGAAAATTATCATATCTTTAAAAGTCTTGGAAATTACGCCATAAAGAAAAATTATAGGTACTATTTTAGAACTATTTACAATAACAGACCTTTCTGTCATGCCCAATATTTCTACATGGTAGGTCTTTGTTTCATGGCCGAAAGGATATTCTTACCAGTGATGGGCCAGTTGCAATTTTTTTTGGTTCGGTTTCAGTTTGGTTTTTTTATTGGCATTGGTTGTTGGTTATTTGGTTTTTCAGTTTTTACTTTAGAACCTCCCATGACGCCCATGGTATGCCCATGGTCGGAACGGAAAAAAAGTTGGATATCGGGAGGAGCAAATGAAATGCATTTCCTAGGTAGAAAAACAGGTACAGTAGAAGCTCTCTTAACCGACCCCTAAGGGGCCAGACTATGGTCAGATAACGAAAAATGTTGGTTAAACCGAATAATATCAGAAATATGTGTTAAAAATAAGAAAACTAGTGAAATATTGTTGTAAAATAATCAATTGTTCCTCATGCAATCAATTAGCTAGTTGTGAAGTATAATATAGTTAAGTAGATTATAAATTCATTATTTTTTATCGACCAAAGAAATGTCAATCGAAGTTGTAAACAACCTATGGTATTGTTCACAATTTAGGCTAATTAATGAATTATACCTGGTAGTCTAACAAATTTATAACTTTGTCAAATAAACTTAATGCCACTTTATCAAACGTTTCTCGAAATTTATTTAGCGTAATACAAAACAAAATTACTAGGGGTCACTTATAAGCACTATGAAATAGAGCGATAATCAAACACCGAACTAAAAACGAAATCCCACCTGTAATGGTTTCTATATTTAGCACATTGGGATTTTGGCGCTGATAAACCGAACTTCTTAAGTTTACTCAACTGGTTAATTTTCGTTGTTGGTGATGAGTTTATTTTTTATTCAAGAAATTCCTGAGGAGATCATTTATAACTGATTAGTAAGCAACGTGAGTGGTGGGGGGGGGGGCCTTATCACTTGTTGCCATCGTGTGGCTGGCGTTGTTATTGGTTCTCTGTGTGGTTCATTTCATAGAATTGTTTTTCCAGTTTTCTGTTTAAGCACTGGTTCTTCACTCCAAACCAACATATTTTGTAGTGATTAAACTTCGAATGATTGAACAAATAACATTACACCAGTTTTTTTTCAATCAACCATTTCACCAAACCTCAGACTGCCTGTTAAGGATTGAGTCTAAGCACAAGCAATCTACCTATGTGGGTTTATTTCCTTAGTTTCATAGCTTTTCAATTTAATTTAATAATTTGATTTTATGAAATGTTTTGTTTTTGTATAGATTTTATTCGTAAAATTCTATTACTCAGTCAATCCTTTCACCAATCTTATTTTTCCTTAGAAAAGTATTCTTTGTTACTCTTCTAAATTTTCACTATTATGCAGTTCCCTTTTGTAAATTAACTTGTAGATTTTATAACTTTCAAAGCGGTATCAAGTTTTCTTTCAGTGAAATTTTGACACTGTCTGTTCCAGAACGGCTCGCTGCCATTCAGCAAGTTTGACTTTGTGATCGGTTGGCTGTTCCGGGAAGTGAGCGGGCCTTATTTGTTTGTCAACGCAGTGTGGGACCCCACCATCAGGTGGAGATCTCGCACCTACCGGTTGCGATGGGGCGGCATCGCAGAGGAGTTCCACCCCAAAGTGAAAATGTGAGAATAGCAGGACACTCGCTGATACATGCCTCACTATTTACGCTTAAATTGCTCGCTTGATATTTTGCGAGGAACAAATAATCCAATGTTTTATATAACATAACATTACATCTGTGTTAGTAAGAGTCTTTTTGTATTTGTAAATTAGGTTTAATAAACCGAAACATATCAAATGTGAAGTAAAATTTATTGTTGAATCGGGGCAGTTGAAATAATCGTGATAAAATGGGTACTTATATATTGTATTGCTTAATACGCCTTTGACATAATTAGTTTATCGCATATTGACTTTCAATACAACTAGGGTCTGTTCTTAATCTCAAAAGTCAGCCATGTAAGTAAATTAGTGTTACCACTAAGCATGCTGTAGCATTTAAGCTTTTTTTAGCATTGTAAACAAAACTAAATGCAAATAACAAATCTGAAAACAGTAAAATTACCGTAGAAATGGGGAAAAAAATATAAAGTTAAACAGAACAAACCTAACTGCCACAGCATGCTGTGTACAACTTTTTTTTCGATTCAAGCACCAATTTTTAAGATAATACTTTCATGATCGGTTGTTAGAAATAATGAGCGCCAAGCTACAATTTTATATTGCAAAATAAGTTTTTTGTGACAAGCATCAAAATCACGAATAAAGCTGTTTACAATCTCTTAAAATACGAAAAATCTAAACTTGCCAAGCTATTTGTTATTGATTTAAATAAAGTTTTGCTTTAAGTAAAGCGTAATAAAATACTTGTATTGGAGATAAATTTAAAAATTAATTTTATCGGGTTATAATAAAAATTGTAATATCAATAGAATAAAGTCCCTGAAAATTCTAATAAACTCCAGAAAAAAAGGTTCTCAAAACGATACCAAACATAGGTTACTAGAAAATTTATTGATCTACTTTTTTTTAAACAGTAAAATTTTTTAAGCTAAAAATTTCTTTATACCATAAAATTAAAGGAAGGTAATTCAACTCCTTGCAGTCTGAAATTGATCTTGTATAAACGGTTCAAATACTAAGTTCTAAATACCTCAGGTGAGAAAGAGGTTCTAAATACCACTGGTAAGAGTAATACTGTAATATATAAGTAAACTGAGTGCAGTTTGTTATTTTGTTTAAAGAGGCCATAACCCCAAATTTGTTACTGTACTCTAAGCAAATATTCTGCATACCCAATTAACATTGTGCAAACTCAACATTGAGTTGTAATTTTACATAACACTCCAGATAGAGTAGACACAAAGGGTTGCTCTTAGCCCCCTATTGAAACTTTTTCTCAGAAGTTTTGCTTTAATTGGAATTTAGCCATAACTTTTAGGAAAAACTTTTAAGTTGTGATATTTGCTATTGAATAAAATTTGCTTGGTAATGAGATAATAGCTTATAAATTTAAGTGTTATTAATTTCAAACTATCCTTTTAACTTAAAGTTTTCATAACACAATTTGATTATGTTTAGATATTTTGCTTTAGTATTGATGTGAATTATAAATCACCAGAAAATGTTTAATTTCTAATTATCTTGTCTTCCATATATTTATGAAACTTGAAATAACAATGCATGCTTCATTATAAATGTTCAATATGTCTTTTTACATCTATGGGAATTTTGGTAACAAATTTTGTTTGTTCATAACTATAAATTTTAGCTTTGAGACCTTCATATCCATAAAACCGTAACAATAGTTACGTCATTTCAATTCCTTCTTTAAGGTCTATCTTTTGCTTCCATCGTGATTAGATAACCAAGCATAAAAAATAAGTTGTTGAATATAAAACAATAAAACTGTCACATGCACCGATACATACGGTTGTAGGCGTGCTAAACAAATTAACTACAGCATATAGATATATGCATAATACTGTAACATAATACTGTAGAACCAAAAATATTAATATTTTGCATTACATAAGGTATTATTGAATCCCCCAACTATACATAATATTTTACAATGTAACAAATAAATGACGTCTTGTATCTGTAGATGGCTGCAGGACAATTAATTGAATCCCTTTAATAACTGGTGTTAAATGTCTCATAATCTATTTTCATTTTCTATACTATTTGGTCTTGAAAATTTTGCTAATCCCCCACACTAAAATAACCATTGTGCCACAAAAACTTCAAAATTTAAATTTTCCACTTTTTGGTATTTTTTAGCTTTTTACAGCAAAAATAACCCTTGCTTTTTACTTCGTTGTAATAGGAATCTGCAGAAAGGTTTTTAGAACTAAATCATGTAGAAAATATGAAACCATTCTCTTTTATACATGCCCACACTACTGAGAAATCATTTTTGTTTTGTAGTTCGTTAAATTTTTTGTCTTCCTCCAATTAAATATACTGTTGTTATTTTGTTATTGTTTGATATATTTGTGATGTTTCTTTTTTGTTATTTTTTCCATAACACTATCAGTCATTTTCTTCATATCATTATAAGTAGTTTTTCCATGCAATTGTTTGTTATTTTTTCTACATAATTTTTTATTTTTTCCATATGTATCACTAGTAGTATTTTTCATATTGTTTTATGTTTGTCTTCTATTTATTTCTTTTTGTGTGCCCATGTAATTAATATTTTCTCCTTCGGTTTATGTAAGTCAAATATTAGTCTATTAAAATATGTACCTATTGTAGAAATTAAGTAGTTAAAGATGCTAGATAGTTCGTAGTGATGTTTTTTCTGGTATGTATGTACTAACACTAAATTCAATATTTACATAAAACATAAAACTTTAAAACTATTATTTAGGTTTACTTTCTGTTATTTTTTATCAAGAGTTCATCTTGTAAGTTATGCTGGAATCTGATATTGATTAGTTTTAGCTTCCCTTGTAGTACTTCAAATGAACAAAAAGAGGTTGTAACATACTTCACAAATGCATCGTGTTTTGAAAGATGTATTTTTTATATTTAAGGTACTTTATCCTATTTTTAATGTGAAGTTGAAAATTGTACTGTATTTGTTATATACATTTGAAAGATGAAAGTTATTTTGTTGTTAGCCTTTTTTCTAGAGTTAAGTCGTCTTATTCTTCTGTCTGTGAAATGTTACTCACAAAGAGCTCTCGATTCGACAAAAGGGTTAATAATTTGCTGCCTTAATTTTTGATTTTCATACTGTGTAAATATGTTTATTTGTATATTATATATAAGCATTCAATTGCAAATTCCTTAGGAAGGTTTCAAACATTTTCATTGTTCAGAAATGGGTCACGGAAATTACCTGGAGGAATTTTTGGTAGGAATAAAAAATTTTGTGTGTATACTTTACAATGTGACTTTATAATCACATTGTAAAGTATACAATGGAATTTTTATCAAACACTTTTTTTCTAAACATGATACATGCTCATGTAAGAATACAAGTTAAAACAATGTTAAGTTTTACTCACTATAAGTAGTTTTATGTACTTATCAATTTTGTCTTTAAAACACTTTATGAAGTACTTTTTTATCTGGCCCATTTGTGATTGCTGGTTTCGAAAAACAAGAAGATTGTCATGATAGGTTCGTGTGTAGTTGTGTAACTAACCGGTATCCACATTAGGTGGACAAGGCAAATTTAAATCCGCTGGCAACAAGTAACTTGTGCTCCTAAGGTTTTTTCAGGTCGAAGGGTGGGAGATCCTGCCCTCTGGTTTCTTGTCAGTACAATGAAATGCGTTTTGGAAGTCGATGTTTTATTTTGAGTTTTGAGGGTTTTATGGCATTCCAAGTTTGATTATGCACATTCTATTAGTATTGATGAAAATGCTATGTAATCTAATGATGTCATTATTATATATAATTATGACATTTGTTTCAGTTTTTACTAGAAAATTCATGTAAATAAATAAAGCCTTGTAGATATTCGCTATTTAACTGATGTAGTATTGTCATTTATTATGTCAATATTTTCGGAATATAGTCACCATTTTTGCATTAAGCTGTGATAAAAATATCAAATTCATAAGTTATTTATGTACTCATTTTTGACCACTGATATTTAATTTGATTGTTGAATGCCATTGTGAATTTATAAGAACAAGTTTGAAACAATTTTTATTTTTAAAAATTGCACCATGATATTCTATTTCAGGGTTAAGAATACAAAGATTTTTTTTCGATTAATCAATTGTTTACCTGTTTTGGTCACTTCTTAAAAATTAAGCCAATCAAATTGAGTTTATTAATATATTCAATAAAATGTAACGTTTCATTTGATTTTAGCGATTCCCTCACACAACCTTCTTTACGTTGAAACCACTGCTGCCTACAATGCTTTCCGTCAATTATCCTATACAGGGTTAGGCAAAAGTCTGGACACCCCTAGTTAACTTTTTAACGCGTTGCAGTAGGGGAACCAAACTCGGCACATGTTTACAACATAAAAAACGGCACTTTTTCATCAACTACACAACTTTGCCCCTGCCCCCAAAATGGGGTAATTTGGGGGCAGCCCCAAATTTTCAAATGTAAACCCCTATTGAGTGACCCCTCATTTTAAACGGTTTATCAAGAGAAATGCAATGGCGCAAACCGGAGGTCAATATCTCACCCCTAACCAAAATGGCAGCCATTTCAAAATTTGAGATGGGCAAGCAAGTTTAAGTCTGGACACCCCCAATTAATCTTTTAACGCGTTGCAGTAGGAATACCAAACTCGGCACACGTTATCAACACAAAAAATGCAATTTGTTCAACAAAGAAACAACTTTGCCCCGGCCCTCAAAATGGGGTAATTTGGGGGCAGCCCCAAATTTTCAAATGTAAACCCCTATTGAGTGACCCCCTCATTTTAAACGGTTTATCAAGAGAAATGCAATGGTGCAAATTGGAGGTCAATATCTCACCTCTAACCTAAATGGTAGCCATTTCAAAATTTGAGATGGGTTGATTGACATTGAATAAAATTAAATCGGAAAATAGATATTTTAGAAATACACATTTTAAAAATTATTTTAGAATTTAACCTACTAATTCAGTTTTGCTATTAGGTTCAATATTAAAATAGTTTTAAAAATTTTCATTTCTAAAATAGCTATTTCCCGATTTAATTTTATTCAATGTCAATCAACATCTCAAATTTTGAAATGGCTACCATTTAGGTTAGAGGTGAGATATTGACCTCCAATTTGCACCATTGCATTTCTCTTGATAAACCGTTTAAAATGAGGGGTCACTCAATAGGGGTTTACATTTGAAAATTTGGGGTTGCCCCCAAAATACCCCATTTTGGGGGCCGGGGCAAAGTTGTTTCTTTGTTGAACAAATTGCATTTTTTGTGTTGATAACATGTGCCGAGTTTGGTTTCCCTACTGCAATGCGTTAAAAAGTTAACTGGGTGTGTCCAGACTTTTGCCTAACCCTGTATTTATGCACCACTGTTCTTGGAATTGTTAGTAAAAATCAACCATTTTAATGAGCATTAATTCAAGTGGTAATATGAGCACTCTGCCTGTCGCCACCACTTCAGCTAAGCTGTCTGTAAAATATACAGGACTGCTTCAAAATTTTTAAATAGGATTTTAGAAACTGTTTCAAACATTGAGATTTCATGTGATTTTTTTTCAAACCCTGCGATCATTTTTGATTTAGAACTACAACCCACGCAAATAAATAAGAAGTACTTGTGTATTGAGTGTATACTTGTTATTTTTACAATATGGTAAATAACCAATCAATATTTTTTTCCATATTCATTGTACAAAACATTATTAATTTGTTTGCCATTCAAAGATAGTTGTGTTAGTAATCTTAAATAATTAAAAACTATAACAGTAAATTTTTAATCATTGAGTTTTTTGTATGAGCCAAAGTCTATTGTGTGAATTCAATTTATTTTAATAACTCCGGAAGTGTTCTGTCTAATGTCACAACTAGATTTTTCACTCGTTAATTAGTTACCAAAAGTGTCAAGTGATTCCTAAAGCTAAGTGAAGTTTGCTTTAATTATCAGTTACTAAGAACATAATTAGTTTTTTTATTGCTCTAAATGCTGCAATCAGTGTTTTAAAGGCGTCTGAAAGAAAAGCTTAAAATTGAAATTTCACAAAATGTCATTATTAAGTGTAGATTTATAGCTGGCATATTGTAAATGTGTCGAATTTCAAAAACATAATATACGCTTTAACTCGATATTACATTTATGAGTACTTTAATTGTATATTTTGCAACTTAATATTTACTATTGTTAAATAAATGTGTTATTTAACAAGATTTTTGTATATATACATCAAAACTGAAGTTAAGAAATATTGTGTATAAATATTTGTAATATATTAACATAATCCTAGGAAAGTGAAAGTTGAATTAAAAAAATTTAATTAAAATTACAAGCGATTGGCTGTCTTATTTTGGTTTGGTTGTGTTTTATTAGTTAAAAGATTTTCTTATGAATGTAAGTGTATGACTGTAGTGGGTGCAAAACACAAATAAACTGAACAATTTTTTTAAACAATCCACATAAAAAATACTTGATTCAAAGCTTACTATGTTCTAAAAAGTTTTAGAACTAATGGTAATTGTTGGTATTTATTGTTCTAAAAATTACAAATGATATATTTCTGGAAACAAAATACAGTAGAACCTCACTTAGTTTAAGTGCAGGAGTAGCCAATTGATTTTGAATTAGAATAAGTTTGAAATAGGTTTGAATTTTAGAGGATATAGAAATTTAATTCAAATTTTAGAGGTCCAACTTCTCAAGACTTTTAAAGACAATAGTCAACTACGGTAATACTTAAATTTTAAGAGAATGTTTAGAAGAAAAGTTAATTCTTGATTTCTCAAAATATGATCAACAGCTTTCCGATAGTGACAAATTCTGAAAAAAAAACAAACTGCCCCCAAGATTAAAGTTTGACTGCTTCACAAACATACATATTGTTTCAATCTTATACCGAGCTTCCTTATCATGACAAAGTGAACTTACTATTCTTTTCCGTCTGCATTTTCTGCACTTGTCGTGTTATCTCCTTCGACCAATGAATGCACATCCTGATAACATCAACACGCATAAGTCAATTTTTCAACAGGCCTATTTATTGTGCTCAATTAAAATTCCAGATGTTTACGGGATTGCAGTTTGATCTGTAGAGGTTGACTTTTGGAAGTAACGATTCAAATAGCGGCAATGACTTTTTGAAGTAACGATTCGAATAGCGGCAATGAATCTTGAATTATTAAGGTTTGGGTGTAAGCAGAGTAGAATTTTGGAGGCTATATATTGCATAAAAAAAAAAATTTGAACTACCAATATACTATTTTTTATTTTATTTTATAGGTTTTCTGAAGGGAATGAAGAAAATTTACTAATTACTGAGGTTTTCGAACTAGTGAGGTTCTACTGCATTCGCTTTTTAACCATAATGTGCATTGTTTACATAAAAAGAGGTCAGTTTGTTATATGTTAAAACTTGACTATCTCATTTCAGCTTCTTTATAGGCACTTTTTTAAAATGTATTATAATAATGTAAATTATATTTCAACTTGTTAAAATGTGTATTTTTCTTCTCCCTCTATTCCTATCAAAAACTGTTTAAACCCATATGATGATCGGTTGGATATCAGGGGTGGGCGAGTACTCAGTCCTACTCAAACTTGACTCGAGTAGTTGCAAATACTCGAAATTTGAGTCGAGTAGTCGTCGTCACTTCTGCTGCCACCAACATGATTGATGCTAATTTGAATTTTAACATTCAATACGGTTAGCGTGTACCAAAACACACCATTGCTCATACAAGATCCAGCTCACCCCCTTGCTATAAGATTGCCGTATATCCTATACTATAATACGAGCACTGTCTAAAGGGATGTGTGTTCTACGATCTCGAAAACTAGTGGGTAGAAGATTTGGCTTAAACTTTGGAACTAAGAGTAATTTGGTCCAAAAATAAGTTTAGAAACAGCATCAATCCCAAGAAAAATCAAATTTTGTAAAAAATTAAGTTTAAATCAAAATGGTAATTTTTATCATTGGTCTTATGGGTTGCTATTTTGGTAACAAAATAAAAACAAAAGGATAAAGAACTTTAATTTTAAGCAGTCTTTTTAAACAGCTGATAACTGTGAAGAGATATAGTTGGTCGTTGGTGTAAATTTAATATAGCTTTTCCATAACGCTATAACAAAAGTGAATTAAAACCAACGAGTAAAGATCGGTAAACCTGGTACTTCTTCCATAAACACCCAACGAGAATTGAAAGTACTCTAGGATATATATGTTTCCTATTTAACCTCATCTGAGAAAATCAGAAGACCTAACTTAATCTGTTATTAATCTAATTTGGTCGTTTTACTTTTTACACTACCAGAGTTTATTTTCTCATTTCGAATTCACAATTTTTTTTTTCTTTTGAAGCAATACCACAGAAAATTTGACTTCTATATTAACTTTAAAATATCAACTGCTAAATTGTTGAAATGATAGCTTTTTACATTTTATCAACCGTTTCTTTTTTTATCAGGAATTGCTCATGTGATTTTTAGCGAACTTCCCTTTAGGGAATTAGGGTAGTAGCCATGGTGAGACTTAAGCCCAGGCAGGACCATGTTACTTTTTTATTTTGAGGTCCCCAGAAACTAAAAACACCGTATTCGTTCATATATATATACAGGGTGTCTTTGAAGTCTGTCACCAAACTTCATAATATTGCTAACTGGGTCAAAATAAGCAAAAAACTTCATATGAAGTTATGTCCTAATTTACTCAGATATCTGTCATTTTGTTTTTTACACTTGGTAATTTTTATTTCGGTGACGGATTGATGTAGAAACTTAAAACTTCATACTGTATTCGGCATGAACCTTTGCATTTTTTCTTTTTTTTTGAGGGAGAGGCAGGAAAAATGCATTACGCATACAGGTGGCCAGCCTGTAGTGTGTGGGGCTCCCCTAAAAATCGGGTTTACCCACTAAAAAACCTCTTCTACTCTTTAGGATTCTAACCTGGAATTGTTTATCACATTACGTCAGGCTAGGCCTAAATTTGGCTTACGCCCGTGGCGCTCGCTCCTTATCCAGCCACTCGATCAAAGGATCTGGGCCACTTCGCGGTCCAGATCGGTTGTCTTTTCCAGAAGGATGCCCCGGACGAACTGTGATAAACAATCCCAGTTGCCCTCATCCTCCAAGATCTTTTGGCAGACCGAGTCCACCGAAAATGCAAAAAAAAATTTGTGCGGCCTCCAAGCTTCATTACGCCCCCGACGGTTGCACCGGAAGCCCTTCCAACGGTTGCAGCGGAAGAAGGTGTGCTCCGCATCATCAGGAACGCCTGGGCAATAAATGCAGTCCGGTGAACTTCAAGTAATGAATTTATGGTTCAAATGTAATGGCCTTCTTCTTAATAACAGTAAAACATTTGCTATAAATTTTCATTCCAATTACTCCAAAACAAAACATTCAGATGATTCTTATTTGAACAATGTAGTTAAGACATCTCAAAATGGCAAATTTCTTGGTTTACAGTTGGATTCTACATTAAAATGGAACCTCCACACAGCTCATCTCATAAAAGTTTTAAATAAAGGCCACTTTACTCTCTGCACTCTTTCTAGAACTGTAGATTTTGCAACTCTAAAGATGGTTTATTATGCATACATCTTCTCACACTTAACCTATGGTATAATTTCTTGGGGCAACTCACAGTCCAGTGATTCTGTTTTCAAGATCCAAAAAAGTATAATACGCACAATGATGCACGTAAACCATATTACCCCAAGCAGACCTCTGTTTAGAAAATCTAATATCTTACCATTGCCCTGCATATACATCCTATATACTCTCCTGTTTGTGAAAAATAATCTGCATAAATTCATTTTAGTCAAATCTCACCATAACTACCCAACAAGAAACAACCAACTTCAATATCCACTTCATAAGTCATCTGCCTTAGAGAGATCTCCGTCATACCAGGGGGTATTCGTCTTTATAATAAACTTCCTTCTGAAGTAAAAGATTTCACTCAAGTAAAGTTTAAAAGAACCCTCACTAAATACCTTGCTAACAATATGTTTTACAGTGTTGATGAGTTTCTCAGTGCTGACATGGGAAATATGCTTAAAACAACAACTTTAATAATTTAAACTTCCTTGTCTATCAGAATAAGTTGTCTTGTCAGCAGTGATTGTTAGATTTAAGAAACTGACTTGTCACCTACCATTAAGGTATTATTTTTGTATATGGTGTATTTGTATTATGTGACTGAATAAATTAAATGAAATGAAAAATGAACCGGTCTTGCACATCCGTTACAGGTACGACCAAAACTAGCCGTGACCTGTCAAGAATTGGGTCAGGTAGTAGTCCACCTCCCCATGCTGCCGTTCCACCCATGGTTGGACCTGCTTGATAAGTCGCTCAGTCCATCGTCCTCGGGTGTCGTGCTCCCAGCTGTGTTGCTACTGCTGGAAGGTTCGGGAGCACTCTTCTGTTCTTGACGTGTCCTTGCCGATCTCGCCTTGTCTCTGATAAATCGCCTTCCTCTCTCCTGCCAAGAGCTTGTCAGGGATGACTCCAGCGACCACCAGGACGGCAGGCTTGGACACTGTCCGGTAGGCGAAACACACCCGGAGCGCCGCTTGACGCTGAACCCGGGTGAGTCACAACCTGTATAACTCTTTATCGAGAGCATCTGCCCACACCTCTGCTCCATAAGAAGCACGGACTGGACTGCAGACATCAACAAACGTCTTCTGCTGGATCGGGGACCCCCAACATTTGCCATCAGCCTACTAAGATAAGTACCTTAACGGCCTCGTCCGCTGTACAGAAGATCTGGTCCCACCAGCTTAACTTGGTCTCCACCATAACCCGGAGGTACTTGGCAGCACGAATTGATTGGACCACCTCCCTTCCCACTCGGAACGGGACGATGATGTCGATCCTCTTCTTCGTGAGGATCACGATCTCCATCTTACTGAGAGCAAGCGAGAGACCGTGATCGGACATCCAGAAGTTGACCACACGCATGACTCGGTTCAACTTTAGTTGGGCCACCTCAACGTTGAGTGCAGCACTGTCATCTGCCATGTATCCGGTCCCCGTACCGGTATCTGGTCAATAAAATTTGGTACACCAGGCATTGCATCCCTTGGACTACATCTAGCCATTTTGTATCACTAGGCATTTATAGTTACTTACGAAAACAGCAATAAACAATACATCTCATTACAACCCGGTAAGCGAAAAACGCGATAAATGTGACCGACCGTATCCATAAAAACGCCTGGTCCGTACAACGCCATCAGGCAAACTAAGTGAATATGACCTTGAAGGGTAGAGGAGGAAGGTAATAGTAATAGCAGCTCTCAAGGCCAAGTAGTTTAACCACTATTACAGGGCAAAATTACGCATCAGTAAATTTGACCCATGTTTCATTTATAAGTGTTAAAAATCAAAATTTGTTTTGGATTATTTGTTGTAAGAACCACGGGAAAATTATGCTTAATTAAAACACAACAAGCTATTTAATTTGCTCACATACACTCTCATATATCATTTGGCGTTGTTTTATATGGTGGAACTAGTGAAGCAAACCTTTAATTCAATGATGACGTGATGTGGTACTTGAATCTACATTCCAAAGTAGTATATTGACCTTAAAAAAAAAAAAAAAAAAAAAATCAGAATTATTTTAATTCTTAAAAATCAAGATTCAGTGAAAAATTATTTTTCTGCGGATACGGTTTATGGCATGTATGTCGTTGAAACTGTATTGGCCATTAAAACAGCTGAGAATTCGTTACATAAATTATGAGATTTCCACATATACAACACAAGAAGGAGAAATAGAAACAAATTTGCATTCCATGAGTTTTTTTTCAGGAAAAAGCCTATTATTAGATTTATTTCCAAATTATCACAAGAGATTTTGACCATATTTAAATTAAACTAAGACAATATCTGATACAATTAAAAGACACCACACTCATTTGAGGTGATTTTGTGTCAGTGAATCAATCCCATAATCTTTCGGTAAAAATTATCTTCTTTACCTTTTTATTGTACTTGTTGTTTTTTTAAGTTGATTATATGAATCAAGTCTTATGAACAACACAATGATTTTATGTGAAAACGCAATTCTGTATTTGTACCTTGATATGTATACACTTACTGTAATTGTATACAAGACGGTAAATATACAGGGTGTTCGGAAAAAACGTTTCAGGAATTCAGGAGGTTATTGCCCACATCAAAATAAGCAAAAAAGTTACAATAAACATATGTCCTAAAATGCTTCGTTAACCCGCTAGCCGCCATTTTGTTTTTTACACTAAATAATTTTTATTTTCGTAATGGATCATTGTATTAAGTTAATATTTGGCATGCATCTTTATCATAGCAATACCCATTTTCAAGAAAAAAGTTATTTTTTTCCAATGTGTATTTTCAAAATGGCGGCCATTTAAAAATTTTAAACTAAAATATCTCAAAACCGGTAAATTTTATAAAAATTTTACTTGACACAAAAAAGTTGACAAATTCAATTATCTAACCAATGGTACCAAGTTTGTAAGGATATGGCAACAAATAATGGAGTTATTGAGTTTTTTATGCATAAAAACATTGATTTTGCATTGTAATTAATGCAAATTAAGGTAATTTTAATTGAAAAATCTCAATAACTCCATTATTTGTTGTCAGATCCTTACAAACTTGGTACTATTGGTTAGATAATTAAATTTGTCAACTTTTTTGTGTCTAGTAAAATTTTTATAAAATTTACCGGTTTTGAGATATTTTAGTTTAAAATGGCCGCCATTTTGAAAATACAGATTGGAAAAAAATAAATTTTTTCTTGAAAATGGGTATTGCTATGATAAAGATGCATACCAAATATTAAATCAATACAATGATCCATTACTGAAATAAAAATTATTTAGTGTAAAAAACAAAATGGCGGCTAGCGGGTTAACGAAGCATTTTAGGACATATGTTTACAGGAACTTTTTTGCTTATTTTGATGTGGGCAATAACCTCCTGAATTCTTGAAACGTTTTTTCCGAACACCCTGTATATGAAAGATCTTATAATAACCGTCTTTTATACACACATGCCCAGTTGGCCAACCTTTTCATACTTTAAAGAGTGCCTGATCTATACCATGCTTTGTTTTTCATCACAAACCATCGGTCCAGCCACCTTTGGAAATTTGAAATATACTTTGACTAAACTTGCACTGATTTATGTAATTTAAACGTCAAAACTGTTCAGGTTTTCCCCCTTATTTATTTATTGCTCCTCCCCATATCCGACCATCGCCTGATCTCACCATGGTCGGATATGGGAGGTTCTACTGAATTGTATTTTTGTAGGAATTGATGAAATATCTGAGAGGATAGAATAAAAATGTTAATCATAAAATCAAACCAAATAAAAAATAGTTAAGAAACACACTCAAATTATGGCTTAAGGAAAGATTTTATTATTCCATGTTTCATGTTTAACGATTTACCATCATGTGAGATAATTATTTTTAGTTTTTTTAACACAATAAAATATTTTGATTTCTATAGTTGAAAAATGTATATTTAAAAAAAGGACTGTTGTATTTGTATGTTCAATATTGAAAACAACATAGTAATATTAGTTCAACTATACATGTTGAACACACAACATTGATTAAAGTTTTATTCAATTCATAAAAATTAGACAAAAAATTAACTATAATTTGTTTTTGTACGACAATTAGATCAGAAACCAAATACAATGAATTGGGTAACTGATAAGGACATAAATCAGATAAGCTGGCTGATGCAAAACAACAGAGCTCTTCTGTTCCATCTATAGTCTCATATTACAATTGTATTGTTAACCTCCCAGAACCCTTTTCCGTTATAATTGGTTTCTTTTTAACTTTCTATCTTTCCTTAAAAAAAAAAAATTCTCTCAGTTATCAACCGATAAAACCGAATTAGGTAACTAAACAATTTTAGTGGAGTTGAAACCATTTTAACACATATCCTGAATTTGTAACGGATGATTTACTAAAGCAATACACAATGGCAACAAATGTTGCCGTCAGCAGGATTGTGTTAAAGACCTAGGTGGCAACTAATGTTGCCTGTTGCCGCTTAGCTGCGAACAGGTTAACAACCGACCCATCCCTACAAGAAACTTTTATTACCAATTGAATACATATACATTTATCAACGGGGGGGGGGGGGGGGGGGTCCCTGTTTACCACCCCAGGCGAAAATGCCTCCCCCCTCGTTGCAGCCCTGCTTACCCAGCTGCATCTGTTCCTGTATTAATTAATGATCCTGACAAATTAATCAGTTTGTCAGTAATGAAGCTACACCTCATCTGATCGCCTGCCCTCTTTATACACCTGGAACGCTCACACCGTTGTCAGAACCCGCAACCTGGGGAAAAAAGGGCAGGCAAGAACAACCAAATGACTAATTCTGTCAGTGCACGCTCTTTCATTCATACATACAAAAAATTACAAGAATGAACCTATATATTTGTAATCTGCATAAACTGCTGATTCCAATGATATAAAACACGTTGGTTGTTTTAAAATCATCTAACAATGCCTCTTCTGTGTAAGGCAAATTGAATTATGGATTATTTACTTATTTTCAAAGTTAGTTTTTTAAAGTTGTTTATACCATCTAGACAAGTTCTTTTTTGATATTGTGTAACTTATGTAAAATAAACTAATTAAAAATTAATAGTAAATTATACAGTTTCTTATACCTATACTAAGAAACAGATGAAATAAAGACAGTGGAGATTTGGAAATATCAATAAAATAAAATAAAATAATTATAGAATTCAGTTTTTTTTTTTAAAATAGGCCTATTTATGTTTTAATTTTTTTTTGTGACAATTTTCCCTAAAGACAAAATATTATTGAATAGTTAATATTTGAATAGTTAGTGACCGTTTGAGAAGCGTCTAAGTGAGTGCGCACACCAGTTTCATTTACTCATTTTGCGTTTTTGCCTGCCCTTCAGAACACGGGTTGCGGTTTTTGGTTTGAGTTTTGCCTTGCGTGAGTGTTCCAGGTGTATATATAGAGTTCTATGGATCCAACACATTCACCCTCCACTAATATTCACCTTAAAATACACACCACAGAGTGAATCAGTGTTTTAACACTTTGGGTGCGGCTCGGTCACCGGTGACTGGTAGCGAAACGTGCGCGCTGGCCTGCCCGGTCACGTGTCGCCAGCTGTGACTCGGCGAAATGAATCAGTCAGTGTGGCCCTGGGTTGCGGAGTAGTTCGGAGTTGTTTATACGTGCGTTACTAGGGCAACCTGCCTTCTTTCGGTTGTGTGTCGCCTGCCTATCCCGTGGGCCGGCTCCGGTCCATTGTGACCTGAAGTTTTTTAATTACTTTTAACTCTTTTTTTGAAGTGTTTCTTGCGTGTTTTGGTGTGATTTGTTACACAATATTATGTTTAATATTTTTTTTTATTTTAGTTTTATTGTCTTTTGTTTAGAATGGACTACCCAATACCAGAAATGCTTCGACCAGTACTTGACGAAGTTTGAGTAAAAAAAAACAATGATTGGAAGGGTGGAAGGGGCTGTAAATAGTTGTAAATATTAGTTATAATTCTATTGAACATTATTATGATTATATAAAACATTTTTGATGTAAAAATTCGATATTGTGTTACGAAAAACCATGTATTGTCGTTGCGCGGGCCGGCTCGGTCACCGGAGACCTGCACTTTTGGACGCCATTTTTTTTGTGAAATAATGCAAGAACACCAGTTTGCAGCCTCGATCTGGACTTCTAGAGACAAAAAGTAAGATTTTATGAAAAAAAAATTTTCAGGCCCGCGGGAAAGATTTCCGATATTCTTTGCCGCACTCAACGTGTTAAGAAATACGTCTAATTTAATGCAAGAGCAATATTTCTAATTGGATTTCATACTGGCATCCTTAAAACTAGTTACCATCATGTATGTTGAAATGGGTAGTAAAAATGATTGTAGGACTTAACAGACATTATGCAACTTGTCCATTTATTACTTTTAAATCATTTTGTACACAGAATGTCATAACTAGAATAGTTGAAGTGCCTGCTGTTCATACTCTCAAACCGTTACCGTACAGGTTTCCAGTCCTACATTGATAAATTGAGTGTCTCCTGGTATGCTCAATTCCAGGCTTTACGTATGTGTATCAAAATTAATTTGTTTGCTTTGGCTTTCCTTGTTAACTTGTTAGTGTACATTGGACTAAAAGAGATGACAATCAAGTTGTTTCATAACTCTAAGGAAATAATGGTAGGAGTCTTGAACCTCACAAAAATTAACTTAAATTATTAGAAAATACATTACATTGTGGATTTATTTATTTTTATTTTGGCACAAGACATTACTCTAACATCTAAAAAAGGAAATCCCTGGCATAGGCCAGTGAAACAGGTATACAGGATACAACCCCAATCATTTTCAGTGGATACACATACGGTAGTCTGTTTTAGATTTATTTCTAAAACTACAACAAAACAATTATTTTACAAACAGTATAAAACATTTATTCGATTTCTCACCGACATAAACAAAAATTTGTTCATGTTTTAGATTATACACTATTGAAGTATAATTATACAACTTTAAAAGCTAATTCTGCTGACACAAATAATGTCATAGATAGCTTACTCACATTAAAAATTTATGTAGTATTTTAGATGTAGCATTGACATGTTTGTGGAAAACAAGAAAACGAGAGTCGTTAAGTGAACAGGCATTAGGAAAAAATCAGGATGGCCCCCACATTTTTCCAAATTTAATGTACACGTGACAATAAACATACTACATTCATGGCGAAAAGAATTGTATCCAAATAACAAAGGGCTGAAAAGGAAGGCTAGGTCTGAAATTATGCAATTCAATTTTTGACCGAGTAAAGAAGCAAACTTAAGGAATACTTAAAAGTTACTGACAAGTATCAAAATTATGCAAAGTTGTTTTATGACATATCACAAAATCACAATTTCATGACGCTAGCAAACACTAACAATATTATATACATATATATAAAACACTAAAAAACTATCAATTAATGTGAAGTCCAGCTCTTACACAAGAAAACCAGAGTGTCAAGTACTAGAATGTTTCATCAAACTTTCCTTTTCAGTATCCATCTGTCTTTGCCAGTTTGCCGTGGGTTTTACTGACATCTAGATGACTAGGTTTAAACAAGCAACATAAACAAAACTTTTTATCATTAGAAGGAGATTTTTTAAATTATAATATCTCTACTATCAGTTAAGTTGATAACCAAGAATGACGTTTTTTTATGAATTTCTAAAATAGTAAAATGAGGCAGAAAGCGAAAAGGAACCTCATGTCAGCAAAGTGAATGTTTCAGCACACAACCAATTTAAGTCATTTGGGTTAAAAATTTTGATTGTTTAGATACTTTATTATTTCCTCTACAAGACCCAATCAATTTAGAAACAGTTTCATTTTTATGAAATGCTCAAATTTCATAAAAAAGATTAGGAAATGGGACCATAAGTCGTTTATGGAGTAATAACATGGGGCCAAAAAGAGGGCCCTCTTCTGAAATACACAAATCCATCTCGCATAATTTCAAAACCTTGTTTTTCCTGAACTCTCATGGCAACCCAAGGAAGTGTAATGGGTTTCTAGAATGTTTTCCATCAGCTGCTTCACAATCAGGTCTGTTATCAGTCTGCCAATAGCACATTTGTTTCTCTGTTTTTACCCAAGAATAGGCCCTACTTAAACTTTAAAATTAGCCTCACCCATCCAGTAGTTGTTACTTCTGAAGTCTATTTTAATGAACTGATGCGGCACTGGATCCATTTTTTAGGACTCTTATCAATCTTACAACACAAGACCGACAAAAGGTTCTTTTTTATAACATGCTATTACCAAAGACTTGTTGCAATTAAAATGAGTTTTGAGGAAAAGGAAAAATGTCCTTTATCCTTTACCAAAGTTCAAACTTTACCAAGTCAAACAAAAAGAATCGTAGGGACATGGAAATTGCACCAAATTATTAGGAATTTAAAGGTGATTTCAAAAATATGAATAACTTAAAAATGAAAATTATTGACAAGAGGTTCATATTTGCTCTCTACCTCATGAATATGAAATAATGCAAATAAAATTGTGGGAAAACTCAACTTTTTTGCTTTTCTATCCCCAGAGGAACTATTTCCCTATTGCTAGTTACAGTATCTCATTTTGTTAATTCGTTCAAACCACATTAATAATTATCACATTCCTGTACAAATGAAGTTATGTTAGTAAAAATTAACAAAAGACTTTTCCCAGACTATGTCTGAGTTAGGTATTACGAATTTAAAAACATGAAACTATAATGATATTAGAGCTGGCCTTAATATCATTAATTGGCTTTCCTGAAATGACACTTGGCTGAAAGCCAAATTACTTGAATACATAGTAAAAGGATCGAAAGAGAATTGGTTTTGAGGATAACTGGTATTATTAACACAAACCAACTAGAAGTATTACTTTCTTTCAACTTCTGAGCATAGAAATTCAATTTACACAAAAAATGTGTTTTTTATGAGATTTTAAATGTTTACTGATTGGTTGCTGGATTCACAAAAACAAAAAGCAAACTAAAATAAACAGGACTCAAACTCCATCACAATGTACAACAACAAGCACACAAAACATTGCAGACATTAGGCAATCAATTCCCTTTCAGACAATATGTGATAACATGAGGAATACTCCTTTGAATACCAGTGCAGAAAACAAGATCAAGAATAAGCTCATGTCACAGGTGAAGACAATCCCATCATTTTATCAAACACAATTTCGAACACCTGGTTTTCTTGGTGCTCACTTACAGTTTTCTATCATATCTATTACACTTCACAAGGCTTTAAGAGCTGTACAAACAAGATAATTTACAAACTTAATGAAATAGTTTTAACATTGGACTAACTCTACATCTTATATATAAAACAGATTCCTAAGACTTCCATAAATTTTAATACAACTCAGGTGAAAAGGCTTACAAGTAGGTCATTCAGTTTAAAATTTGTGTTTGATTTAAAACGGATAATAAAATGCAGCATAACAATGACTGATTCATTGTTTTAAATAAAACACATTTGCTGATAAAAAACTGCACATTACTAATAAAAAACTAATTCAGAAGATGAAAAGCATTAGTACCTTGTTCAGTCATTTTCTAAGCTAATTTTACTACACTAATTGGCAAGTTTCGGCAGTTAGCCTGTCCCTGAGAAAAGAAATGTGTGGCAGAAAGGAAAAAGGGACCTCTTCGCAGCAATTTTCGACTTTTGAGTTATGCATGTTTTTTAATTCTTCATTTGATTCCTAACAATTTGGCGCAAGTTCCTAAGTGTAAGATTTTTTCCGTTAAAGTCATAGGACTTTGAGATTACGTGAGAGAAAAGGGTAATTTTGAGAAAAATCAATTTGAAAATTTCAGCTAAGCATAAAACAAATGTTTTTCATATTTAAGCTACAATTTTGGTATGAAAAGAAAGTCCTTAATCTCCTGTTTAATGGGAATGCCAATTTTTTTAACTCAAAGTAGGTTTAAAAAATGATGTTTTTATGCATGTTGTGAAAAGTGATATTTCAGAAAATGGACCTTTTTGCGGCCTGATGTTATTTCTCCATAAAGAATTGCTTAGTTCCCAAATGCGACCTTTTGGCGCATGTTTGGTTTTTGGTTACTAAAAAGCGTTCTAGATTTACAATAAACTAGTAGTAGTTCACCTCGTTACTGATAGAATTCGTCAGAGTGCAGTTTTCAAAGTGTAGCATAGCTATTTGATTTGTTTTAAACGGGACCTGTTCGCGGCAATGCTATTCCTCCATAAGTGTGAAGAGCCTTAGATACGAGCGTAGTTGAGCGCCTTTTCTCAAGCTAGACATCAACTACTTTAATCATTAATTTGAATGTTTTATTCCATTACAAGAGTTTTGTAAACTATTTGAACCAGTAAAGGACAAAGTAGAGCACATTAAAATGAAAAAAAACGAAAATTGATATTTTTGACCTATATTGACAAAATTGCCCGTACTGAAATTTTTCCTTTGCCGCAAAGAAGTCTCTTTTTCCTTTTCGCCTCACATATATTAAATGTTTTACAGAGTTATCAAAACTTTACCAATAGTTTAAGGAGGAATAAATTATGTCAAAGGAGTATAACATTTCCCAAATATTCAAATAATAAAACAATTGTTCAAAATTGGTTAGATCTGAGATTGAAATGGTCATGTGGAAACAAGTGATTTCAGTTTCAAAATGTCTTACTGTCTGAATAAGTCATATTAACATTTGACAAACCAAAGGAAATGCTGAAAGCGCTCGAGTACAGATTTCATACATCAAATGAACATTTTGATTTTTCAAGCACAAAGAAAATCTGAGAAAATTTAAGCAATAAATGAATAATCAGGCCTACCTAGATTAGAAGGTTTTCTTTATGTTTGAAAAATACAAATGTGGATGAAGTTCATTTGACAAAAATCTACTGATTTTATATTAGCAACCTGATGTGTTCAGAGCTACAATTTGCTTTTGAAACTCTTTTATAAGTTTTTGACAGCATGACCTGCATCAATCAATGGGAATTTTTTAACAGTAAACTAATGAAATTAAATTTAACATACTTACTCTTAAGATTTGATACAAGATTTTATTTTCATTGTTGTGACCTGGATTTTTAAGTTTAGAAGGATGATATGCTAAGAGCAGTTTATCAACGTATTAATTTAAGCAATCGTAGTAATATACCCACCCCTACTCATTTTGTATTTGTAAAGAAAATAGATACATCTTGTAGTATATATCTTTTTAATAGTTGTGACTGAACTGAAAGCTTACATCTGAAATAACACTAACACACGAGGTAAGACAAATTTACATCACCATTTTTATAAAAATCGCTAAAAACCGGTCATTACAGCATATTATCTAAGGGTAGTACCACAATTTCTATTAGTAATAAAAACATATAGCGTAACTAACAAAAATAACATAAAAATTCAAGCGAGTTCCATCTTGTAAGCCTTTTTGTAAAAAATATAAAATTATAATATTAACTAGGAAAAAATAAAGTAACTGTAGCATATCTATATTGTTTACAATGTAATTATGATATAACTGCCATAAGAACTCTATAGGCTATACTATTACAAATATCACATACAGAATATAAATATTAGGTTTTGTACAATGAAAAGTGAAAAACACACATTAAATGAACTTTCAAAAGTAATGTGAACCTTCAAGACTTGAATAAGCAAAATAACCTGCCGTAAATATTGTACAACATACGGAATTTGCAGAGTAAATAGAAGTCATACTACTATATAAAATAAACAGTTATACTTCTCTAACAAAATAAATGACTTTATGCAAGTGTCAACACTATTCATACAAGCAAAATATAAATAAAAAGTCAATAAAACAATCTCTGTATAACAACAATAAAAATATTTCTAAACAGGTATAACATTGAAATTCTTCAAATTGTATTCACATTTGAAAATACAAAAATATGGTTTCAAAGTGAAAGTAATAAAAGAAGTACGATAGAGATAGATTCTATCCGTTTCATAGTTTAAAGTATCAGATAATGTACATTTTTGGTCGTCTTAAGATTAGCAGCAGTCCAACCTTTGCTATGGCAACCTTTGTATTCATAGAACTGGAAGTCTCAGAGAACCATACTACGTCTTAGCCACTCACTGAACTGGGTGTAACAAAATTCCAACAGCTGAAACAAAACCTTTTGCTATACCAAAACACAGTGAAAACTGGAGAGACAAAAAAAAACTGTCTCTACTTTAGTTTTATGGAATGTAAAATGTGTCAAGGGTTAAAATGGAAAACAGAAAAGCTGTTTAGTCTGGAAGAGATACTAGACATTACTTAATATTTTTACTCACACTAATTTTAACTCAATACAAGACATTAATTCTTAAGCTAGGTATTCTTAAAAATTTATTTAATCAAAATTTGGAATTGGAATAGTCACACTAAGGCAATTTTAAAAAGTATCCATTCATAACTTACTATTTAAGATGTGAAAAGTCAATAAAATAGTTACTGTAGTCCATGTGTTTGACTTTAAAAAGTTGTTTTAAAGGTTTTCAGGAAGTAATTTAACTTCTGACAGTTACCTTTCAAGTAGTTAAATCCCCTCTTCTAGAATGAGGGTTGAATCTGTACGAACATATTGTGTAAAAAACTGAGGCGAAAACAACCTAATTGTTTAGTCTATCGTACAACTTCCTCTAATCCGGTACGTCCTGGATTTAACATGTGCCGGATTATGAAATATGCCGGATTACAGGATGTATACCAGAAAAAATGTAAATTAAACAAAAAAGACTATAAAACACGTATTTTATAATTAAAACAGCTTTTAAAGAATAAAAATTATTGTATAACGTACTCTACTATAATGAAAAATACAGTACATGATTATGACACTCAAAAGAGTACAGTAGACGCCCGATTATTGAGGTACAGTAATTGGGACCGAGGCCACCTCGGACTCGGGGAAAACTTGGATACAGTTATACGGAGATATGTACTATAGTGTAACTAATTGAATCATTTAGTTTAGAGGATATTTTGTTGACTTTTGTTGTTATTTAGTTAAGTTTTTTAAATGTACAAACAGCGTCACAATAAAGTGACGCACGCTAGCAGACTGAACAAAATGTAAACAAAGCTACAGTGACGCCATGCCTATTGCGGAATAACACGATGTCACCTCATGTCTGCCAAAGATGGCTCGTCTTCCCAGCACACATGCCAATACGGAATACGCCACAGTCTAATATGTTATTGGGGGACAGCCACGGCACTAGTATCGAAGCTCCATGTTTAGTGTTGGCCGCGGGAAAATTAGCGAGCTTTAAGCTGATGGAACCGGCGTGACTGGAGTCCCCGGCCGTTCCATTGGGCGTAAACTTTAAATGTAACTCCATGGAGCGGCAGCCAACTCTGAAATGCATTTTGGCCGTTATCATTCGATTGGGATTTAATTTGAAAATTTTGATTGTTATCAGCATTGTATAGTCAATGGCATTATTGTCAGTTGTGTTCGTGTTGCATTGATGGCTGCGATCACCTGTGATTGTGTTGTTAACTCGGACGCCAACCACTACGAGCACTAGTAAATCCACACTAGCGCTCCAAGCCACTGTTCCCTGCATAACTGGAGTCCCCAGGTGGTTCAGGCGGACAACCTAAGTGATGGAGTGTCATGACCATCTCCCAATAACCTATATTAGACTGGGAATACGCTTTGTACAACACAGCGTTGCTTCGCAGCGACTTTCGATCCCAAACAAACTTGATCACTCTATTGTTATTTTTGTTTCTGTCAATATAATTTTCTTTAAGTCGTGCTTGATTATCAAGCGTGCCGGATCATAGGATGCCGGATTACTGGAAGTACCTCTTAAAAAAGGTTTTATTCTGAATACCCAATTAGCTATTGGGTTATTATTAGCATAGTAATCAATATGTTTTTATTTACCTTTTTTTTATTAATGCAGTCTACGATGTCTTCTTTTTTCGCCTTTCGGTCTTCTTTTTCTTCTCACCAACCAAACCATCTTGCCTTTTAGCAATACACACTCGACAAAACCAGTCATTTGAGTCAGGAGGTACTTGAATTCCAACGCAAACCCTATTAAATAAAACAAAAAATTATTGTACTTCACACTGCACATGCATGAAAACAGTGTATATCAAGCACATCTATTTTAAAAAGACATCCTGGATGTCTTTAGGCCAAAAAGAGGAATCAGCTTCTGGTATTGATGGTAACTGAAGACTAAAAATTACTACATATACATAACTGAACACAACAAGTACAGTAGAATTCTAATAGTTCAATACCGTATGCACTTAGAGAGTATCTAAGAATCAAAATGTCAAACTATAGGGAGTATAAAGGAAATTTTAACATAGGAATATAAAAATCATGAGTTAATTTAGGGAACATTAACCTTTAAAGAAACAACTTAATTGAACTTTTACATAACCAACATTCAAATCATTCGCAACTTCGTTTACATTGTCTACTTTGTCAGTCTCAAACATGGACACTATCAGTCATTACTGACATGTTAGGGGGCCGTCCATAAATTATGTCATCGCTTTTTGGCCAGAAATAAAGCCAATATGACTTTCTTGATGGAAAAATAAACTAAAACAAACTATAAAACAATGCCTAAAAATAGTTTAATGTATTTTCTCAGATAATAATTGTATTATAGTTGAATTGTGTATGAATTTATCATTATTTTACCGTCAAAATTTGATATAAAACATAATTTTTTAAATGACGTCATATCAAAGCCGACCCACTCCCCTTTTTTCAGATGACGTAATTTATGGACGGCCCCTAAGTTGTCACGGTATGACGAACTATTGAGGTTCTACTGTGGATTAAAATTCTGTTTGATGCACAGTGGTTTGATTTTTGTAAATAATATGTTACGAAAAAAGTTGCGTTACCAGTGTTGTGATTGGTCTATAATAGTTGTTATTGTCTTTTTTATTCTCTTTAGTTGTTATTATCACAAAACGTGTTTTTTGGTACAGAGAGCTAAAACAATTAGGTCAAAGATACAACATTGATATAAACTTTGAATCTGAAGATATAGTAACACTTGGGACGGAGCTGAGGTCGGTGGCGGAGGTGGTGCGGGGGAGGTGGAGGGGGAGTGCGTCCGCCGTGTGCGTACCTCACTGTCTACCACCAGCAATTGCTGACGCTTGACCTTGGCTTCGAACTGGGTGATTAGAATCAATTATCTTCCAACAATGCTGATATAATATCGTGGGCAATAAAAGCTAGGGCGGAACTAATAGATTTAAATTACAAACCGTGGATTGTCAATAATTATATTTGCTCTCTTTGTAATTTGAATGTTCACGAAACGGCCTATCATTTTATCGCAATTTGCCCTATTCTAACACACATAAGAACATTCTGGTTTGGAAAAAATACTTTAAGTGAATTTGAATATACTCAGTATTTAAATGGGAAGAATTGGCGTGTCCCATCAGATTAACTTAAAAGAGCATGGCAATATAGTTGGGAAATTATTAAAGAATTTAATTTTTAAAAGAACGCTTTCCCCATGAACAAATAATTTTTATTGAATTTACCGTAGGGTATATCAAAGTGTATTTCTTTTATTACTTTTGTCATAGTTACTGCCATATATAGTGATAACCGAACAGACCGTTACAATGATAACCATTGTTCTACAAGTGTTTGTTTTATTTTTGTGTAATTTTTTTTTGTGTAAACTTGTAAATAAAGCACTTTTTTCATTCATTCATTCAATTTTTTCTTTTAGCTGCCAGATCAAGTAATAGAAACAGGAAAATTTTTTTACAAGTGTTGTCTATGTGTTCTAGCCAGTTTAATTTAGAATCTATTGGAATATTTTGTAATTTGTTTTGAATACTTTACGCTTATAACTAAAAACCAAACAGGTACTAGATTTAAAGCTTCATTCGTGATGTGTTGAGAGTTTGAATGTCATTATGAGCTGCAATTAGTTTAGTATAATCTGCATATTACAAAGCCAACCCCAAAATTACGTGATAAATCATCAATACATATTTAGAAAGAGGAATGGTCCATGGACCAAGCCCTGCGGAACAACTGACACCACCTCCCTTAATCCAGATAGAGCATTCCGCCAACAGAAACATACTGCCTTCTGTTGCTCAGGTAAGATTGAAAGAGCCCAATCTGTGAATCATAGATGCCATAAAATTGAAGTTGTTTCATGTGTTTTGGTTGTTTCAGGATCAAAATTAGACTCTAAACTACGTTAAATTACCTTATGGTCCGCCAGATTGATCCATGTAAATCCTTTATGGATTACGCGTTTCGGCTTACAGCCAGATCCTAAGTAAGAACTTGCTTCCCATCTATTGGTGTGTCAAAGTTTTTTAAAAATGTACAAAACACAAAAACACGGAACACACAGACAGGAAAACACGTACATGACACTTATAGCGCGTAGGCCTACAATAAAAGATCGGAACAAATTATTACTAGCGGCGCCGCGGATGCGTGTCGAGTCTCGACTGAGGTAGCTCATCCGTTGTCTTGTGACCTTTGTCCTCTCCTGGCGTCGGTGCTAGATTATGCATCAGCTGTTTGGTTGTACTTGATATAAGTGTCGAAAAGTAGATTGGGCTGGAGTGTGTTCTTATCATTAAGCAGGTCGTCTGGGCTAGATTTTACTGCCTTATATATTTCAAACTGTTCTAATGCAGTCATCACACGTCCTTTTTGGCAAACGTGCAATGCTTTTAAATTGCTCGCCAGATCTGTGTAGCTGTGATTACTATTTACAAGATGTTCGGCAAAATTTGACTTTTGGACCTTTACCTTTTTAGGAAGATGTTCTTTAAACCTTTTAGCGAAAGGTCTCCCAGTTTGTCCAATGTAAAATTTATTACAGCTATCATATTCGATCTTGTACACTCCAGTCTTCTGAGTTATATTCGGAGTGCGTCAAAACTTTGACGCACCAATAGATGCGAAGCATGTTCTTACTTAGGATCTGAATATGGCTGTAAGCCGAAATGCGTAATCCATAAAGGATTTACATGGATCAATCTGGCGGACCATAAGGTAATTTAACCTAGTTTTGAAGTTGTTTGATTGAAAGTTGAAGTTTGTGAGGAACACAATGAACAGCATTTGTTAAATCAAATAATGTTAGGGATACAGTTTCTTTGTCCTCAAAAGCATTTAGTGTTTTATTTATTACATTGAGAACTGCTGAAGCAGTCGACTTTCCTTCCTTTCCTAGAGTAAGGTATTGCACTAGTAAATGCGTTGGACTGTCAAGTATTGGTCAGGGAGTAAACAGTAGTTTAAGACTAAAAAATGAAGTAGCTCCATACATACCAGTGATACCAAGCATCGCAGCCGTCACAGCCTATCATCGGACTGCCGTCATCCTGGCCGCCGCACGCCGGGCAAATCCACACCTGGTTGCCTTCCTTGTCCTGGAAATACCTCACAAAATGTTATTCAACTCCTCAGAGTGACCAAATTCTGACCTGCACAACTCCACAGTTCGCTGGGGCCCAGAGTAGCTGACTGATCACTTAACGAGTTTTTAATTTCCGATCCTTGACCCAAGCTACAGTATACTCTCAATGGAAAATATTGTAAAAGATGGAATGTTAGAATGAGATGATGCTTCTTTAAACTAAATGAGGTGATTCAGGTGATTAAAAGGGAAAGTAAGATTTACAGCTTATTAATTGATATAGGTTATAAGTATGGAAACAGTAATATGAGTTGTAGCCATTCCTTTGACACCATTGAAACTGAATGACCAGAAGTAAATGGTTCAATAATATAGATTTCAATTAAACCTATTTGTATTTAAACACATTTTACCTGTAATTGCACTTGTTCAGTCTAGAAGGCACATCAGAACAAACTGACAGAAATGAAATGTTTAAGAAAGTACTCGACTTTATTCACCCAGTTCCATGCAGCCCATCAAAACAAATAAACAATTAGTATGTACCAAGCAGCATGTTGGGACATACTTTTAACACAAACATAATTTTATATTTTAAGTATGGCATTTTCATATCCTAATACATTAGAAATATCACAGGGGAATGGTCCCACAGGCTAACATTATCGATAATCAACTATATATATCGTATGGCTCATTTAGCCAGCCACCATGGTTTTAGAATAATAAAATAATATATATATAATAAGATAATCAACTGAGTTGTTGGGTAAAGTTTTTGTGAAAGGGAGAGTCCTTATCAAGAGTTCTTGCCCTTTTGATAGTAACCATTTTAAAGAAATTGCATATTTTGTCAAAATAGTCTCCTTGTAAAAAATTTACACTCAATTTTTGGTGATGGACCTTAAAGGAAAAACAGGAGGGTTGGATAATTTATTAGGATTGTATTAGAACTCACTTAAATAAAAACTATTAGGACTCTGAGGATAACATACTGACAAAAAATCTCTTTCAAAATTTAGGTTAATCTATTACTTCTTTGAGAGGTACACAATAGATAAAAAAATAATTAAATACGTTATTTTTTCTCAGTCAGGGCCGAGCTGTGTCTACGTTAGGTCTATTTTCATTGATTGCTTAATTCTAATAAAGTTAAAATACTTTGTAATAAAAACCCTATTATTATAGATAAGAATTACACAAAAGACAAACTTGACAGAGCCACAAAATCATTCCAAAAATTCCACTTAATTGAGAGGGCTGATTTTCATATTACAGCAGTCACATTTACATAACACAAATTCAACATTAAATTAATTTGAGTATGGAGAAAAATTCAGGTCTTCTAAAAAAATAAACTTAACGATAATTTGTATTAAGATGGGTTGAACAAATTTCACAAATCTCCTTAAAAAGGAGACATTTTTATTGGGATAAAACATTGAGGGGACTACTGCACTGCCAGCCTATCTAAAGGAAAATGTAATGGCTTAGCAACAGATGGTGAATATATAGTGCTTAGATTACTCAGATAGAGATAAGTAAAAATAGGGGAAATGGCAGGTAGAGAGTGAATAACTCACAGGAAAGAAGAAGGCAATAATTAGTATTTTAATGAATAGGTCAAATTGAAATATTGCATAAGACAAAATGGACTGCAGAACAAATGTGTGGAATAGGTATGCAAAATGTGAAATTGTCCTTTTTAACTAGAGAAAAATAGAATATTGCCCAAATCTCCCTCCTTTTTTTTTAGTAAAAAAATATTAACTTTTGCATCTGTTGGGACTTAAGCACAATGATGTAATTTGTACATGCATTTATTAAATTTCAATGCCAAATAATCCCTGAAGGAAAGGTTTTGGAAAATTATTAAACCATCCCAAACGTAGCAGAGTTGTAAACTAACACAATATTATATAATGAGCGAAATATTACTTAAAAGGGAGCTTGACCCATTTAACCTTTCCAAACAATAATAAAAAAATAAAAATAAATACTTAAGGAAAACTATAGAGTGACATGATTTGGTCCTTTCCCTGGTGTGTATTGTGGTACAGTAAACTTCCTCTAATCCGGCATCCTACGATTCGGCACGACTTTAGACAATTTTTCATTCATAGGTATAAAAATAATGAGTGTTCAAGTTCGTTTGAGATCGGAAGTTGCGAGTGGATAACAATGTGCCATACAAAGCACTGTGGAATGCATGTAGGGGAGACGAGTCATATTCATCCGACATCAGGTGACATAGTATAATTCTCATTTTAGTTTCATAGCCATGTGCGGTGCTTTTATTTACAGTATATTATGAAATGTTTTTATACTGTACGTTGTAAAGCATTTTTTAATAGGCCTAGACCTACATTTATTACGATTTTTTTCTTGAATTCACATTTTCCTAAGATTCTGGTAATCCGGAATATTTTGTAATCCAGCATGGGTCAAGGTCCCAGACATGTCGGGGATTAGAGGAAGTTTACTGTATCAAAAAATTATTTAAAAGATCAAAAGAAATATGAAAGGCAAAAATGTACAAGAAAGGAGGAACCAAATAAATTGCTACTGATTTTCATTTAACATAAAGAGGTTGAACATAAGATGTGAAAACAATTATATGTGATATATTTTGACTGTGTGAAAATAAACATCAAAACAATCCATATGACACTCAATTTAATATAATTGATAAAACTTGCTGTCAAACGATAGAGAACAGTGAAACGTCAAGTGAAGGAGACAGTTATGAATGAGGTACTCACCGTCTGCACGGCAGGGATAGTTTGCTTAGTCCCCGTCGAACTGCTCTTGCCAGCATTGCCCTCTATCAACCAAGGACCACCACAGTTAACATTCATCGCCTGACAGCCTCACTTTATACCACACTCCGAGATACTGATACAAGATGACCAGTCCATCTTACATATTTATACTCGTAAAATAAACCTCGCTAAGAAAAATCGAGAAGCAATTCCATACAATCGATCATCACACATGAATTATAATTATACAAAAAAATCATTTTGGTTTTGGGTATTCGTATGAGTTCTTTTATAATGCAAAGGATGTCGTATATTTTGCCATTTAATTAATGGTCTAAACCCTTGTCTCTTTGGTACCTTGAGTTCTACAGTGACATGAAAATGGAAGGCTTCAGTAAAAGAAGTCTTATGAATCACATCAATAATACCACGATATACATTAATACCGCTATATTGAAAATGCGTACCAAACTGATTTTGTACAAAAAAATGAGTTATACAAAAATTTATTGTACTGAACCCGACCAGGAAAAAACTGTTGTACCCTAGACCCCTACATATCAAACCTAATTTAAATTGCTTTAAATTCTGGGAAATGTGCCAAAAATTTTACCAGGAAAGGTTGAATGTCTTGGGAGTTATATTATTTGAATGGAAAGTTTGATTGCTTGCCATTGCTTTACCATTTTTGACACGGTCATACCCCCAAGGTTAGGTTTGTTTTGTCAAATAAACCAATTTTACGTTTAAGATTTTTGAACCTCCTTGGTGAGAAATTTCTAGAAGTGTGAAATGACAAATGTTAACCTCCAAAAATACCATTTTATACCCAAATTTACTCACAGAATGTTTTATTGTAAGTTGACTGATTAAAAAAAAAATTTACCATCCTGGGACTTTTGAGACATTTGGTAGGTATGTTTAAAAAGAATGTAAGGTATTTTTAGCTAGCCAAACCTTTGTTATATGTATATTTTTCCTACAACAAAAGATTTAGATTTTTTTTATTGATTATGTTCTAACATTATTAATTATTCTTAAGCTTGTATTTTCATTCAGCTGAATGCTGCTGACATAACCTGCACTGTAACTGTTAGCAATAAAATATCTGCAAATTGCAAATTGTTATTGAAAACCTTACGGAGCATGAGTTTTGAAAGCGCCACAGTGTTTATAATTTTAGGATTTAATAAAAATAGCATACTTGATCATTGGTAAAACATATAAGAAAAAGTAGAACATGGGACCTGTCTATATAATGAAATGAGTAGTCTCACACACTTATTGGTCGTATAAACACCCGAGAGACTGATATACCTTGTAGCGGGGCATTGGCGTAGGCAGACTTTCTCACAGCCGTCAATACAGTCTGCCAAGTGCTGTAGGGGAATGTATAATCCATCATTCGCAATAGATATTATACCGCACCAAGTACTTCAAAGCAAAAAAAATGTTGAAGCACAAAAAAAATGAGAGCAATCTAAAAACAAAAACAACAGAACAGAAATTGTTTGGTTATTTAATGTAACAAATTAGGACAAATTTGACTGTCAAAAACAAATGGAATTGCTTACGTAAACAATTGGAATTTTATAATCTGATATAAATGAATTCCTAAGTATACGTTTCCCCAAGCTTTGCCTTATCTACAAATATATTTTATGTAAAAAGTTTTGACAATATAATAATTCATAAAATGAAATTCTAATCTCCTGATAAAATAGCCTGAATAATTTGCAGTGTGGTATAAAGTATTTGTATTCATCGGTTTAAGCAGCCATGCAACACTCAATCACACATGCAGGAAGTAAAATTAAACAAATATTAAGTATTTCGTTGGGTTAGTAAAAGCTATTAACCACATACTACTATAAAGTAAAGTACTATAAAAACTCTTGTAACAGACAAAATATTCAAAATATTAACGACAAATTAAATTATGAATGGTTTATCATGCATAGAGGAAATTTGATATCTCACCATATGTGAGAGCTAAGACTAAAAGAGACGATTACGTCAAAAGAACAAATAAAATAATATTTTATAGGTGTGGGCTTTAACATGGTGGCAAAACAAGAGGCTTCTTGATCATTGGTGTTTACCTTATGTAAAATCTATTAAATGGCATGGATGCGTGTTTTCATTAAAGAACAAAGTTGTGTGTTAAAGAATTAGCAAACTATGTTTGAAATTGAATGTCAGGCATTAGTCTACAGAATGGTGATATTTTGCAACTTGAATCGCAAACATAAAAATACCTATCATTGACTTTTTTTACACTTTGGCAAAATAGATTTCTAAAAATTTGTATGACTACCTTTTAACTATGACTACCAGTATTATATGATTTTAAAAAGTTTCATTCTCTAAAATTGCTTCAAAATCTTGTTTCAAAAAAAGTAACTAAGGGGTCACAGATGTTGAGAGACAAGGGGAGTAGCAGGTAAGATCAAAAGATTTTTAATGGTGCCATATATAAAATAAACTTGAAAAAAGGAAATTAGACTTAAAACATAGTCAACATAAAAATATTTCTTCATTCAATTTTTGTGGTCTGGCGTTAGTTTCCAGTAGAAGCCCTCTAGTCTGACCTATGGTTCGGCCGCCGAATAATTCAGCCTCAGTATTCTGGAGATGAAAGGTTCAGCCACGGGAGTTTCCCAAGGAAAAAATAGGCAAGAGTCAACTTGTCCCATGTTACATCACTAAAATATATCAGTTCAATTGACAATTTCCAGACTATTCAATTTAGGGTGTCTTCTAAAACTTTGTATTAGTGTTCTAGTTTTGATTGTTAGCTTTTTGTCGGGTGTTTTGCTTCCCGATCATCGATGTAACATGGAAGTTAGGTCACTAAATAGATTCTGTCGCTTTTACGGTCCATTTATATTTTAGGGCCTTCATTGACAGTATTACTGTCTGTTAAATGCAGGTTCATCACTAGTGACCGCTTGTTCGTTTCCGATTGTCATTTCGGCATCTGAGATAACATCTGAGAGGGAGAAAATCATGATGAAAAAATTGATTCACAGCATTGATTGGGCAAGTATGATATCTTTCATTGTTAAGAATATCCTAATAGGTCATTGTTGGAACACACATATAATACAAGTCTCTGTTTTACCCCTTTAATAAACCGCCGGTTAATCCGGCCATTTTAAAATCGGCCGGTGGTCCGGTCCCGAGGTGGCCAGATTTGAGGGCTTCTACTGTATTTATTCACAATATTAAACAACATGTGGTCTTTATCCACAGTGAATGTGTTAATTTGAGGCATTGCTTCTTTCTCTGGCTGAGAATTTAAGCAGGCTCGCTAAATAGCGCAGGCTGTGATTTGATGAATTACTTCTGAAAAGCCAAACTCAGCCCAAGAGACAAAAGATTGGCTAATCTACTCATTTCAGAGTCAAAATCCAATGATAGAGGTTGAATAAAAATATACTTACACATAGGTATGCTTTTCTTTACAATGAAACCCACAGCACTCCCACTGACGAATGGTCACATTGAAAGTTAAACTTGCAAATTTTGTATGATTAGTACTTTACCTGACCACTTCCAAGACCTGATGGCTGGGCTGGGACTCAAATGTAAAATTTAAATTTCTTTGGCTAAACTATCGATGTAGTCTCTTCTTATATTCTAGCAAGCGTTCTTGTATGTGGAACTTCATACAATAGAGACATTTTGTGAATTGTTCGCTTAGTGGTTTTGAGTTGACATTATTATTGCATTCAATAGAATTAAAATATGATTATTTGATAAAGTTACATATAAGAGTTTTATTGAGTGTACATTGAGTTTTGTTTAGAAATGTTTGTATTGGAAAACTCTCTATCTATTCACTTTAAATTAAAAGATATGATACATCAAACAGAAGAGAAATAACAACAATAATCATTATAATCATAAAACACACACACCATAATCCAACAAAACTAACTTTTCAGCAATTCATCGCCGAATAATATCAAGAAGTCTATATCATTATACAATGTTATGATTAATTGTGAGGAAGAATTAAAATTTCATAAAACAAGAGTAAGGATAGGGAAGAGAGTATACTGTAGCTTGTCTACGATAAATTTAACGGAACATGCAAGAGGGCTGAGAAAGTTATCTTCTCTGCCCAAGTTCTGAAATCTAACAGCAGAAACTAAGAGTGAACAAACAACGACCTACACAGCCATCAACTCCCAGCTACGACTGTGGCCTTGGGGAGTCAGGTAGGAGAATTGGTAAAACATGGCCCTCGGTTGTAGTTAAATGCATGGATACATTCATGTTGGTTACCGATACATGAATTCTACAGGTTCAGCATTAACGAACATTTTTTCAACTGGGAAAACATTCAGTACAAAAATCTTTCGCTTTAACAAAAGTTTGTCACACATTAGAGACTTAGTTTCTAAGGATATGCATTATAATTCAAACTTAAATATTGTTTCATAGAGATGGGCCAATACTAGAATTTTTTATTACCAATACCAAAAGCCTGGCTTTGAAACTCGATACCAATTACACAAGCTATTCAAGGCTTATAAATTGCCCAAACTAAACTTTTGTTCTATTTGATAAAATTTAAACACAAATAAAAAAAAAAATGGTAGTTAATTTCACATCAAATCACAAGATATTATTTTTTTTTTTATTATTTAAGGGACATATAAAATCATGATTTATTGTTCACATTATGAGTTCTGTTTAGTTTAAGTTTGCACAGGTACTATAATAACCAAACATTTCCCATGAATAAATAGGTGTTTGAAAAGGACTACACAGATAGTCGAAATGTGACAAACTTTTCAGTGTTTTTTGTGTGTGTTTCTTTACCTGTGTCATATCTTTTTCCTACAAAAACATGAATAAATAGACATTTCAACCATATTGGACAAAAGACATTACCGTACTAAGATATTACTTAGTTTTAAATGGTAATCATTTTATTTCAGCACAATTAGGTACTTTGTCATACAATGCACTGAGATGAATAAAAAGAGTGTTTTAGTATTGTACAAAAAAAAAAAATTATTAATAAAATTTTAAATAGATATTTTTTTAGTTGTTTTAAGTTAACAACACTTATCAAAAACTCATGTGAATTGATTAAGTTTAATACTTAATATGTCTGCCATCCTCGGACATTGTTAGCAAACTTCAGGAGTAACAAGTGGTTCGGGAGTAATATTAGTTGTTTCTGGAATAACAAAATTCAGGAGTAACTATTACTGTGCAATTTGGTAGCGGTATCAAGTCCAAACACACACAGAATACCACTGGTATCAAAGGTCTTGTCGATACCACTGTCGGTATTGTCCATCTCTTTTGTTTGATGAATAGGTTATTCTTACATCAGTACTGAGTTAACTAACTATTAATGCATCAAAGATATAAGTCAATAAACACATAACTTGAAAAGATAGGAGAATGTTTTATTGATGAAAAACTTTATATGAATGTCATGAGACTGGTCATCACTATTGACCATTAGGTTAATAATTCAATATTTCTATGTCTGGAAATAAAATATTCTGCATTATTTGGGATACAAGAGAATATTTTGTGTATACTAATGCATTAGTGACTATTCATAAAATGAAAAAATAGTTTTCATTAAACCGAATACTATGAGACGAAAGGCCTTTTGACATATTTGATTTGCATGATGTGAGAAACAGGGTATTAGATACCTACAAATTATTATCAAACCAAAAGCTATCTTCATTTAAAAAAGTTCTTCAGACAAAAAAATTTATTGAGCTGATCTGATTTTTTTCTTAAATTAAAATAAATGTTTTCAATTTATTATTTTAATAACCTAGCATGACTCAAACTTGAGTGTGACACCAAGCTAAAAAAATATAAAAAATTGAAAACATAATTTTGATTTTTATCCTTGATTTGTAATTACTTACAAAGTAGAAAGCGACTGGCTCCTTTTTCTCAGGTTCGCCTTGGACCACTTTCTTAGGAGCCTCTTTAGTTTTGATAGAGGGCTTCTTCGGGGCAGGGTGGGGGAAGGTGTGGGTGTGAGAGGGTTCGGCCACTGGGTGGACAGACTGAGCAAGAGAGGCGGGAGACAGGGGGCTTACTGTTGGCGGGACTGGGCCTCGTCACCAGGGCGGAGATACGAGCCAGCTCGGGGCTCGGCGAACGCCTCTCCTCCACTTTGGGCTCAACAACGGGCTTGATCACACTGCAACATGTACAACACGTACTGAGTCGTGATGAAATATTTTAGGAAACTTACATCTGTTGAGAGTGATCATGGTTGCTGTGTTTCACTTTGAAAAATTAATTTTTCATATTCCCTTACGAGGAAGAAGAATGTAAAACTGCTCAAAAATAATTACAGTGTTCATGTATCAGGAATGAGCGTTTGTGACAAACGAGTTATCCAAACATAATTTGGCTTCCAAAACCAGGGAAATTATTTAAAAAACAAAATATTTTGTTGAAAATTATTGGCCAAGAGTGGGCAAACCTTCAGTCAAACAAAATTAATGGTTTATCTAAAGGTAAAGATGAAATGGGGGGTAAACATGATTTTTAGCAAATTTCCCTGTAGGGAATATGCTATTATGGTAGTAGTCACGGTAAGACCTAAGCCCGGGAGCATGATACTTTTTTATTTTAAGGCCCCTAGAAGCAAAAAACACCAAGTTGATACATATATCTGTGAACACGATAATTTTGAATGGAATCTTCAATTAATTTTGATGAAATTTGGTACAGGGATGTAAGCCAGTATCTACTTGAATGAGTTCGGGAACCAGAATGATCGGACCATGAGAACGGGGTTTTATGGGGTTTACAAAGGGTAAAAATTTGGTTTATTGGCTTATTTTCACTTTAATTTATAATACCCCCCGTCGCAGTAGACCTGCGTACTCAGCAAATTTCCAATTAGTAATATTAATTTTGGCAAGATAGGCCTAAACTTGTAAACCAAATATCATCACATGCCCATAAATAGGAAAATAAATGTCTATTCTCCTTATGATAAATATAGGGAAAGAGTATGCAGGTATGCTGCCATGGGCAACACTAAAAGTAGGTTTTTAGCATAAAAAAAAATAAATAGTTCGACCATATGAAGCCAAATAGTACTAAGTTTCATCAATATCTGTCCATTGCTAAAGGAGTTTCCCTATTCTCCATATGATTAACATGGGAAAAGAGTATGCAGGTTTGCTGCCATGATAAGGACAAAAACCAAGATTTTTTTCATAAATGGATGGATCTCAACCAAATGAAACTGAATACCAAGTTTTTTAATTTTCACTTTAATTTATAAAAATAAAAAATTTAACTAAAACCATTTCAAAGAGCTTAAAAAACAAACAATCTAGTATGTAGAATTTTTTACTTAGCTTAAATGGTTATGGAGAAAATCCAAAAACTATGTTTTCCATGTTATTCTTATAGGAAATCAACAAAATCTTCTATTTTGCTTATTTATTGACATATCTTGATAAAATTTGGTATGTAGATTCATTAGGAAGGGTTTAACTTATATTTGCTTACAAAACAAATATGGCGGCAAACCTATGTACTCAATCTCTATGGGGGTTATTGGGAAAATAAAAAGAACACCATAACTTGATAAAATTTGGTATGTACATTCACTAGGTAGGGTATAACTTATATTTACCAACAAAACTCATATGGCAGCAAACTTACATACTCTCATCCCCAAGGGTTTTATGAGGAAATAGAAAATATACCAAAATGTCATCGGAAATTCACTGAGTACGCAGGTCTGCTGCGACAGGGGTACCGTATTTATTCACTCGTTCAGTATGAAATTAGTGGGCATGTATTTAAATAACATTTCGGAGGTTTCCAACGAACTTGATGTAAGTAAGGATCGTTTCATTGGATACTCAAAACAAAGTGGTCAAACTACAAAGAAAGATTTTATCATTGTTTAGTAATATCATTTCATCGATTTTTAAATTGACCAAATGAAACATATGTGGCAAATTAATATCTTAATGTATTTGGTACCGGTACCAAGAAATGGTTTTTGCCAGGTACTGGTATCAGTTTCGACTTTAAAATAGTGGTACTGACATATAACTAGTATCTATTATTGTTATTGTTATGTTGCTGTATGATATTATTTGAAGTATGTAATTGTTAGAAGAATAAATAAATAAATATAAATTTCTAAGATGCTTCTGTGACTGAAAAAGTATTCATATTCATGATATTCATAGTTTTTTTTATTACTTCATCATTGATTTTAAAAATGTAAACGGCACTCAAGATTTTACATTTAAAAATTATAGGTCACTTAAGATAACTTTTAGTTAGAAAATAGTATTTAAATACAGTTTCAATCACTCAAAACTCGGGTCCAAAATTGAAAATTTCCAAGCTTAGTATTACAAAATGATGAATCATAAATAGGCTTGCCATCATTTTACAGGACCAAAGCGGGACGTCTGGTATGAAACCCAAACAACCCCCCCCCCACCCCTTCCGCAACAGGTGTAAATGGACCACTATTTGGTGGTCTCCATTATGAAAAATTTAAGCTTAGATTTAAAATATTTTAGAAAACATGATTATATATACAATATTTTAGTTTAGTCTGAAAAAGTTAAAATGTTTAGGACTGTGTAAGAATGAATCATTAGTTAAAACTAAAAAATAAAATGAAAGCAGTCCTATATTTATGGTTAGCTTACTAACACATTTGCCTACAACAGACCTTTTTCAATAATATGTTCATTTCTTCCACGTCACAAGTGCACTAGACTTGCCCCGTCAACTTTTATCGCAGACCTTACGGACATCAAATTTAATTTTGACTTTAAATTTGATTGCCATTTAAAAATTGAACCATCGTGCTAATTTAGTAATACTTTTGAATTTAAATAATTTGTACCGTACAAGAATATTTATTTTAAGAAATAAAACAAAACAAATTATTTTTTTATTAATAAATCAGTTTTCTCAATTTTTACAAAAACCGGGACAAAAGCAAAACTGGCCGGGACACCGGGACAACAGCGAAAAACCGGGACTGTCCCGTTGAAACCGGGACTAATGGCAAGCCTAATCATAAATTTAAATTGATGTTTATCAATGATTTTTTTTAGTTTAAACATTAAATTTGTTGAAACAGGTTATTTTTAGAATATGTTATGTTTACTTAGCTGTACACAACTTAGTCAAATGAGTCAATGTTAAAGAAAATAAATGTAACAGAAAATCAAACTAAAAGATGTGTATTGTGTTAACATTAACATGCTTACCCCCTGAATCCAAGAAGCATGAAAAAATGCAAAAGATACAATAATGTCAATTGAAATACATACTACATTGATGTATATATTACATAAGGTTGAAAACAGTGATAAACACACTTTTTACGACAAAACAACATTTTATTTACTATGTAATATATAGTAAAAAGTGTGTTTATCATTGTGAATTCAACAACACGTGCAAAATGATCATCAAGAAGCTAATTGAAAACAAAGTTTACCAGGTAATATTATCCATCCTATTGATATATACAGGGTGCCCCCGAACTATCTGCAAACCTCTTAAGGTGTTATTCCTGACCTAAAGGCAAGCCAAAATATCATATTTAACCCTTCCTCCTTGAATGTCGCGGTTGAAACGACATCCGACTTCAAAGGATCCGCTCATATGTCATGGCTGCCACAGCATTACAGCATTATTTTTATTAGCTCGCTGATTAAATACGACATAAATATAGTATGTGTGTGTTTTTACGTGTTCAATATCAATGTCCCCTTCATTCATTATATCAGTCCTTGGACTCAAGAAATATAAATGTAAGCTATTTAGTCAGCTGTGAAGTTAGCTTTGTTTTGTTGTGTTGTTTAGCAAGCGAAGTTGCTCGTCTTCTGGCGTCATTTAGTGCGTTGTTGGTGTTATTACAACAATTAATTGATGTGAATATTAGTATTTTATAAGTTTAGTTTTCACTGTTTACTAAATTTGTTTGTTGTACAATTACTTATGATATGTCAGAGTACAGTGTTACATTTATCAAATAGAAATGGATTTGGATGAAGAACAAGGCCAAGGCCTATCGGACTCTGTAGGCCTATAGGTTATGGTAGACCTAATAATGAGTAAGAAAAGCAATTCTCATAAAAACATATTTCTATGTTTCCAACTATCACTCTGTAGGCCTATAGGTTATGGTAGACCTAATAACACGTTCGCTACCAGCCGCCGCATATATGCGGCGGTCCGGCCAATCCCACAGCCCACCAAAAGAATCATGGACTTCCCTGTAGACCGGCCCTAGCGGTTGTGACTTATGCCACAGACCACGAATAGAAACCGTCCAAAATTAGTTTTTCATAATTCACAATATCTTAATTTCATTAAATAAAAATATATATAGAATTTTCGTTTCATTTTTGGTAACTTTTTGAGCGCCGCACATTTGCGGCACATGGTCAGAGACTAAGTGACGCATGTTAGGCGGGGTCAGCACTGATATAACCTTATTTTTAGTCATAACCTTTGAAAAACGGAAAATAAAATACGGCTTATACATAAAAAACATTGTATTGAAATATTTAGTTTACAAAAAAAGTTGTTTATAATTCATTTACGTAGTATAATTATGATGTTTTACAAGTTTACAAAATGCAAATTTTTATACATTTTTCTTACACAATAAACTTTTTTCAATGTTTCATATACGAGATTTGATGAATATAAGTGTAAAGATATATCAAATACGTTAAAAAATGTTACTTTAAAAAATACATTAAATAAAAATGTATGTAAAACATTTTAGTGACGTCAGTGATCGTTTAGCCACAGACCGAGCGCCGCACATATGAGGCGGACTATCCCGTAAACCGTGCCTAAACTGTATGACCATTAAAATAGACCGCACTGAAGAAATTTCGTATTTAGTATCATGGAACCATTGCCGCAGATATGCGGCGGCAGTCGATTTTAATGAGCCCAGCCGCCGCAGATATGCGGCGGTGGGCTCTGAGTAGAACTCGCCCGCCGCAAAATTGCAGCGGGGGGCTGTGGTTACGATTTTTTTTTAACATTGCGGTAGCGAACGTGTTAATGAGTAAGAAAAGCAATTCTCATAAAAACATATTTCTATGTTTCCAACTATCACTCTAACAGTTTGCTGAAAAAAATTTTAATAAAAAAAATAACGGTGTTGAAAGGTAAAATAATTGTCATGGAAACAGAGAAATACTAAAAGTCTGTAAATTATTTGTAATAATAAATATGGGTTTTATATAATATGATGTCTGATTTGATTTTGGTAGTCAATAAGGTATGTAAAATACATGTTTTGAAAAAAAAAATATTTTTCTACAGGCCAAAAGACACAAATTAAATCAGGTTGTCATTTTAAATTTTCATATATATGTACTAAGATAAATAAATAAATGTCGATCTTGGGAAAGAAGATATTAATCACTACGGTATGCAAAAAGATGCAGATACAGTAGACTCTGAAAATCCGCTTATCCCACATTCCATCGGGAAAATACGAATATTTTTCTTATCCTACAAAACAAATTTCCAGAATAAGTTTTTTGTCTTGTGCAAAAAGAAATTTTTTGTTGCAAGAGCCAAACAATACCGTAATGCAGACATTAAAAGATGTTCCTACAGTAAATTGCAGATATTGCCATTACTTTATTGCCAAAATGTATTGTGTTAGCACAATTCAAAATTTTCTTTTCAATTTAAGAAAGTCAAAAATATTCTCTAAACTAAGTGATACCAATTGTTCTGTTAAATATACACAATTTATGTGTAGCATAAAGTTGTAATATTCACATAATATCTGCCAAATCCGAAATTCACTAAACCAAGCAGAGTCTGGTAACAAATAGTTCAGGTTGTCGGGACTCTACTGTGGATGAAGAATGGACTTACATCTTGCGATGAGTAGTTCGTCGGTTCGGATGAGGCGGGGGAGGGGCCGCCGGTCTGGGGCGAGGCGGGGCCCAACTTCAGTGTCAACTTGGGCACTGGTGCCGCCGTCTCCGCCACCTTCTCCTTCTCTTCTCTCTGGAAAGTGGAATGCCAACCAGTTATGCCAGTTTGAGGTTAAAAAGTCACTTGAAATATATAACTAACTCAAAAATATCTTTAAAAGCAGCAAAGTTTTCATCGGCTTTCATACTTTTACAAGAAATAATCATGATAACTATGGATTTACCTTGGCAAGAAGTAAGAACATGTCTAATGCTTTTACTCTCAATATCAGTGAATATTCTTGGTATAGACTCGAAATAGTCTGACAAGGAGATATTTATTCTGAGGTTTACTTGTAACTTTAACTTCGATAATTGAGGGGGTACCAAGGAGGCAAAAAATTGATCAGTTTTTAATCGTATTTCACACTAATGGTTAGGTTTGTTTTTATAAACAGTAAAAGAATAAAACAGTTAGGACTATACATTTTTTATGCACAATTTATTTAAATAAAAAAAATAGTATTCAGGTAACAATAGTGAAATAAGCTGAAAAAATGAAGTAGTAAAACCCACATGTTTCAATTTGAACACGTGATTCAGCAAACTAATACCAGAGTGCAGGACAAGCAGACGTGTATCAGGCGAGTGAGCACAGGGAACTAGCTCATCTTGAAAAGATAATACAAGCCTTTTCAGACTAAGCATTCCAGGATAGGCTTATGGGACTGAGATTATTACTCAAAAAATTGTATATAAATTTACCAAGCAAATGCTAGGCCTCTCAGGTAATAATATATTGTATGGGCGAAGGGAGATCGGCAATTAACTGACAACTCTCCTAGCCTATACATCCTGCACGTTTTGGTTTTCTATGCAGGTGGACCAATGCCTTAGTGGGACTTCTGAACCACTGAAGCGGCCGAACAATATTTTTGTCCCCAAGCCAGTAGCTGAACCCAGAGCTCTACCACTGAGCTACGGCCTACTTTCTGTCTTCATTCTTAAGCTACCCCCCAGGTGAGTTTCCTGGAGTTTACAAGAGTTAGTAAGTTCCTTATTGATAAGCCTATTGTACATGATGTATTATATAGCAAAATAAAGAATGAAAAGGTGTCATTAAATAAAATACCATGAACAACAAACACTTACTTCTTTGTCTTTTTTCTTCTCCTTCTTTTCTTTTTTCTCCTTGTTCTTTTCCTTATCCTTAATCTTCTTTCCGCTTTTTATTTTCTTTTTCTCCCCTTTCTCTTTGTTTTTGAGTTTGTCTTTTTTGTCCTTTTTCTTCTTAATCTTTTCCTTCTTATCCTTTTTATGCTCTTTTTTCTAAATGCCACATACACAGATAAAATTAGTGGTTGACAAAAAAACTCACAAATGAAAATCAGAATTAGAATTTGCCCATACGGTATAATTAGCCTAGACTTTTAAATGCTTGCTATATCCAAAGAGTTAAAAAATATGACATACTACTGATAAAAAAAGACCACTGAATCAACAATGTTAAAAAGCAAAGTTACACCCATTGTAGCTTTTTATCTGAAAACTTTGTAACCTAGTAGTAGTTTAGTACTGTAGTTCTTAGTGTAGGGTTACCATAAAACCTACTTTCCCAGGACAAGTTCTCTTTGAAGAACATAAAATACGCCCGGGGGGATTTTTGAGTATCTGTCCATTTGTCTGGCCTTTTGGAAGAAGCAAAGTGAATACGTTAGCTGTATTTATGTTTTTACCAACCACTAAGAAGGATTTTTAAATTGTTACTTCTTCCAGGTTATTACGAAATTGTAATTCATATTGTTTAAAGTGTTCCATCTAGAGTAAAAAGTAATACCACACTTAATTTACTTTTACTCTACTAATGAAACAGTTTGTAGGATACCGCATCATCACTGCCATAAAGTTCGTGTTTAAGGTATATGTTAGATAATGTAAGGGGTTATTGAAAAAATACTGATGATCGTGTTTTTGTTATTCTGAGAAAATGTTTCTATGTCAAGTTTCTAAGGAAACTATAGGAATCAAAAATGTTACATAGATTAACAAAATAGAATAGGCAATTAAATATCATTTATAGTGGTTAGGTTTTGTTGAAATCAGGCAACAACCCACGTTGGTAGGTTGATGATATACAATTAATGCAAAATCTGATATGGGCAAAAATTGCATTAGAATAAGATGTCAGAAAACCAGTTTTGCAATTTTAATGAGAACAAGAATAAGAATAAGACTCCTTTATTGCCGTTAAACACAGTTGTGTAATAGACATGGTCAATTGTCTAATGATGATGAAGAGCATAAAATGACTACCCACTTTACGATTCATCATTCATCATTCACAGTGCAAAACTGATTTTAAACATTGTATACTAATCAAATTTTCACCCACAACCCCAAACACCATATTTTGCATGAACTGCTAGCAAATCCAATTGTTGCCTGATGTTTCAAAAAAACTAATCGTCATTAATAGTAAAAATGAACTCTCATTTGCTATTTTGTTTATCTATTTAACATATAAGTTAACAAAATACTCTCTTAATTATGTGGTTGAAATTGTTCTGTTAAATATACACAATTTGCGGTTGACTAAAACTTTTAGTTGAAATATTTACATAATATCCCCCTACTCCAATAATTCGCCAAACCGAATAGGGTCCGGTCCCAATTAGTTCGGATTAGTAATTAAAACTATACTACCTTACTAGAAGATATGTAAATATCTTAATTTTGTAACTGATAAATCAAAATGAAGTAGACTAAAATTTATACCTCAAAAGAAAAAGGTCATTTGTAAAAAATATTTAAATTACTGTAAAAACATGAATAATTTAATTTGTTATGCAATCCGATTGTGACAAACTTCCTTAAGTTTGTGTTTCGTTGCCTTCACAAACGGTGCAACCTTAAGCCAAAAACGATTTGTTAGAACCATGCTGAAATTAAGCAATAGATCTTCCTGAAAACACCATTATAAAAATCAATCAATATTAACTTTTCCTAGTTTGTTTATTTTTGAAATATTGAAATATGTACATTTAAACAAGACAAATTTTGATCAGTATTTAATAAAAAATACATATAACAATCGAAATAAAAACTTATTTTGTTACCTCATTCATAAATTAACATAATTTGAGAAAAGTCCCTTATACGCAGGCCCAAAACTGTATAACCATTAGCCGGATATCTTTAAAAATGTATCTGTAAATGCTTTCAAGGGCAGTGCAAAGAGGTGCTAATGGACAAGGTGTACTATTCTATACAAGAATACCTTGCAGACTCAAACCTTGAAGTTTTTAGTGATGAAACAGATGTATATCGCTGTTGATAAGAAATTTGTAATTAAGGTAGAAGCCCTCAAATCCGGCCACCTCAGGACTGGACCACGACCAATAAAAAAGGTCTCATACTTGCCCAATCAATACTGGATATCAACTTTGTAACAATCATTATTTGCTCACTCAGACATTTTAATAACGCTGAAATGACGATTGGACAACGGAAAAGCGGTCGATAGTGATGTAACTGCGTTTAGCGACAATATTACTGGTCTTCTGTCAAACTAAGCCCTAATTTATAAATGGAATCGTAATAGCGATGGAATCTGACTAGTGATCTAACTTCCGTGTTACATCGGGCCGCGAAACACAAAAAAAAGATAACGATCAAAAATGGAACATGAACACAATTTTTTAGAAGACATCCAATAACGAATAGTCCAAAAAATGGCAGTTGAACTGATATCTTTTAGTGATATAACATAAAAAAACGTTGACTCTTGTCCATTTTGGCCGTGGGAAACGCCCGCGGATGAACATTTTATTTCAGGTAGACCGCGGCCGGATTATATGGCGGCCGGAACTATCCGAGGCCGGACTAGAAGGCTTCTACTGTAGTTTCATTTAATTACTATTGACAAGACACCAGTTACTGCTGTAAGTCTTGATGTAACGTTTTGGTGTCAATAAATAATTTGATTTGATTTGACAGCAAACCATCCAGTAGCGTACTTTTAAAACAAATTTAAAACAAAAATTCTACAATCTTAACGATCTAGGTAGGTTCTCCATTCACACCAAGGGAGCAGCATATGGTTGAAAACCCTTCCACGAGTTAACGGTGTTGATTAGGAACTTAACATTTTTTAAAGTACAAACTTTTGAAGGTAAACACACTAAACAGTTTTAATTATTTCTTACAAAAAACACCTGCACATAATTAAAAAAATAAAAGGTTTTAATTTAATTTAAGTTAGGCCTATTTGTTATTTATTATTAATATTAATTGGTACATTATTAATATGTTTTAAATTTTAGTTACAAATTTAAAATATTAAATTTACGAGCTAGAATACCTTTTCAGAAGACTTTTCCTTGGGTGGAGCGACCGCAGGAGTGGGGGAGTCGGTGGTGTCGGAGGCAGTGACGGTAGACGCTGTTATGGGAGGAGAGGGGGAGGCGTGGGGGCTGGGGGACAGCCGGGAGATGGGGGAGCCATGAGTGTTCTGCGTGGACGCTGGCACGGGCGACAGGGACGACTGCTTCTTGGATTTTGGAGGATTGTCGTCTTGTTTGCTGGCATGGCTCAGCAGAGGGGGAGGCAGTGGCAGATTGGGCATGGCGGGGTGCGTGAGCAATCCAGGCTGTTTACCCAAAGGCATTCCCAATCTGTTGAAAAGTGATGGATTTATCGGAGTCGGTATCAATCCAGGTTGAGGAGCGTAGGGGAAGAACGGGAAGACGTGATTGCTCATCATATCTTCTCTGTTTCTAGGAAGTAAAACAGTAGGTTCATCTCTGCTCGATTCTACCTCAGGAGTTTTCGGTTTGTCTAAAAGTGAGTAATCGGATTCTGTGCTTTCCGACTTGAATCTTTTAGGACTGGGACTTCGGCCATAACTGCTATCCCTCTTCTCTTTGTCCCTTTTTGCTTTCTTTTTCTTCTTTGAGTCTAAATGCTTGTCGGACTTTTTCTGAGGAGGAAGGAGATCGGGAGTGCGAGGAGTAGAAGGCGTCCCGGGAGGTGACAGATCGTCATCGTAAGTAAACAATTCAGAGTCAGATGATTCCACATCAACAACATCATTTCTCTCAGGGGAGGGAGGGGGTTGCTCCTTACTTTTTTGAATGACAGCTTCGATGGTTTCACTGATCTGAGCCCATCTCACATCTCTTTGTTTGTTTTCCAGTTCGATGACTGTTGGAACCGGAGTTTCATTCATAGTTTTAATGGTATCGGGAGGTTCAACCTTGTCTTCTTTTACTTTTGATATTTTTTTGAATATATTCAACTTCTGTTTATCAGGTTCAGATGATAACTTTCCATCAATCACCCCCACCTCTTTAGTTTTTTCACTAATCGTACTTTTATTACTTTGAGCACCACTTGACGACTTGTCACTTTTACTGTTTTTGGCCTGACCCAGCTTGGGGATCTTTGGTAAAGCGGATATCGCTGCACTAATGCCACCTGCATTTTTATGCTTATTAGATTTGTTTTTCGTACCCGATCCCCCGGATACTCCATTATTTGGTGAATGCATTTTTATAGCTCCTGGCTTCAGAGCTTTAAGTTTGTACATCTCTTTCATGCTCACCAACTTTTTCACATTGGGATCATCGTCATCTGTATTCTGAGTGACAGAAGGAAAATCTGTATGTTTAACAAGTTCTTTTTCTGTTAGCTTTCTTATTCCTTCAGCTGCTTGTTTGCTATTGTATTTTTTTACTTTCTTCTCCCCCTTAACCTCTGGAGGAACCGTGGGGTAGGAGAGGGGCTGAGGTGAGCTTGACCTCGAGTCTGAGGACTGAGTTGGGGTTCTGGCTTCGGGCAGTTTGCCTTCACGCGCCGGAGACAGGAAGCCAGAGGTTGTCATCATTACAGAACTGATTTCTCTTAGTGGACGACCCTCCTCTTCCAACATCATCCTGTAAAACAATTTAAACATAATTATAGTTTATTATTACAATGTTCCATCATTAGGAAAATTCATGCCACATGATATGATCAATATGTAACTGCAAACATTTTACAATAAAACAACACCCATGATTGAATTTTGTTTCTTTAGTTTCACATTACAAATAAAGCATAAAATAGGATCCATTTTTCAATTTTAATTGGAATTGAACATTAGAATGACTTAAAAGCTAAAAAATTACAAGTACATGGACGAATTCATTATAATGTTGGGGGGACATCAGCTGTGCCAACCGAAATCTTAGAACAACGGGACACACAATGATAAAGCCAAAGCAGGAGGTCTGGTTACCTTAATTGTTAATCTTATTAACCTTCTTGTATTTTGATAATTAAAATTTTCTTTTATGAAACAGCTGGTTAATATTATTAATGTGAGCATAAAATACAAACCTAGCGCGCTTGAGGAGATTGTTTTCAATGGAGACCGGGTCCCCAGGCCTCTTAAAAATACTGGTTTTCGGACTTGACAAGGGAGAAGTTCCTGACTCCCCGCCGGAGATATCCACTGACAACGGCAACTGTTTTAGGTATTCCTCCTCTGTGAAAACACAACACAATGTAAACTGACTGTAGGTGTGACATGCAGTCATCATCCCAGATATAAGATTTTCATCATAAAAGTTTAAAAAAAGTAACAACCCCAAAAAAATTAACAAAACTAATTTCTATCTGAAATTAATCAGTGACATGTTTTATTATTCAAAACCGACAAAGACACAAAATTGACTTGGATTAAACAGAAATATTCCTTTTAATATCTGAATTTGTTGTTGAGGAAGTGCTCCAATCGATAATTCATAAATCCTGAACGTATGTTTAAGCTATTATCCCATACTTAAAACAAAAACTTTCCAAAAAATGCAAACAAAGATCCACTTCCACAAAATATAATTTGGTTGGGAGGGCATGGACAAAGATGTTTGTAGGTTAGGGGGCATAACAGCAGAATGAGGTGAAAACAAACTAGGCCATAATGTAAAAATAAAACTGCTTTGTAATTTAATCTTCAAAATTTTTTGTATATTCTTTATTGTAACAATTGCTACAAGACCAAGCTAAAAACCGAATTAATGGTAAATTTTAATTTTGACTGACTCCACTCTGATAATTTCCATACTTGAGTTACATATTATTTACACTTTAAATATTGATAAACAAGCAATTGTACACCCAGCCCTGAATAAACATCCTAGGTAACTAAGAAAGTTATGTCTGATTAGGATAGGCTGTTAAAGTCAGCTTATAATAGGTTAGGTTAATTTAAGTTAGTATCACCCAAGTTAGCATCACTATCACTGCTGTTGTCTGTATTAAAAATTTCCGGGTTTTTTTTGCAATTGTGAATTCTTGTTTTCAATTAACTACATAAAATAAATACTACAATGAGAACACAGTTTTTATAAAAATATTTAAAAAAAGAATTTGCGTTAGTTCCCAATTGTTACACATAGTTTAAGGATCATCAGAACCCTAGTCAATCCAGATTAAGCGTCTAGGGTCAATTTTAATATAGGGATTATCAGGAATATTATCTTATACCAAATAGTTTGAGAGATCTGTATAATATTGCTTGTTTATTCATATTATGAACAAATAAAACATAACTGAATAATTAAAAATATCTGGTTGGGGCAGTCAAAGTAAACTTTTATCTAATAATTAACTCATGCCTGTATTTTTTTATAAAAATGTGAGGCAGTTACTCCCCCCCCCCATAATCCATCCCCAGGCTGCATATGTTCATGCAAAAGAGTCCTGGTTTTTTAGGTTTGTAGCTTTGTACTTGTAAAATGGCAGGCTGGGATGGAATGTGTTAAGAAGAGATTTCCTTGAGGTCCATCGGGCCTAATGCACAAATCCATAATGAAAAATTTCTTTCTTTGAATACAAAATTATTTTTAAAATAGGCAATGGGTGTCAGGCAATGGGTGTCTTAATTATTAACCTTGCTATTACATATGAGAGAAATGTGTTAAAAACATAGAACTCTATATATACACCTGGAACGCTCACGCAAGCCAAAACTCGAACCAAAAACCGCAACCCGTGTTTTGGTAAGCAGGCAAGAACGCAAAATGAGCCGCCAAACCTATTGTGCGCGCGCTCACTTACACACTTCTTCACCGGTCGCTAACAATCCAAATTTATTGAAACAAATACGGTTTTAAAGAAAAAGAGTTACTGGTTATAACGATGTAAATATCTTAGCCATTAACTAAAAAATCTTTTAATATAATAACCAATGTCAATACACAACAAGAACATGAAAAAGTTACTAAGCGTAAAATATTTTTATTTATTGGTCAGGAAAAAACTTCAAGCGACAAAGTTGTAGATAATGAGATAAATTTAAATCTTTACATTTAACATTTTTTTATAAAGTGAATGTATTTCTCAGAATTCAGGTGTAAAGATAAAAGTGGCACGACGCTGAAGATTTCGGTGAATCGCGTCTGTGCTCGATGCCAGATTATCTCTTCCGATTTAGTAGTCCAATGGTTCTCACATATGGAGTATATTTATTCCTCCTAATTTCCCTCTTAACCTTTATTACGAGTGGACGTGTCAAGACGAGGTACAGTTTAAGTTTAAGATGTGACTTTTAAGTTAATACGTTTAGTTTTATAGTTATTACGGTGTAGTGTTTAGCATTCAACTGCACTAATCGTAACGTTAGAGTGAGCGGCATTTCTTATCACAAGTAAGTGTTTTATTTCAAATTTACTCAAATGTAGTTCATTTATTTTATTTTATTACATTACTTGACAAATATGAAAAAATACGAATATAAAAAGAATTGAAGTTAAACACCCATATTAATTAAGAGAAAATATATAGAAGACATCTTATTTCATGAATTTTTCCCAACTAACACTCAGGAAGGTTATGATGTAATCAAAATTTAGATCATGGCATTTAAGTCTTAATCACGTGACAGTGCATTGAAAATTAATTTCTAATGGTTCTCGTGTGTATTATTAAAATTATGTATAGCCTATACTTAAGTTTGTTAAGAAGTATGAAGCTTAATGACTTTTTTTATTTGTTGTGTTTAAATAAAATATCGTTGAACTGGCTCTTGTATTTATTTCAGTCACTTCTATACTTTCATATGAATGGTTATTTAATGGTATTTTGTCTTTAGAGAAAATTACCATGAGAAAAATTAAAACATAAATAGGCCTATTAATAAAATTGTGAAGTACTGAATTCTAAAATAATAATTGTATTTTATTAATATTTTCAAATTTCCATTGTCTTGATTTTAAATGTTGTTAGTATATAGAAAACTGTAGATTGTACTATTGATTTTAATTAGTTTATTTTACGTAAGTTACACAATGTCCAACAAAAAATTTATATATGGATAGTACCAAAACTTTATAAAACTAACTTTGAAAATAAGTAAATAATCCACAGTTCACTTTACCTTCACTGAAGAGGCATTATTAGATGATTTCGAGACGACCGACGCGTCGCAATATGGTCACAATGCCACTAAGAGGCAGCGCGTCAATTTCATTTAACGCTCACTTTGTGCTCAATTAAATCCTAAACTAAATCTGTTAGGTAAAAATGTTAAATGTAAACCTTTTAGATCAACTCATAATCTGAAACTTTGTCGCTGAAAGTTTGTTCCTAGCCCAAAAATAAAAAACTTTCTCGGTTAGTAACTTTTTGATGTCACGTTTACAAAAATATTTATTTTAATAATTATTATGCTTTCCTAATATAAAAAATGCTAAATATTTGTACACCATTGGAATCAGTAGTTATTGCAGATTACAAATATGTAAGGTTCATTCTTGTTATTTTTTGTATGTATGAGTAACAAGCGTATGAATGAAAGCGCGCACACTGACAGAATTAGTCTTTTGGTCGTTCTTGCCTGCTTATTTTCCCCCAGGTTGCGGGTTCTGACAACGGTGTGAGCGTTCCAGGTGTATATATAGAGTTCTATGGTTAAAAAGGATACTTTTAAGATAAGATTTGAAATTGCTACGTTCTGTAACAAACTTAATTTGTGTGAAAAATACCCACAAACATGTGGAGGACGAAGCTAAAAGAGTTACAGTTCATTCTTAGGCTATATATGATTTTTTCCTTCAAACATACAAAATGAATATTCAAAGAGTGTGTAAGTCTAAAAAAGTCAACCAATTTGAATCTTATTGTATAATTATACATTATGTACCAAAAGACTGAATAAAAACTCTTGATGAAACCTTTATTTACCGTACTGCTAAAAACCATAATATTCTAATTTCAAATAAAGAAGTTGTTGTGTTTCCCATTTAATATTGTTCTTAAGAAACAGATCAAATCACCAGACTCCAAAGTAAGCGGGAATAGATTGTTTATGTTTTATTATTGCTCATGAGGTATGTTTTGTTGTAAGTAATTTTATGATTTTGTTATTTTATGTAAGTTATTTATATTATAATTATGACGAGTCTTATGCCTTTGCACCTGTGTGCATGTACTGGCGTGCCAGATAATTGTAAATAAATAAATAAAAAAGTAAACCCTGTTTCACCCCTATTTCTCTTTAATTTATTTTAATATTCTTGTTCTTTTATATTTTAAATAAATTAATTAGTAGCCTTTCATATTTTGCACATTTTGCCTATAGCAACCAAACTGTTAAATTTTTCTGTAACATTTTTTACTAAAACCTCACATTATTAGTAAAATTAATAACTTTATAAACAATTTAAAATTGCAAGTTAGAAATATTAAAACTAAGCAAATAGTAAAAAATTAACACATCATAACCAATCTAATAACAGAAACATACTAATTTTTATGAAACTTGTCATTCACTTTGCTTTAGAATCAGTTGAGTTATTTCCATAGACATGTTTAATTGTCCGCACGCTATTGCTTATTGTTGATTTATTTGCAAGCTCATTTGCCCTTGCTGAATAGCATATTGTGATTAATTTATCTCTATGCAGTCTTATAGTTTTGAATTTAGTGTACTTTTAAATACAAATATTAGTTTTCATGCAATATTTGTGAAGCAGAAAGGAAAAAGACCTCTTCGCAGGAATTTTCAATTGTGAGTTATGCTTAATTTGAACTCCTTATTTAATTCCTAACAATTTGGCACAGGTCCCATAAGGCTACGATTTTTGTTGTGTTAAAACTATAAAACTTTAAAATTACGTTAGGCCTAGTGAAAAGAACCATTGTGAGAAAAATCTATTTGAAAATTTCAAATAAGCATAAAACACATATTTTTCATATTTAAGGAACTATTTTGGTATCAAAAGAAAGCTCTAAATCTCATCTTTAAAGAGAATACCTATTTTGTTCTTAACTCAAAGTAGGTTTAAAAAAAATCATGTTTATCGAAACATGTTGTGAAAAGTGATATTTCAGAAAAGGGACCTCTTCGCAGCCCTATGTTATTCCTCCATAACGAATTGCAAAACTCCCAAAACGACCTCTTGATGGCATTTTCTGGTTTTTACTTATCTAAAGCCGTTCTCGATTTACAATAAACTCTTATTAGTTCACCTCGTCGCTGGTAGAATTCATTAGAGTAGTTTTCAAAGTGTAGCATATTAGCTATTTGATTAGTTTTAAAAAGGGACCTTTTCGCGACAATATTATTTCTCCATAAGCGCGAAGAAATACCTTTTCTTAAGATAGACATCGATTACTTTTATCATTATTTTGAATGTTTTATTAATTTAAAAGAGTTTTGTAATCTATTTTTACCAGTAAAGGACAAAATGTAGCACATTAAAATGCAAACAACTGAAAATCAATATTTTTGACTTCATTTGATAAAACTGCCTGTAATGAAATATCTACTTTGCCTCTAAGAGGTCCATTTTTCCTTTCCGCCTCACATTTTCTGTCCATCCAATTTTCAAGCAAGCAATAAACTGTAATTACTGAATTGATAATTTTGATTTCTTAACAAATAAGATCATTAAGTGTGATGTTTTGTTGATCTTGGAATGTTGTCATTTTAAATTATTCATGGTATGTATTACGAATTCTCACATTTCAAACTTGTAAATATGGTGAAACTATGAAAAATAGCTGTTACTAAACAGCCTTAGTCATCCGATTAACTATTTCTTTTATAGGCCTAATGTTTACTCCTCGCTACATAGGTTTTAAAGGATTTTACAATAAGCTACCAGTCAATATAAAATTGCTAAACATGGTTAAATTTAGAAACGGTGTTTAAGATTTATTAATTTCAAAATAATAATAATGTAAACGAGTTTTTAATTAACTGTATGGTAATTTGATTTTAGCGAAAATCCCTATAGGGAATACGCTATTACAGTAGTAGTCACTGTAAGACATAAGACCGAGACCATAAAATGTTTTTTTTTGAGGTCCCTAGAAGCCAAAAACACTGTTCAAATTGATATATATATAATATATATAAAAACACTGTTCAAATTGATATATATATAATATATATATATATCATATATATATACACATCGTGTCTGATTTTCACGAAATGAATAAAACTTCAATCAAAGCTGTACGCATATGGTTCAACCTGTATAGGTGAATTAATGTTATTATTATATTGTTTTCAATATTTTAACTAAAAAATACTATAACAGTCCTTATTTTTTTATTGTTATTTTTTTTAAATATATAGAATTATTATTTTACTGAATTAAAACTAAAAATAATTATCTTAACAAAATGCATTTCAATAGTTAGTAATTCTTTTAAAAATTATACACGGAATAACAAAACATTTCTTAAGCCACAATTTGAGGGTAATTCTAAACTTTTTTAAATGGTTAGATTTTTTTCTATCTCACACATATTTCATCAATTCCTACAAAAATACAATAGTTAAAGTTTTTATCTTTTAGATTTAGTTTTTGATTAAGATTGTAAATTTGCCCACTAAAATGGTTGGTTTGTTTTTTGACTACTTTCAGATAAAATATAAGGCCAATTATATAGTAGGATAGACATTTAATATTTATATATTTTCTTGCAATAACTAACTGGTCTTATAAAAAAAGACAAAAAAACATAAATGTGTAAAAGACAAAGAATAGGCATCAGCCTGGTTTAGGTGGTAACCTTGAGTTGATTCATCTTTACATCTAAAATAACCTGAAAACCGACAACCGGTTCCAGTGAAAAACCAAACCTAAACCGAACCGATAAATTTTGCAACCATCCCATCACTAATTATGACCTATTGTAGGCCTAGATGCAACCAACAATTATGCTGAAATCCTCACAAACTATTGAATTTTATTTTTAAACAAACAAGAGCCCTTCAATAGTTTCACTCTTCAAATTCAACCACTGTCTTGGTCACTTTAATAACAGGTTTTTAATCTAAATGTGCTCTCAGGCCATATATTGTCTGTATTGATGAATTTGCAAGGATACACTGTACAAATAACCAAGTTTTCAGTTCCAAAATTACATGTGATTCATTCTTTGGTTACCATCACAGGTACTCAATGAATTTTATGCAAGACCTAAGCATCAATGTAACCAAAAAATTTTAAATCGCTAACTTAATCACCTTTGTAATGGTTCTTATAAAATAATGTTTGCAAGTATTCTATTATTACATTTTTGAATTAACTACTTTCCAAAACCGTTTCTCCATTTTTATTAACAAGTTAAACCTACTAGATTGTGTTTCAAGTACCGTAGACTGAGTTGAAAAGAATCATTACCGGTACCATAAGAAATAAGAGAAAAATTATTGTTAAAAGCCAAATATCGGCTAATCAACAAGCTTACAAATACACTAGAGCGGGGGAAAACCTGAACTGATAAGGACAAGGCATGGTTCAGATTGCTGAATCTTCAAATTAACAGAACAATTGTTTAAAGGGAAATGTATTACATCAAATGTTGTTGATGTGAAATCTTGACAAAAAATACTACAATGAACATAAACAAATTTTCCCACTTTTTAAACATATCATTCAACCGATAAATGATTACAAAAATAAGTCATATGAGTCACATCTTCATAATATGTCTATCTAGGCCTATCTCTTAAACGGGATGTCACACAACTTTAATAAAAATATTATTTGCTAATTCATGAATATTAGAAAAAAATTATTCATTTGTTTTTGTATGACTATTGATTTGGATTTAAGCAATCTGTAAAAGAGGATCTTAACTCCGGAATAAATTATGGGGACCCCCTACTGGATGTTATACAATACATCACCAAACAATAGATCAACTCCATTTAAGGAATTTATCGTCATGTTTTAATCAATAATGGGACAGGCGAGCATGCTGGAAGTAAACAATATTGTTTAAATATAGCAAAATTAAAATATCATTTGGTAATACAACATTTTCAGCGTTTGAAAACTCCAGGTTAACTAAAAGCCGTGTTTTCTATTCAGAAACATGTATTATTGTTTATTTCCAATCCTTTACGCTAATTTAAACTAACAAAAAGTGTATTTTATTTCCGACCAGTGGTTCAGATTATCCAGTAAATCAGATTAACGGGGTTAGCATTAGAGGATTTCTATTATAGGCTAGCAATAAATTATCAAACTATTTTGGAGTATTCTAGAAATTTTAATACCATTTGTTTCATATACGGATAAATTTAAGAATTAATATGAAAATAAATTATAAAATAAAAGCAATGTTGCAAATAGGGCCTACCTTCCTGAGGGTGCATTGCAGGCAGGTGCTCGTGGATGTGAACTGGCCGAGTGACCACCTCGCGGGATCCGGGTTTGAGCAAGTTGAGGTGAGATTCCCGTTCCAGGGGGTACTTGGGCACATTGACCGCACATGGTACTGACGCCACATACTCCACATATTCTTCTAGCTCTGATATGTTAACCCCCAAATCTTTGAAAGCTAGAGTTACGTCGATCACTGTTGGGATTGTGTGTCCAACTGTAAGTGAAAAACATGGCCTAATTTAGTTAATAAAGATAAGTCGGTACCAAAGCAACAATAGTTATCATCCTTCACTAGTATTTGTGGCAGCGGCCGTAGCTCAGTGGTAGAGCTCTGGGATACCACCCAGCGGGCCCGGGTTCAATTCCCGGCTCGAGGACAAAAAGATCGTTAGGCCGCTCCCGTGGTTCGGAAGTCACGTTAAGCCGTTGGTCTACCTGCATAGAAAACAAAAAAGTGCAGGCATTTCAGGCGAGGAGAACTATCAGTTTATTGCTGATCTCCCTCCACTAAAAGCCATACGATAATTATTATTATTACTAGTATTTGTATTAAAATAAGCCTTTGTTGCAGTGGTTGCATCCTCAGTTCTGATAACTTTTTTCAACCCCCCAATCTAATTAAAAATATCACAAAGTGGTCAACAAACAAATATTAAAATTACAACTATAGGCAAAATCTCACCTTTTTACAAAGAATTAATTTTTTCTAAGGATAAATGAGGTACAAATTTTGTTTAGTTAAATTTAATATCTGGGAAAGTAATAAGGTTTTAGTCCTACCAAATCTGCAGGATTTATTTTGTTATTCATTTTTTATATAATTTTCTATGAGCTACTTGCAAACAAAAGGAACTGTTTTTTTTTTAATGTCGAGAACACATAATTCATTACAGAGTTAATGATAAATTATGAAAGTAAGTTAGCCTTATAAAAATTGTATGAACAAGCAAAATTAAAAAAAATTCCTTTACGTCCACTAATAGGAGTTAAAATGGTTGGCCTAGTTTTAACTCTAAAGTAAAAAATGGTTGAAAAATATTATAAGTAAGTAGGCCTATTTAATAATTAAATTTAGTTTCAAACACGAGACTCAGTCATTTTCACAATCAGTGACTCTAAAAGACTACTTTACTCTTAGGCACAAATAACTATTCAAATTACCGGTATATTAAAAAGAACTAATAGTACATTAATCAAACTAAAGGCTGAACGATAGGAAAGCTGAAACAACATATACTTGCGGCACTCTGATATAGACTTTTAATTAAAGGTATGCTTCAATAAAGTAAAAAGGTGGAATTGCTGTACTTTTTACTATAGGTTAAACATTTTAAACAATATAAATTGCGATTTAATTACAACCTGGACGATGTAACAATAAGGTAAAACACCCAAATGCCGTGATCCTACCAAATACCGTGATTCACGTAGTTTTTCACCATTAAAAAAAAACTTTAACAAACTTTAATTTCCATAATTTTCTATTTATACATGAATTATATATTTATAATGAATGATCATATGATTAATTTAAAGTTTATTGGTGTTTTTATAGATGCCGAAAACATTTAAGCAGGGTGTCTTATAAGCCATATAATTGCCATTATAAGATCTTTGATATATATTTACCGTCTTGTAAAATATTACAGTATAAGTGTAAATATATCGAGTAGTGTTGGAAGACGTTTTATTATTTCAACCTGAATTCCAGTATATTTCCAGAATTTCCAGTACATTTTTTTTTATTATTCCAATATCACTCGCGAATTATTAATCTGAATATGGAGTAACAATAACAAAATTTTATACATATAAATAAAAAAATTTAACATAGATTTTTGTACTGAAGGATCGCCACTGGTCAAAATTCTACCAAAAATTCACCTGATTTGGACTCTTATTTATTTAATAAATTACTTTTCTTCCATAAGATTAACATTGGCAGTTTGAAAGCCTGTAGGGCGGAGGCCTGCTGGAGGCTGATGTGAACTATAATGGCATTCTGTTCATATTGAACCTTTCCAATTGTATGTTCAGATTTCATTTACAATACACACAAGCTGAGAAAAAAGGAGAAAAATAAACATGATTGTCTATTAATATATAGATACTTATGATTGTGATTAATAGCCTACCGTACTTTTCAATGATAACACTTTTTAATATTAATTTTTTATTAGGCCATTTAAACTCCCCTTATAGCCCTCCATACTTTCCCACTTTATTTTGTGTTTTTTTAATACAAAAGGTTAAAAAAAAGTACATTAAACTGCAAAAAATTAAGGTAAAATAAATACTCACATCATGAATAAAATTTAAGAAATAAATCTAAATTATTAGTACAAAATCCAACATTTTCTAAACTCAATATTTAGCCTACACAAATGTTTAGGCTATATTTCTAAATTTTTAAATTAATTATTTGAACATACAGTAACTACAAGTTTTCTGATTTTGGTTTGCGAACATACTTAAACAACAATAATGACGTGTGGAACATTTTAACATAAAAATGTTTGGATGAAATGACAAAATCTATATTTTATGCACTTTAAAAACAACAATTTCCGGATTTTAATAAGATTCAACTGTTCCAGTATATATTTTGAAATTCCAGTATGATTCAAGTATTTGCAGTAGGGAAATAAAATTCCAGTATAATTCTAGTAGGGCCTGTTTCCAGTAATTCCAGTATCAGTAGATACCCTGATTTAAGTTATTAAAAAAGCAGCATGAACTTAAGCAGCGAAACAATACAATTTTCCAAATTCCGTAGTTAAATAATTTAATTTTAATTTGTACTGAACAATATTTCTTTTTAAAAGAAATACCGTATGTTAAAGATAGGAAATAATACATTTTTAACATTCCAAAATTATATACTAAAGTCCATTTCTAGATGAAACCAATGTTTCTGGTTGGTAAAGCATACGTAAAATTGTTATGCTTTTATCACAGACTTTAGCAGAAGAGGAAGAATACAGCTTTCCTTACTTCGTGAAACCACGGATTTTGGTAAGACGTATTGACTTTGTATTTGGACTGAACAATGTTTATTTTTTATCATAGACATATTTTTAAGTTTGACAAACCTATATTTAAAAAATTCCAAAATCATCTGCTAAAGTTTGATTTTAGGTAAATCAATTCTATCTGGTTGATTAAGCATATTTTATATTGCCATCAGGGTCTTCCTCTATGGATGAGAAGTTGGCAACATTATGAGATGTAAAATGAGTCGTCCGTTCTATCTTGAGTCTTATTTTAAGGTTAAGAAATGACTTCTCATTACTTATTAAGTAATATTAGGATGTTTTTCAGTAATTTTATGGATGTCATAAACATTTATTTCCTCTGAAATTAGGAGTCATGGATTTAAGCAGCAAAATCACGGACATTGGTCACGTGAATCGCGGAGTTATGTCGGAATGGCAAAACAATGAAACGGCATTATTTAGGGCGATGGTAAAATTAATTTCATATAATGTTATAAACAAAACCATAGATTTGTTTACAATTTAATAACAAAAAATTAGAAGTATGAGTATGGTATAAGTTTTTTAAGCATTGTTCATTTTTTCGTGTACAGAACTGGGCTTCTCTTAACACACGAGCACTTTCGTGACGTCTCAGCACGCGCTACGGAAAATTGCTCACTCAACTTTTGGGACCATCTAATGCCTAGATTTGCATATTTATCTTTGTAATAATTTTTGAGAAAACCATTTGGTTTTTTGGGAGTTTCTTAAGTTAGCCTATGGCTTTCATAAATATTTATGATATTATTGGAAATAAAAAATTAATTCAAAACCTTTGCAAATGACATAACTTAATAACATCTTGAGGACACGCACCATTAGCAAACCACCACACTTTGAAAAACGTCAAGCATAAAGCGGTAGCACGCCCTGTTAGCAAACTGCCGCTTTTATTTTGAAAAGGTTTGAGGGTGTAAAAAAGACAATAATTCAATATATAACATAAAAAACCCTTTATTTTATATAGACGAGAAACAATCACTTGCGTACTAAAGGTTCTTAAATAATGCTGCTTCATCTGCATCGCTGTTATCAGATATTTCATCACCCAGTTCACTTCCATTAGGTTCTGATACAGATTCCAACAATTCATTTATTCTTTTTTGCTGTTTTTCGTAAGATTCCATCTTAAAATAAATTAACTTTCTAAAATTCCGGGAGAACATGCATGTTAGCAAACAACTAACACCAACTTTGAACCGTGAAAGCACGCGCGTTAGCAACCAGCTCACAATACACTGCACAACTCGCAAAAACTTAGAATATTACACTCCAATGGTTTGTGACCGACTGGCGATCGTCAAGGTCATGTCGAGGGAGGGGCAGGGAGGGATGAGCTGACTGATCACCCCCACTCACTCAGTAGCCCCAAAGATGTGCCCGTATTAGTGCAGCAATTTGCTAACAGGTGCGTGTGCTCGCATATTAAGGTCACAGCATTTATGCAATTTACCTTATACAATATAAACCTTCTTAGGCTAGGCTTAGTACTTGGTAAAAACACATAGGCTAAATAGGCCTACAAATATTCAGTTTGCTGCTTCCAAAAAGCCGAACAAATGGGCGGATTCTCAAAAATCTACCCTAACGTTTTTTTGAATTCTCAAAAGAGGACATGTCTAGGGAAGAGAGGACGTATGGTAACCCTACCTCCACACAAATAATATCATCGAAGAAGGATTTTTCATACATAATTATAAAACGGGAACCATTATTTTATAGCCTAGCCTATAACAAAATTTCCGGGTAATTTATTCCTATTGCACACAACATAACCTTCAACACCACGCTCCATTTGAGTATTTTCACACGCATGAACTAGATAGCCTATGGACGAAGGTACCTGCGTAAGTCAGAATGAAAGGATACACTTTGGACTAGGCCTAGGGAAATATTTCAAGGAAGAACAAAGATCTGCTTTTCAAAACATTTACTGCTTGCCAAACTGAGTCAAAAAACCTGTGCACAAAAAGAAAGGTACTGACACGGCATTACGTCCCATAGGCTAGGCTACAGGTAGCTCACGTTTCTGCTTGTAGGCCTAATGTCGGGTGAAGACGTAGCTCTACCACTGAGCTGCTTCAGCCATAGTTTAGGCCTAAGCCTAGATGTTTAAATTGTGAAATTAAGATTCTTCCTGTAGCCTACCTCGGCCAACAATCTCAAAGAGGGCCCAAGAGTTCTGCATATGCCTTGTCGTCAGGCGTCAAACTTTGAGACTGATTCAGCCTCTTGACTAAAATTTGCTGGGCTTAGTCTTAAAATGATTTAAGCTTAGGAGAGATAAAGTTGTCATACTTACATTGCTCACCATATCGATGAGCACTAGTGCCAAGTTCATGAATAAATCTCCTCAGTACATCGGTCAAAACATCAAGTGGAGTAGTGCAAATTGAATGCCATCCAATAGTTTGACATATCTGAGCAACTACCACTTTCAATATATCTCTACTATAAGTATTTGCCATTGCAAGGGTAAATAAAAAAATAAAACATTGGTTCGCACAATAAAATATCAAATAACACCAAGTTGATCCTTTTGAATAACATTACTTTAGATGAGGATTCCTTAAAAACAATCGATTAATAATGGTGGTGACAACATTTTAAAATTCAATGTAACTAATGGTCAATGTAGACATTTATTCTCAGTGATCGCAATTTACACTTAACATTCTTACAACCACGATACCAAAGAAGTTTATTACTATGAATTAATGCTGAGAAGGCATACGGTAACAATAATAATTATGGTGGAAGCAAAAACTCTTTCCCCACCAACACCAAACATCACCTCGCAACACGGCAACCTATCGATCATTCATTTCCCTTCTGTTCTGTTTTCTAAATTCTGTTTTGGTTTTTGGTTTGGTGGGTGGTAAATAATGCCAAGAACCAGTGTTGCCAACCCGGTCCAATGATTTTCCCCGCCAGCCTCGTTGGAAATCCCCGATTTTACCCTCTCAAATCTAAAAATTACCCGCATAAATCCCCTCTCACCCTATCATTATGTATTTGGCTACATGGAAATTCTAAAACCAAACTTTATGTAGGGCAAGTTTGTAAATCCTACATAACAAACCACACACACATAAAATATATATGTTATATATTTAAACAAGCAACTGCAATGCCTGATTTAGAATTAATAGTTAATAGTAAGTTATAGTTATAGTAAACTAGGAGTACGCTTGTACCTCCCGTAACAACCGTTTATTCGAAGAAGAAATTTAAACTTTTGCAATAGAGACTATCACATTCAAAAAATATGATCCTTGCTTGAAAAACAATCTGTGTTTTTGTTTATGCGACTACTTCACTCCGCTCCCGTTCTGTTCTGAATTCAATATCGAATTCAATTGGCCGTTCATTGCCAATAAATAAATAAATAAATAAATAATTTTTACAGGACTGGATGAAATCAAGGCAAGCCTTGGATGAAATCGGGGCCTACGAAAACTAACCGTAAACGAAAACGGGCCTGCATACATTTTTGGTCACGTGACCAGATGCGGCCGAATTTCAGCTGTCATCTCCATTTGAAAGCATTGCAATAGTCTGACTTGGCATCCACTTTTACGTGTATTTTTAAATACACGTAAATGAAGTCATAAGTGTTGCATATCCTTCTAATCCCCATAAAGTTACAAATTGAATGATACTAATAACGTCCCGCTTTGCAAAACTTAAAACTCACTTTTTGGGTAAAAGAAAAAAAACTTGAATTTCTCACACTGTTGGATGCATTGACTTTTTTGTAAACGGATTTCTTCCAATGCTTTTGAAGATATTTCTAGGAATAAGACATGAAATAAACGTCTTAAATCAGTAATTTGCCAGTTATAATTTTTATTTTCGATAAAACAAATTAAAATGTACATTTTCGGTTTTAAAACTTTGTTATTTGCAACGAAATATACTTTTATGTAAACAGCTGATGAAAAGTGTAAAGAAAACTATAAACTAAATTAATTTTTTACATTATCTCGTAATAAAAAATATCAGAAAAATTGTTAACTTTACAGTAATGGTATCATTTTGTTCCTTATTTAATCTAGATTAAAATATATAAGTCTTGTCTAGTATCCTACTATCTAATTCCTAAGAGGTGGGAAATAAGTGAAGGATGTCACGTTTTCACAATGTTATGTTATGGAAACTTGTGCTGCAGATCGGCCGCAAATAGTCACGTGACTTTGGTAGTGGGGGGAAATATGCAGGCCCGATGAAATGATGGAATTGAGCCGGTCAGTAGACCAATCAAAACGTCTCAGTCTTGATTGATGACTCGCAAAGACGTTGCCAAAATGTAAACAAAGAACCGACTTTTAAAAATGACTCCAATGCATTTCTTATGGCGAAAATGAAAAAGTTAAATTTTAGGTTTATTTGATTGATATCCAACCAAATGTTTTCAGCAACGAACTTAGCCTTAACAATTGCATAAAAAAATATTCGACTTAAATTTGAGACTGCTCTGTGACTTCTATAAATGTTACCAACAATGGCCATTCTATGTTAGCTCCAAATAGGCAATTATTTTTCATTTGATCAGATCAAATACTTAATTTATAAGTTACTTATAAAATTTTACTACTCTACTTCCAGAAAAATATATTAAAATTTTTAATGTAAACTTTATTTGTTCAGTTGTTTTTAATGGAATTAATTCACACTACTTAGTTGTAGAGATAAATTAAATTAAATAAGTTTAATGGTGTTAATTAGTTTTTTAAGAAAACAAAATTTTAAGAACAATTTTTGTAAAAAGGTGTTCTTCTAGTAAAAGAAGGAAATGTGAGGGATAAGGAAAAAGAGAAAAGGAGACATGGATTATATCTAAATATTACTAAATGGTTGTTAGGAATTCTTCATGTACTGTAGTCCTTTGTGAACTTTTGATACTGTCCTTGAATAATATAATTAATTGAAGTTTTCCTTTTTTCTAAATAAATTTCGATTTTATTTAGTTCATCTTATGGTAATCAACTTTGTATGTCACAATTTAGCATTCATACATCCATTATATTATATCTAACTTTTAGTGCAATACTACATAGGCCTAAAGTAAATTCTTACTAGAGGAATCCCAGGAAAGTCAGTGGATTAGAGGATTAGGAAGTCAGTGGAAATGGATTAGGAATCCAATGTCAAAGTCAGTGGAATAGAGAACTGGACTTCAATTTCTGGATTTTTTTAATTTTCATACGTGTTTTTACAATATGTAAAGAGTTATAATGTTCCAGTTTTTATTTAGAGTAAAATACCCGATTTTACACTAAATCCCCTCTCACCGACTTAGAAATCCCCTAAAATACCCTCATTTTCAAATTACCCTCGTAAATCCCCTCCGGCCCCGTAAATCCCCGAAAATCGGGTAAAATACCCTCTTTTGGCAACACTGCCAAGAACGGACAAGAGAAAGGGAAACCCAATTTGCTTTCGGACAGCAAAGAGGACATCAAATTACAAAGAGGATGTAATGTATGAAAAATAAAAGCATTGACTTTAGATACTATCAATAGTCAATATCATTATCATCGGGTCAATATTATCGTCAATAGTCAATATTATAGTCATTATAGTCAATATTATATCATTATTATCGGGTCAATATCATATAGTCAATATCATTTAGCTACGCACGTAGCAACTACAAAGTGAAAATAAACGTAGCAACTAAAACTGAATGTTCTCATAGCAACTACGAAAAGGCGGGAAAAATGAAAATTTAAATATTTGATTAGCGCCTACACAATTATTAAAATTTCTCGTTAGTGCCTACGATATCGCAGCCGCTAAAGTATAGTTGCTAGTAGACTATTTCGTTTTTACGTAGTTGTTGTTAGATTTCTTAAATTCTCGATAGCACCGAACATCTCAGTTTCTCGATAGCGCCTACAATAATGAGCGGTAGGTAAAAGAACGAATCTTTAATGGTTCGTTCATTATCTTTACATTCCTTCTAGAGAACAACAGCTCACTCAGTGTTGCCAGTTGTGGAGGATTTCTACCAAATAATAGGGAATGTTTCTGGGTGTTGGAGATTTTACTAATTAATTAGAAAGGGGATTATTTTGTTTTTTCTATTTTTTTCACTACTTTTCTCATTTAGAACAAAGGAAAAGAATGAATTTACAAAATGTGATGTTTGGTAATGTTTGTGGGGTATATTCCCGAAACTTGTTAAAAGTTACCTTAGTAATAGAAAACAAATAGTTAGTTTAGACAATATTTTTTTCTGACTTTGCCGATATTTATGCAGGAGTTCCTCAAGGCTCAGTATTTGGACCATTATTCTTTTTAATTTTTTGTAAATGATTTTAGTTGCAATACTCCTGCCCTGTCAGTACTTTATGCCGATGACACTACACTACTACATTCTGATTATAATTTAATAAATATCATAACAAAACGTAATAGATCTCTAGAACAAGCCCAAGAATGGTATAAACTTACTGCCAATAATTTAGTGTTGAATCATGACAAAACAGTTCATATCTTATTTTCTTTGAAAAAACATTTTGATGTCAATATTGATGAGGATTTATTTACCTGTAAAATTACTTGGTATTCATTTAGACTGTAAGCATTCATGGGAGGAACATGTTACCAATCTATGTAAGAAACTGGCTAGAGTAGTTTTTCTTCTAAGAAAATTGAAAACCTGTGCTAGTGTAGATATACTTAAGATGGTCTATTTTGGTCTTTTCCAATCCCATTTGATGTATGGCATTAGGCTCTGGGGCAACTCTACTTCAGCCAAAAATGCTTTTCTGTGGCAGAAATAAAAGGCATTAAGAATTTTGGCAGGAATTGGCTCAACTGACTCTTGCAGAACAATTTCCCCCAAGTTTGGTATATATTTTGACTCTTGCTTGTATTTACATTCACAGCAACCTTATACATGTAAAAAACAATGTTGACAATTTTGACAATCAGAGATGTTTCCACAATTACAACACAAGACTAAAAGAAAATCTTGTCAAACATAACATAAGATTAGATAAGTATTTTAAGAGCCATAAATATCAATAACTTCTTCTTTTACAACAAGTTACCTAATAATTTAAGACTGTTACCTAATAGTAAATTTAATATTGTGATATCCAACTGGTTAAAGGCTAAGGCTTTTTATACTGTAGAAGAGTTTTTAATGTATGATACTCATCAGGGCTGTGATACTCTGTAAACTGTATTCTTTTGCGCTTGATTTTATATGACGATGCCTATTGTAACCCTTGTTATTTAATGGCAAATAAAAATCTTGAATCTTGAATATTCAAAGAATTTGCAACCAAATTCATCGTTATATTTTTTAATTTCCATATAAACACCATGAGCATGAGGATGTAGGTTTGCTGCCATGTGTTTGTTTTTATTTACAAACGGCCAATTTACGATAAATAATATAGATATAATATTACAATAATTTTAAGATCAACAATTATAATATGGTCGGTTGGCAGCAATTACCCTATGAACAACATGCAGAAATTAATGCATAGTCTCTGTGAAAACAACATGATTACTTGAAAGGCATGAAAATGTAAAGAAACGATATAAATACAATAGCGAGGGATTTTAAAAGACATTAATTGAAATCGTGGGTTCTAATAATAGCTAATCTCGTAGAACTACAATTTGAATGTTAACATAGGCCCTAAAATGACAGTGTGTATTAGGGCTGACACTTCTTGTCGGCGCTGATAGAACATTTCAAATTTGTGTCGGCGTTAACGAGAATATGACCTATACTTCTTAGAACATTGATTTTGACTGTTAGATTGATAAAATATATTTCTCTTGTAGCAACTAAAAGTGAAAAAGACGTTTAGGTCCGACAATTTGCTGTATATCTCGATTAGCAACTACTCTATTTTAATAAAATCGAATTTGTAACATAGCGCCTACAGAGTCGTTCGGAGTGAAGAGTTCTTTTACAGAACAGCTCTTTTGAACGACTTCCTTGCCATGACATCTGCAGCCACCAGTGTTGCAAAGAGATGGTATTTTTTGGGGGATTTTATGGGGCTTGCTGGGATAAGTGTGGATAATTATGATGTTTTATGGGATTTTTATGTAGGATGATGAAATTTCAGATGAAACCGAGTATTTCTGGAAAATTAGACCCCATGTAGGGGCCTAGTTGATATTTATAAGGGAATGTGACGTGAATTAATTGTATGTCTCAATGTATTATAGTGTCACCAAGCAAACTCTTTACAATGTGAATTGACATTAACCCCTACATAAATACACAATGAAATATAGTAGTAGTGAAATGTAGTAGTTAAATGAAATACAGTATCGTCCAAAGAAGAGTACTTCCGGTTAAACATGCATGCTCCGTAAAATTTATTGTTATCACTTGCTTTTCTCAGGAAAAGCTCGTTCGCTCCGCTTACTCGCCAAATACGCTAATAGCTACAACCAATCTCCATAAGAAAAACATGGGAACTTTGAAAAATTCTAGGACGAAAACCACTGAATTTTCCCAGCGACAAGACTACCTCCAATCGGTCCGTCTTGGCCGAAACTACAATATTCAATCAAAATATTAAACCCCTTTGACAGAGAAAAACACTTTGCAAGTGCAAACATTGTTTATTTTAGAGTATAAAAATAATTACGTACAAAAGCTGTTGGTTGTAAAATAAATTGGACAGATGAATAGATAAACCAAAAGGATATAGCGAGACTCTTCCTATAGTTTGCCGATAAACTCGAGATTTTGAGCACTTTGGTTTGTAATTTATTAAGAATTACCTGGGAATAACGGAACATTTGCTTGATAAATTTGAGAGACGAGCTCTTTCGCTCTGCTCATTTAGCCAGGGCCGGATTTAGGAGTAGGGTATACCGCCTGGTAGGTTACTCATTTTCTGCCACCCCCCCTCCCACCAACACTTAGGGACAGACTCATTCATAGTTTTTATCGTCACTTATATATGGGCGTATTAAAGTAGTTAGATTTGGTCACTTCTGGCACAGGTCAGCTGCCCCGGAAGCCACGTGCCGGGACACATAGCTTCCGGTCGTATATTAAATGAGGGGAGGTATGCATAAATTAAAAGTTAGTTCAAAACTGAAATTCAACTTGATAATTGGGTTACGGAAAGTATGTCAAGGTCATCCCGAGTAAGTTTTAAAAAAGCCTATCCCGCTAGCACAGGAAATAGTTCTGAGAGTTGAACTATCCGGTGATAGCGGGATAGGTAGATTTAAGTTTTGAACTTTATTCGTAAAAACAAATACAATCAATGTGCAATACAGGTTGAATTTTTGTGATGAAATACGGAGTTGTAAAAGCAAACGCCGACGACGAGGATAAGGTAAAGGCAGAGTCCCCAGATGACGTATTTGACAAGTTTGAAGAAACGTAATATCTCGAGTTGGTTTTCCCGTTCCAATTGCAAACGTTTAATTTCCAATTTCAATTTTTCTTCTTTCATCTTTTCCTCTTCCATCCTTGTGACGAAGGAAACTTCATCCATCATATCCATCATTAGTGTTGTTTTTTGGTGTTTGAAATTTTGAAACAAGTTATGTTGATAGTTCAAATGTTGGAGACGGAATGAGAAGTGAAAGCGAGGAACGTTAGTTAAACGAAGAAGTGGTGGGGGGAAGTTGAATTACAAAGACGTGGTGGGGGAAGTTGAATCACAAAGAAGTGGTGGGGGAAGGAGGTTGCTCACCATTTGCTTCCGTACTTGTTGTTGTCGTGTCTGATTGTAGAGGTGTAAGTGGAGTAAGATTCAGCAAACTATCTTCATCAGAACTTTCAACCTTATCACAAATAGGACAGGCGTAAGTTATTTCCAGATTCATTTTAACAGTGTTGAATTTACTAACAATTTCGTGTAAAGTATTAAATATTTCTTGCAAATCTTCTTTAGAATTTACTTCGAAACTAGAATTCATTCGTGCCAACGGAGAGTTGTTCATCGTGCGAGAGTCGGCGATTGAATGAAGATCGGCGTTTAGGAAGGAGGCTTATTTGTTGGTGAGCATGAGCTTGTGACCAAGTAAATAGCTAAGTTCCTCTTCTTCGTCTTTTAATTCAATTATACTAACTGAATTAGTTGTTTCGTCTTCCTCACTCTGTGATGATGACGATGAAGAAAATAACTCACCAGGATTTAAATATTTAACCACAATTCTGAACCATCTCATAGGATATTTGTCCATGATAGAAAGTAAATTTTGAAACAATTCTTCCATCTCCTCCCTCTCAGTTATTATATGTTCAAACTTGATAAATTTTGCTTCCATGTTGTTAGTTAGAGTGTTGGAAGTGAAATGATTTAAAGTTTAATATAATATTATATAAAAATTACAACCGGTAGTGGGGGAAATCTCAAGGTCATCCAATTGAAGTTTTAAAAAAGAGTGTAAAACTGAAATTACACATTCGATGGTTCTACAGGATCGGAAAACCAATCTGAACTGTATTTACATCTTTTTATCATATGTGTACAAAAATCATCTTGATGAGACTTGGTGCGTTGACAATGAGCTAGATCGAGAGGATGAAATTTGAAACATCTTTGAGGACAGCACGTATGAAAATATCTTGATTTGTAAAATTTGAAAGTTCGCAATTCCGGTGGCGGTAGTTGTTTTGTTTTGCACTTGCAGTAACAAGATCCAAAAAATTCACATTTAGTGCAAGCTAACCCGTCCACCATCATTGGTCCTAAATCTGTACACTGTTGTTCACAACAGTAACGAGGTTCGTACTTGTACTTTTGTTCTTCCATGTTGACGCTGCTGAGTCCAGTGAAAGAATAAGAGTGTATAGTGTTGAATAGTCAGTTTTATGTACTACAAAAAGTGGTGGGGGGTAATTTCAAGGTCATCCAAACGAAGTTTTAAAAAAGTATACCTTACTAATGTAAGGAATGTTTATACTTAAGAAGTTTATTTCTGTTTATCTTCTTCAGACTTTGTCTGTTTCTGTTTGTTTTCTTCAGCCTTTTTCTCTCTCTCCGCTTTAGCCATAGCGATAAGTTCTTCAGTCGATAGTGGATGTACTTCAGGAAATTTTAAAATTAATTTAGCTTGATATCCTTCTTTAGTTAATATATTTAAATCTTCAGTCATTTGTTCAACGGTGTTGTAATCTTTTCCATAGATTTTTCCATCAAGTTCGATCATCATTCTGTATAACATCTTTAAAATTAGGTGTTGACGCAGCGAGAGTCGGGAAGCGAATGATTAGTTATACAAGTATCATTCCCTTTTTATCAACTTGACATTGATCACGTGATTCCTTAGTTTTATTTGTTAAAAGTTATTTAACATGGGTAATACTTGTGGAACTTGATGTTATGTTGACCAGTCGGTGATGAAGATGTTGTAGGTTGTGTTGAAAGAAATACTTCATCATCACAGTATTTTGTTTTAGTAAACATCCTTACATTAGTAGCACTAACATCAACAGTTAAGTGATAACCACCGGTAAGTAAAACTCGCATTTCGTTGGTTAAATCTTCAAGTTGTTCAAAACTCGTAATGGTGTTGGTATCGTAAGATGCACACTTGACCTTTAGGGACATGTTGAAGTTTTGTATTTAGTTATAGAGAGCGAGATGTGTACGGTACGAAAGGTAGTCGTAGACTGATGAATTTCACAAGTTGATTTTCACTTTTATTATCACACAAAATTAGGTCAAGGTCATCCCGTGGAATCTTTAAAAAAAGCAACATATTGCTATGTACAAAGACATAACAATATGTTGCTTCTTTTATTTTTTTTTGTTTTATATAATCTTTATTGAGAAACCATTACAAACATATATATTTACAAAGTTATGTACAAACTAGTTAGTAGTAGGTGTTACATGAATAGTTAGTTCAGTTGAGTTGTTTCCACTCGGTCCGTGTGAAACTAAATAGAGTGCGCCAGGTTGAATAACTCGAAGATCTTCATTTTGTAGAAGTTGTACAAACCGTTTCGGTAGGAAGATTTGAAACTTCGGTTCGTCACCAACTGTATACGGCGCCTCGCTCAATGTGCAATTAATAGCATCACCAACTGAAGTGTCCATCTTCTTGATTGTATGTATGATGTAATGTTTTTCTTCTTTTAGTTCAGAACATCTCTTCGTCGGTAAGATTGTTGATTTTGAATGAGCGTTGAATTGATCAACCAAATTTTGAAGAAAGTTCTGCGATGCCATCTTGATGTTATTGTTAATCTTCTTGTTAATCTTCTTGTTAATAATAATGTCCGTCGGAGATGTTGTCTCTTCGGAGGTTCGAGTAATACTCATGCTGCGTCATGGTAGCGCTCTCACTTTTATTACCGACATTACCCCCACCATTCTGTTGAAGGAAATTATTCAAGCGGTAGGCATTCTTCAAAGCGCACTGTGACCTTCGATGTTTAAAACTCTTTGATGAAATACAAAGTTCATTGAAATAGCATTGAAAATCTCTATCTATTATTGCATTTATCACTTCGTTGCTTGTAAATGATTGTATCCAATTAGCTTTTTCCAATCCTCTTGTGTAGATAGTTTTGAACTCTTTGCAGTAATGATTCATAATGTGCGGCATCATGTTATAATTAATAAAACCTTCATCCCATCTTAAGTTGTGAAAATGTTTGTACAACCATTTGTTTGTAACTTTCGCTTTAGTTGTTAGTCTATTGAATGGTAATGGAGGTTTGAATAAGTAATGATAAACTACAGATGTGTTCATATCCAAAATTACTAATTCTTTTATAGTAAAATTTCCATCATTTCCTCGAAAAGCTTGAAATTCAATTATACCTTTTTTAACTTCCATTATATGTGGCGCATTAGAAAACGAAACCCGTTTGTTCATGATGAAGTCTCGTCAGCAACTGACTTGTATTACAAACACGATTGTTCTTCTTTAACTTCTTGCGCTTCTTCGTCGATATTAAAGTTGGTGTGATAGTTGTTCAATTGTCTCCACATATCCACTTCTTGAGGTATTCGATTAAAAATTGAAGTATCCACGGGACCGTATAAAATTGGAACGAAAGGTTGTCTGTCCAATGTATCGATTAGATAGTCTTTGATTATTGCACTTGAAAATATTAGTTGTTTCAAATATCTGGTGACGGGACCGGTAGTACAACTTAAAGTGTAAAATTCTTCTTTAGTCAAATGTAATTTTACATCATGTCTAGTTAAATCTCTGAAGCGAACCATTTGTCCCCCACGATGTTTCACTATATCAACTTCAATATTTGATTCCAATAAACTTAATCTTGTTCTTCTTCCAAATGTGTTGTTACTCAAATAACATTCCAAAAGATGTAAATGTTTCATAAATGATTCCCAAGAAGTTTCAGTGAATGTAACCATTTTATTTCCATGATTTAAAATAACAATCGGTGAATAATCCAATGATTTTAAAATTCCAACTGAAATACTTTTCGTCATGCATGAAGAAATGGGGTAGAAAATCCGAAGAAATACTTCTGTTAAAATATTAGTTGTAATGTTAACTTCAACCTTTTTTCTTTTTACTTCTTTTTCAGCTTCTCCTTCTTCTTTTTCTTCTTCTCTCTTCTTATGTTTGTTAAACTTGAGGAACTCGTCCATTTCTCGTTCAACTTGTTTTTCTATATCTGAACTATTCTCATCCATTAGAGGTGTATTTTCTTCTCCGTTAGTAGAACTCATCTTGCGAACGATGTTTCCCATACGACGGTCGAATATAAAATGAACTTTCCACTCATGATTTTCTCTCTTTTATGTTTTTCGTGAAATCCTTGAAATTTATACAATCACATAAATGTTTGTTTTCAACTTGTTTTTCACAAACGAAGTTCTAACCTCAAAAATTGAAGCAGATAATTCTAACCTCAAAAATCTGCAGTCGTTGTACTAATTCTTTTTAAAGTACATTCTTCACAATTCCGGTCAGCGGTGTGTAAGTAACTATTTTATCATGTAGAATTAGACAGTATGCTGAAGTTCCATCCGCTACTGGTTGTTCAAATTCCATTTCAATTTTTATATCCACACTTGATGATTTTACCGATTCATTTTGTTTTGAACAATCGATTACAATTATCGGAGCCTTGGAATAATACTGGTCAGGCGATAATAGTGGTGTATTAGTCTTTCCATAATATGACGATTGAAATCTTGCATACATATCGTATAAAATGGAAAAACGTTTTTTGCTGAACATGACATTCAAATTGTCATACGGAAAGAATTGAGAGTTTAAGAAAACTTTACAATTCTTTATTTTACAGTGATCAAATTGACCGGCATTTGCAGTGATAACATCTTTTCGCTTAGTTTGAAAACCGAGTATTATGTACCTTGCCCGTTCCAAATAAGTTGATGTCTTGACGGTCCATGTTTGTCGTTCTGTCTGAGGTAGTGTAGGATATTCATGGAATTCCCAACTTCGGAATGGCATCACAATATCACGGTCAGACTTTAACTTTCTCAATAATACGATTCTATGTTCATCGGCCAATCTTACATGAGGTACTCTCCAAACAACTTTATCCAATTGTAGTTGCCATTCCAGTTTATCTTCCGTAGTTGCAGGGTCTGCAAGTATCAAGTCCTTGTTAGTTGAAGATCTGAGTAATACCAATTCTTGTTTGACATTTATTATTATTCGTTTGTAATCTTCAGCGAATCCCAAAAGCAATCGTAAGGGTACATGAAAATCAAAGTGACCGTTGGAATCCAGTGTTATAGTGTCTTTATCAGGGGCAACCCATCCGGCGGTGACTATTGAATTCTTCTCATGCGGTGTCAATGATGTTAATCCTTTCAATGTCGTTGTTATACCAACCTTTTTTGTCGAATCAACTGTCACCCCTGATATCTCATATCTTATTTCATCAAAAAGATATGCCATCGGGTTATTTATAAAAGGAACTGTTGAAGCAGTTTTTCCATTTAATTTTAATACCCGTCCTTCAATGTACAAATAACTTTCACACGGTAATGTGTAAATATCTTGTTGTTGAATGGGAATCCTTATTTCATCGTTATTGTTTAATTTTGATGAAGTGTAAGGGTTGTGCGTGTGATATTCCTTCTCCCATAGTGTTTCGTCGAATGTCGGTCCTTGAGATATATCCAGGATATCCATCGTTGTTAAGTTTCAATCCAATCTTCTGTAGAAAACGAATGTTGTCCGATGTTAACTCTTCCAATGTCGAGGAGCTACTGAGCTCCCGACTCTTCCGTTGCGGTTTAAATGATAATCCCATGTTGACCTTTATGTTGCCGCTCTGATGTGTATCCGTATAGTTATCGTTTCTCCTCTAAAGTCAACACTAACACCGTCTTGATCCAATATGTTCAGTACGATGTCTGAAATGAAACTGGTGTTTAACGGTAGGTATATCAAGTTTTGTGGCTTCTCAACAATTTTAAAACCAGGAGCCACTGTTGGATAAAATGTATGTAAAATATGCTGATTCACTCCTTCTCTATACGATCCGTGTATAATATTACACGTTACATCGATACTATTGACTTTCAATATTGTAACAGTTGTATCACCTGAATGAGTAGTTCCAGGAGTTAATATATTCTTTTTTGTATCTGTAAATCCAAGTAAACTGCCAATGGAGTTTTCCAAGCTGACATCGATATAATATTTTGAAGTTATTTCTGCTTTTAAAGTATTATTGTTTCCTTTAACGGTGATATTTTCTTCTCCGAGTTGTTTTTGTAGTAATTGGTTTATATCATCGATTTCATAAGCTCCAGTAGGAAATGTAATTATTTTCAATTCTGAGTATTTTCCTGAAGCATCCTTAGTTTCATAATAATGTAGTAAATTGTTCTTTCCTTCCGTAACATTGGGAATTGAGTTGTAGGTAGTTAAATCAAGTAATACCGCTTCCCATAATCTTTCCTTGGATAGACGCAATGCTGGGAACAGCGTACTTTTCAATGTGGATGAATTTCCACTCAGTGACACTGTATACGATGACATCTTAAAGCTGACTGACACTCTTCGCTAGAAACTCCAAACATAAATGCCCACATATTTCAGTATTGTTAGGTTGTTCTCTTTTGTAATTGTAAAAAATGTTTTTGGAGTTTCGAAAATAATGTTGCAGTTCTTTCGGCGGTGGTAGATTGCCAAAACTGTCAAAGTAGTAAACGGTTTGTCCGAGCTTTTTATAGCATACCCAATGAGTGCCTGGACCATAGGTGGAATCCAAATTTACTATTCCAGTTTCATTTTCCCATATTTTAGTTGGTAATGCATCTTTCATAAAAACTCTTCGAAAAAATGGTATTTTCAAACATTTTACATAATCATTTAACTGATGATTTGTTAAGGCTTTATTTGGAATTATCAACATATTTGCATTGTCTCTTATGAGTTGTTTTGGAATCTTACTGTATGTTTGACCAATATAAATGCTATCGATATTATGATGTCTTCCCATAGCGAAGTAATTCCTTATAGTGTCGTGATTTTCACAAGACACATCGTCAAAAATAAAAATAGAAAATGGTTTTGCTTCATTTGGTTGCATAATTGTTTCACTGGCATTAAACTTGTAGAAATTCACTTCAGGTACACTTGCAAGTACTTTATCCAATAATTGATATTTTGGTTGTTGCAATGATTTTGAAAAAATGTATATATTGTTAAAGCGCAATCCTTTAGGATTAGTTATAAGGTTAAAAACAACATTTGTTTTTCCACAATTTGAAGGTCCAGTTATTAAACATCTTATCGTATTTGGTAGTAGTTCACCATGTTTACCATGATTTAACTTATCATTGTCAACCGTCAATTCATCAATATTATTGATATTAAATCGATCTTTTTGTTGTACAATCTCCATCTTGTGTCAAGGTTAAACACACAATGAGCTATTAAATTACTATACCAAGTCTTTTGAAGGAATCCAAGAGTCTTCACTTTTATCGAATCCTAACCACCGGACTTTAACCATATCCTTTTTCCTTTGTAATACCTTTTCAACAAGATATACATCACCGACTGTTGATTTCAACAATTCATGTCCGTAGAATCCACCTTGAAGTAATTCACCCTTGTTATCCTTTAATAAGTAAGTTTCAGGTATAGTTGGTTGCACTTTATAAACTGTAAATACTTCATTAGTCCAATTTGGTAGATATCTTTTACTAAATACACCTTTGTATTTGCTTATACGAACTTTATCGTTGACTTTAAACTTTTTTGGTTGTAACTTTTCCAATTTAGGTGTTGTATTATTTCTGATGCGTTGTAATACAACCTTAGCATTAGCGCTGTTTACTTGGATAGGTTTCATTCCGATGGTACGATGATATTTGTTGTTATACTCTTTTATAAGTTGTGGTAATATGTCATACCACACGTATGATCCTCGTTTTGAAAATTGTTTGTACATCGCTCCTTTCAATGTTCTATTGTACCTTTCAATTATTGAAGCTTTAACTTCAGAATTTGTAGAATAATGATTTATTTGATATTTCTTCATTAAAGCTCCAAAGTCTTTATTAAAATATTCTTTTCCATCATCGGTCTGTAGATGTTTGATTTTGAATTTGTTTCTTTGTATCGTTGTTTCCATAGCTTTTGTAACACTTTTACCAGTCTTATCCTTCAATGGTAAAGCGTCAGCTATTTTAGTAAAACAGTCTATAATTGTTAAAATATATTTGAAACCTTTGTTTAATTTACTGTGCGGTATCATTTCAATGAGATCAGCTTGGTAAAGATCATTCATTCCTTTAATGATTGTACTTCTTCTTGGAAATCTTCTTCTTGCTGGTTTATGTAGTTCATTTACAATCTTGTCCTTCACACTTTCCATCTTCAGGTGTTGCTTGCACATCGCTTGTAAAAATACTGATCCATACAACAGTTCATTCTCTTTTATATAGTTTGAATATAGGTCAAGGCCATTTCATATTAGTGTAAAAAAGAGGGAACATGGCATTGGGCTTGCCATGTCCCCTCTTCTTTACGGAAAGGAAAAAAAAGGAAGAAGGTAGAGGACGAAGAATAGGTTTACTGGTCGATAGGGTTCAGGGAGTAGTGGCCGAACGGTAAAGTATTAATTTTATCTTCTAAAATATAGCGCTTGTCATCTTTGTAGATTAATGCCCATTTTGTTTGTTTGACACTAAAGAGTTGATGATTATAACTTCTAATAGTGTTGAATGTTGCAGTTGTTTCAACATTTTCAAACAAACATCTTTTATAATGTTCAAACTGTACGTTCTTCTTCAGGAAAGAGGTTTTTATTCCTTTGGCCTTTTTCGTGACTTGATGTTGATTCCTTTCGCTTATGTACAGTTGAAATGAATATAGTTTGGACATTAATGCTACAATTTCCATCATCGGCACACCATTTGTTTCATCTTTAAATTTTCCCAATACTTTCTTGTTTCTGTCGTAATCGTAATTTGGATGGTCCTTGGGATAATCGGAAAAGTCGAAATCATCTTTATACATAAAAGTGCGTAGATCTTCGTACATGTCATTTGTTTTAATCCAGTAAATTAGTGCATCCGTATCCATATATGCAATACCAATGTTCTCTCTTCCATAATAGTTAACCATCTTCTTATAATGAAACTCGTACATGTGTGTTTTGGAAATATCCAAAATTGACATTCCTAGATACAAAGGACGATCCATTAGAACTGACTTCTTGTTCATGGAAATAACAACTAGATTTTAATTAATAATTACAGATGAACCAAAGTTTGGTTGTTGCACTAATTTCTGTAATTTTACTGGATCAGTTACCAATTTGATATCCTTATGTTTCCTTTTGTTTTCCAAAGTCTTGCCAAATATTGCGTTGTTCATTAGTTTGAAGAAATCTTTTTGAAAACTTGATGTAGCGGCGGCTCTTCTTCTTGTGTTGTTGTCAATGTACGGTTTTAACCAACAAGATTGAGAGAATTTTAGTACTCGATTAATTTTTGTAATTCTCAATCCCAAGTCTAAGGCCTGTTGTATCATCCAGTAGTGTCCAACATACCGAGACTTGTTAGTTAAAGTCATCAATAATTTTGGCCATCTTCCAGTTGGAGAAATTTCAGTCTTCGGAGGAAGTGGTAAATCATAATGTTCGTCGTGAAGATGTTCGGGATATTCAAAATCGACGTCGAATATATAACCAGTTTCTCCATATTTCGGTATATCCATTATGTTTCCAATTGATTCTGGGTCTATCCATTTGAAATTATCATATGGAAGGGGATTCGACATTGCCCATCCGTACAAGTTATTTGCATCAAAATAACCCAGGAATGTTGTTGGTTTTGATGCATCATAATCGGGCAAATATTTATTGTTCGCCTTGACATGACGTGTTACACTTTGCGTCAATCCTCCTCGAACTCCTGATTCTAACATCAACACCATATCTATATCTGTAAGAAGTTGTATTTTACAATTTGTTTCTTTTAACATGGCTTGCCACGCTAGTCCAGGCGAAGTGTACGAATGAAGAGGGTCTAATCCATATGACGCAAAACACGTATTTCTAAATTCTTCCATCACATCACATAATAAAGTCACATCTAATTTGACATAGAAATCTGAATATTCCCCCAATGTTCTAAATCCTAATTCGTTCCATACTTTGCATGCATGATCATAATCATCTTGAGATATATCCATGTCGTACAGTTTACTTTTAAATTCTTCTTTTGGAGGTAGTGATGTTTCATTAAATCTTTCTAAACTGTCTATGTAATCATATGGGAAAACACCTTTTCGAAGTACCAGATCCAGTTTGTCGCTGTTTACAATCTTCTTCGTTTCGATTAAATCTTGTTTCCTTAGATTTTCAGAAAGTTTAGACAAACTCGACGGCAAAAATCGGTAGGAGTCCAAGAATCTTAGTTTGACGTTTCCAACTTCTTTGGAAAAACTTATAAACTTCTCTGAAGTTTCAGCTAACACATCGATTTTACCGTCGTCTCTTCCTAATTCAGGTATTATAAAATGAGCGTCGTACCCACTGAGATTATGCAGAACCACAGGGATAAATAGTGGTAAACGATAGCTCAAGTTGCATTTATTACAAGCAGCACCCCTGTAATAACCTGTAAGGTGGTCGTGATCTTTAACTTTATAATTCTCAATAGTAAAATCATTTTTGCACAAGAAACAGTGAGTCGCATTTTCATGTTGAATTTCTTCTTCTTCGTCCATCGGTTTCATTGGTACAATATTTGTATATAATCTTTGTGTATTTCCAGCTATTGAATATAGGTGATCAAGAAATATTTTTTCCGCATTTTCACCACGATATACTAGAGGTTCTGAAGTTAATCCATATCTGTTTAAATGTTCTTCTGATAATGTTGATTTGACCATTAAACAAAAACTGTTTGGTTTGTGCATTTGATACTTTACACTTTTTCTTGCTTCACAATTTTCATCTTCAACTGGAACAAGTGTTAATTCAAAATCCGCATACACAACTAAAGGGATACGGTATTGATGATGAACCTTTTCAAATGTAACGAATGCTCTGTTTTCCGAAGGTAAATTAATCTTTGCTTCATAATTATTGTTACATAATCTTTTGTGCTCTTTTAACCATTCTCTTCCTTGTCTTCCTTCTCGTTGAAAATTAAAACATCTCTTGCAAATTATCTTTCTGTGTCGAGCTTTAGAAAGTTGCTTGTTAACAAGACGATCGAATTGCTTTATGTACACATAGTGAGACACATCTCCTCGCGTTAGTAGTAGTAAATCCGTATGATCTGGTAGCTCTTCTTTTGCAATTCGTAAAGGATACACTTTGTTTGAACTATCTAAAGCAAAAACATTAATAGACGTGCCGGGATTTTTCTTTTCAAATTTTGATATATCTTTTGTAGAAACGGGATATGTTATTCCTTGAAAATTGTACCTGTGTCTTGCATCTTCATATTCTTGGTTGGGTCTTTGTGGATTTATTAATACAAACTTTGACGTCATAGCATAGCGAAAACATTCATTATCTTCATTTTGAACATTAATACAAGATTTTGTATTTTCAATTATTTTTGGCAAAGGAATGTAACTAGATCCCATTAGTCCATATCCGTGTTTGTGAACTCTTATATCTAATACTTCAATACTTGTAAGACTCCATCCGGATCCTCTTCCTTCGTGTTCCTGAAGTTTAGTTAATATTTCTTCTATACAATTCTCGACTATTGAATCAATATTTGAACTTTCAATGATGGTTCGGTTTTTTGTTATGAATCCTCTTGGTGATAATTCTTCTTGCGCATTTATAAACATAGCTTCTAGTAGTAAACCAAATTTAAGAAAGTTCAATCTTTTCAATTCTTCTTTTAAAGTTTTACTTACGATTGGTTTTGCTTCTCTAATAAATTCTTCTAAGTTCAAGTTTTCATTTTGAATCTTATGATGCATTACTACCTTACCGGGTAAAGCAAATACTTGTAGATTCGGTAAAGTAGTTGAAGATGTTGCTGTTATTTCTTCTTGTTCTTCTTGTTCTTCTTGTTGTTCTTGATCTTCTTCTGTGTTGTTGTGAATTAGTTCTTTATGTATATCTAGTAGAATTTCATCGTGAAACGATTCCGAACATTTATCGCAATGATACATGTTGACGATGTTTACTCTTCGAAATTTCGCTGAGAAATGAAATGGGCTCTGACGGTCCTGCTTTTATAACGGTTCCTCACCACTATTTCATCATCATCCTCTTCTTCTTCTTCACTATCCGAGGAAAACAAACGTCTTGGACGAAACATTAATCTTCTACTAACTGATTGTTCATTTGTGTTCTCTATTCCAGTTGGAGTTTCAGTATGTACTTCTTCATATTCAAACGATGATGAAGATTCTGATATTACTACATCCATATCCAAATTTTCATTCTCCACATCATTTACACTTCCTACTTCTGATGTTGTTAGATCTACATCCATATCATTTACACTTTCTACTTCTGATGTTTCACTGTTATTATCATTTTCTTCCATATTAAAATCGTCTAGTTGAATTTTATACAATATTTCAATAAGAGGTTTCCTTGGATAATCGGTGTTGTCCACAGGAGCCATTTCAAGTAAATGACGAATAACTCTTTATGATTCGGCTTATATGATATTTTGATAAGTATGTCAAGGTCATTTTAGATTAAGCGAGAACTGGGAATAGATCACTAAGCAGCATGTTAATTCATTACTACAAAGTGATCTATTCCCTATTCTCTAAGAAGTGTCCAATCAATAACCAAAGTTCAAGTTCATTTTTGTTCAATTTCAATCTTTTACTTCTTCTTTTATTACGTAGTTTATAGGTTGACAATTCGAATTTTCAAAGTGCCGTTTTATCGTTTGTTCCAACGCTTCTATTTTAGCTTCTTTTATCATTAATTCCGTAAGTAACTGATTAATGTAATCAGCTGCCATGTCCACTGTTCTTGTTCGTATTTCTCCTAACCTAACCCCGGGAATCAATCTCTGTAGTCTGTAAAACTTTAACTTTATTCTTGCTTTAGCCATTTCCCGAATCTTTAGTTTTTATTATCTTTATTTGTAGTCAAGTCCATAACACTTTCCTTCAAGTCCTTACTCGTGACAAGTTCGCTTTCAGAATAATTCGACTATAGTACACTCGTCTTTTATACACTTTCCCCCACCACTTTCAATTTCCCCCACCCTACTAATATAGGTCAAGGTCATCCGGTATTAACGCGAGAACGAGGAATAGAGCACTAAGTGGCATGTTAGTCCATTACCACAAAGTGATCTATTCCTCGCTCTCTATTCTACATCTAATTTTTTTGGGTTTTTGTTATTTTTATCTTTTTTTTGGTTTTTCTGGGGGAATGAGTGTTTGAACATTACTTGGTAGAATGTCCATTTTTCTTCTTCAAATCTTCACTAGTTTCCAACAATTGTAACAAATATGCGTTGGTTTTTTCTAAAGTTTTCAGTCTGCTACATCCGACTTGAATGGAAGGCACTATTAGTTGCAATTTTGCAAATTCTATCTTCTCTTTCTTGCACCTTTCTCTCATTTTTAGGTTTTTCCTTAGTCTTGCCGAAGATGGTGTTATTGGCTCGTACATACAATCTGGATATGGCTTTGACATTTTCAACACTGATGTTGAAGTACAATGAGATACTTGCGGCCGTTGAGCTTGATAATAATTTGTTGTTGGAGTATTGCAATACATCTTCGGTTCTAAGTTTTGGTGGCAATCTGTAGTTGAAAATACTGGTGTTGCAGAAGGATCAGTCATCTTTCACTGTTGTCGTACAGAGTGAACCCTTTTCTAAAGTTTTACTTCTTTTATCACATTTCCCCCCACCACCGACTTATATATTCTTCCCCCCACCATAGTTATTTATACTTGTTTTTTCACATTTCAAATTTTATACCATACTTCCAATATGACATCCGCGTCTTCCTCTTTTAAGTATTTGACAAATTCAGGACTCCTCGACGATACATTCGGTCTGTTTAGATAGCTCATCACCTTGTGATGGCTTTCCTCATTTTCTATATAACAATACACTTGCATCAACTTGTTTTCTTCCTCTTTCGATGATATGAAATTTGCAACAGAGGTCCACTCTTCATATTTAATCTTGAAATGGCGCACTTCTAATTCCATGATGTTTATTCTAATGCCGCAACAATAATAAAACTCTCTTCAAACAACCTGCATTTATACACGTTCCCCCACCTAATTATAACCCCCACTCTTTTCCCCCTCTCCTTTATATGTGGAAGGGGTATTACTGTTTGAATGCACGATACTTAATAAATTCAAACAAACACTGTGCACAAATGTCGCAAGTGTTATTACATGTTTCGAATTTCATTATTTGACCTTTTACAAGATGAACTAACCTACCTCCATCATCTTGGAATTGTTCAAAATCTAAAACAGACGCTTTTCCACAATCATGACACATTTTTGTACCATTTTTAAAAGTATAAGCAAGATAGATAGCAAATCCATAATTGTCTCTCTTAAATTCAATGAGCATTTCACGAATTGCTTTAGGTATTTCACACTCATTTGATCTCATGATGTAATGGTAAAGAAACCCATTATTGATAATTTCTTGTAAACACAGAACCAACAACCTATCCATCGTGTTAGACTTATACTGATAGTTACATCTAAAACCTTTTTCTTATATGATTTCCCCCCACCACTTTTATATAGGTCAAGGTCATTGTATATCAAGCGAGAACTGGGAATAGATCACTAAGTGGCATGTTATTCCATTACCACAAAGTGATCTATTCCCCATTCTCTAAGAAGATTGTTGATAATTTAGATTCCTAATATTTCTTTTCCTTCTTCTTCACCTTTTTGAACTGTAGTATTACCAGACATATGTGATATTAGTTTCTTCATTTCTCGATTTTCCATTTCCAATTTCTTCAATTTTAAATCTCTTGCTTCGATTTGTAGTTTTAAATACTTGATGTAACTTCCAGCCCAGTGTAGGGTTTTCAATTTTGATGTTCCCATTGCAATTCCAGGTATTTGAAATTGTAGTCGATTGAACTCCATGTTCATATCTTGTCGGTCTTGTTTTTTCTTTTCTAGTCTTTTCAATCTTTGATTCTCCCTGAACGAAGAGGTCGTATCACAAGGAATATGACGAAACATTTTGGTCAACGATATCTCGAAGAATGAGCGTCTACGCAGAAAACCAACACATTTATGCACTTGCCCCTCCAACTTTAGGCTAGTGGTGGGGAGAATTACATTAATTTGATACTTATTCCCACCGTTACACTTGCTCCATTATCAAAAAGATATTTGTAAAAAGGTCCTGGATACTGTTCTGTTTCACATCCTATATGTTCCTTAAGAAAGTTGAAAGCCAATCTTTTCGAATATTCGTTATGATATACTTCTCTTTTATTAAAAAGGATTCCATCTTCCAGAAATTTCACTTGAATTAATGGTATTTTACTTACATCATCCTTGTCTATCAAGGGTAGCTTGTAAGTGAACGTATTTGGTGGTAGACTTAACGTTTTATTTAGTTGAGAACAAAAGAATTTGTACATTTTCTGATTATTGTTCGTAATAACAGGAAGATTTAACATTTTATAGTACGAAGATGCAAAACGTTTCGATGTTCGAAACTTTTGTATTTGATAGTTACTCGAAGAAGGTTCGTTAGGATTAAACATTTTTAGTCGACAGTTTCCTGACAAATAAGCTTCTACGCTAATAACCAACACATTTATGAACATTCCCCCACCAACTTTAAACTAGTGGTGGGGAGAATTTTCCTCCAACACTTCTTCAGAATTATTAATTTCAATTTGAATTACAACAAAAATATTTGATGCAAAATCCCAAAAAACAGAATATGAAACAGTCTCTTCTACATCTTGAGATTCATTATGTGTTTCAACCACTTCCATCATTGAAGGTTCTTGATCAATTTCTGTTACTTCCATCGCTTCTTCTACAGGATTTTGTATTATGTCGATTGTTTCGACTTCATCTTCTTCTTGGACTAATGTAATATTTCGTTGTCTCACAATTTCAATTAATTGTATAAAAGAAGTATCTCTAGGAGACATTCTTAACCATACATGTAGCTCCAACAAATGCTGACTTACTAATGACAAAAACTCACAATTTATAAGACTTGCTTGAATAATAAAGTGGGGGGACTACTTTAGTCCAATTCGGATTCGGATTCAGAAGACAATAAAGGTGATATGGGTGAATCCAACGATGAATCTAATATAAATGTATCAATAGCTTCCTTTACTATGTCTTCGTCACTATCGTTTATCAGTTCTTCAAAGAGTTCTTGTTCAAACTGTACCATTTCTTCTTCTTCCATTGTGGAATCATTATCAGTTTCGTTATAATTTTCCTCTATATTGTCTTCTTCCATTTCATTTGTACTAATATAAACATTTTTAACTTCAAAATAATTAACAAATGGAGTATCTTTAGACAGCATATTTGTTCACCATTTCTTTTAAACAGACTAAAAACATGGAGGTTCATAGTCCGCCTTTTATAAGTTTTAAAAAATGGGGAGGGGGAAGGAAAAAGGATTGGGAAGGGATAGGGTGGGGGTAAGGGAACGGTAATGTGGTTATTAGACCACTTGTGCGACAAAGTAGCCACCAATGCTAACTTCGAGCTCATAACACTTCATAATATCATCCTGCCAAGTTAACATACGTTCTCTAGTATTTGGTGTTACACAGAAGAACCTACTGTCATTATACACAATAGCTGAACCAATTATAACATTGAATCCTAAATTTAGCCATTTGTGTGCTTCCGTAATAAATCTTTCTATTGTATCAAAAGGAAATTGTTCATCGATGTAGATTGGTCTCATTTGTTCATCAAGTTTAATTACATCTTCACCGTCATCTTCACTGTCAGTGCTACTATCATTTTTATTGTCACTGCTACTATCATAATAATCTATCACATCTTCTTCAGGTTGTTGGAAAACATCAGCAATTTCGAAGGATTGAAGTTTTCACTATGGTGAGGAAGCATTTTAAAGCAAATAATAACGGCAGAGACGAAACAACAAGTGTGGCGCGTGAAAGCAGAATGAAGGAGTGAACAACGCTCGCTTTGCTTTTATAACGATAGGCTAATGAGAGGGGTTAACAGCTGTTAAGTGGGGGAAGGTGGGAGGGAAGGAAAGAGAGGGGGTATTTATTTCAAATATTCGCATAACTTTTGACTAAAATAAGATAGCTAAATTCTTCTTTTACTAAAATGTTCGTCTTCCATAGACCTTTTCAATGATGTATCGCTTGTCCTAATCCGTCAATCCATTATCGAGTTATAGGCATTTAAATTTTCGGGGGGGGGGTTCGCTTGAGTGAACACGGGGGGGGGGGGGTTCCGCTTGAGTGAACACGGGGGGGGGGGTTCCACTTGGGTGCTCATGCGGAACAGATATTCTCACGAGATAGTCGTTGTGCTGATAATGAAGACAAATGTTCATCACGCCGCGACCACTAATTAACTCGCATTTGCGGTGTTCCATCTTTCCTACTCATTACATATACGTTTCCTACTTCATTATTTCAAGACTAATTAACTTGCAAAACAACAGTCTCTGTCTTTAATGTTGATGAGGTTTCATTAGGAACCATTCTTTGCACGCTATATGAAGCTACACCAGCAAACAATGCAAGTCAGACAGGTCATATAACTGTACAACGACCTTAGAAAAGTAGGTCACGAGACTTAGAGTATTAAAAAATAATGGGGGAGAAACACAACGCTATAACGCATTGTGTTTCTCCCCATTATTTTTTTAGCAAAATTTGGAAAAACTATGTGAATTTACTGTTTACGTCCCCACCTTGTAATACGATCCTTTTTATCCCTGAGGAGAAAGTCTTGAGAACTTAAATTGTTAAATCTCTTCTCTTTACACAAATTGTCAGGAACTTTAATTTTATATTTATTGCCGTTACATTTTGCCAATACGTGTTGGTGGTCAACAACACCTAGAAAAAAATATCTCAAACCTTTCTTAAGCCTCTCTCCTCTGACGGATATCATTTCAGGATCGTCTTCAACAGTGGGGATTTCTGTCAGTTGTGGTTCGGAAAGATGTTTCACGATATGTACACGTTGGCAGAAACGTTCGTTCTTAACACATTTCCTACACAAGCTGATCCTTTCTTAATTCCCCTAGCGAGCACTTCAGGGCAAGTAGTGGGGCGGCTAAACTGCCCTACGACGCTCTTCTTTTAATAATTGGAAACGCTCTGAAGGAGCAGACTTAGGAGATTTATTTTTAGGATAGGTGTGATCTTTAGGAATAGTAAGTGGTGGGGTAGGAGGCAATGGTGACAGTGGAATGACAGGTGTACTAAGACGATGAAGCAAGGTTTCAAATGAAGGGGTATTAGGACGGGGAGCTGGCTTCTGCGGTGGCGGCATGTTAGTTGAAGGCGGTGTGGAGTCATTTGAAGACGAAGGCGGTGAAAATATGCTGCGACGTATGGTATTGTTGGACGGGGGAAGAGGAGCTCCAGAAGTTGAAGGTTTCGAGTCTAGTTGCTTCTTATACCAGTCGGGAGCATTTTTCAAGCGAAGAGTTTTCTTGACTGGAGTTGAAGCCGTAGTAGAAGTAGAAGTTGAACTTGTAATAGAAGAGCAGGCTGTAGTGGAAGTTGTAGTCGGCAGGGATGACATCGTGGTAGTTCTATTCGCAGTTCGCAGCGTAACGTCTGGAATCAGAATGAAATGTTAGCCGTGGTCGATGCGTCTTTTATAACGGTATGCTAATGAGAAGGGTTAACAGCCGTTAAGTGGGGGAAGGTGGGAGGGAAGGAAAGAGAGGGAGTATTTATTTCAAATAATTCGCATAACTTTTGACTAAAATAAGATAACTAAATTCTTCTTTGACTAAAATGTTCGTCTTACATAGACCTTTTCAATGATGTATCGCTTGTCCTAATCCGTTAATCCATTATCGAGTTATAGGCATTTTAATTTTCCGGGGGGGGGGGTTCCGCTTGAGTGAACACGGGGGGGGGGGGGTTCCGCTTGAGTGAACACGGGGGGGGGGTCGGTCATTGACCCTTCCGAAAGTGGGTCAAGGTCATTTAAGACTTATAAAGAACCAAGGTGATGGGAACAGTAGTAACTGTTCCCACCACCCTGTTTGCCTAACGGTTCCCACTCCCAACCCACTAGTTACGTTCTGCGAGGGACATCGACGCAATTTTGTTTGGCCCGTCCGGGTCCATCCGTAACGGGCCGGTCCGGGTCCATCCGTAACCGTGAATTCGAAGGGAAACTGGAACAGCTAATGCAGAAACGCAACTCTAACACCCACCCAACTAATCCCACCCATCATATTCCTAAACAAAATGCAAAAACCTAGTCCGCTACCTACAATTTGCGGATGTCCCACCCCTTCTAAGTGAAGTTCAACCGAACTTCTGAATTTACATTTAATCTACCCCCTATCATCTAGCTGAAAGGCAAAACAACAACATTAATTATAAATACCAACACTTAAAACTAACAACACATCATTATTAAATATCAAATAATTCAACACAACCAAATACCATCATTATTCTTAAAATTAATACACCTTAACGCTAAACACAACTTATAACTAACATCGCAATGCGCAAATTAATTCTTAAATTAAGTGCAACTTACAACTAATATTTACACACACACACACACACACACATACCACATTGCATTAAAGAACGCAACGTAGTATAAGAAGTTCAAATATATATAGGCCTACTATATATTTGAACCTCTTACCGAGTCGCCAACGACTTTTCGCTATGAAAACTCGTTGACGACTGACGCGAAAATCGGGCTCGTATCGCTCCTCGGGTTTTCGAGTGGTGGGGGTAATTAATGCAGTGGTGGGGAAATTGTTTCACTCCAGTACGGTCTTCAATCCACTCCAGTTCGCAGCAGTGTAAAAATGAAACGAAGGAGTGGGGGTGGCGCATGCGCAGCGACGTAAAATCCAAGGTTTGAGGTTAGAACTTTCCGTGCACAGTAGAGCTAAATTGAGTAATACAGGACTCGGCGCATGCGCAATAGCGAGGAGTGATTCCGATCCGGAGAACTCGTTGCATTCGCAGCAGCGCTAAAGTGAGTAATACAGACTAGGCGCATTCGCAGTAGCGCTAAAGTGAGTAATACATGACTAGGCGCCGTAGCGTGAAGTTGGCTCACTCCAGTACAAGTTATAGCAGCATAAAAATGAAACGAAGGAGTGGGAGCGGCGCATGCGCAGTGACGTAAAACCAAGGTTTGAGGTTAGAATTTTCCATGGTGGCTGCCATGTTTAATTCTGTTTCATTCAAACAATGATGTGAAGTGGATGTGAAGTGTGGTAATTAGATGGGGTTAGCAACCGGTCGTGACCGGCCATTGACCGGTCATCGACACGGCGGGGTTCCGCTTGAGTGACCACCGGGGGGGGGATTTTAATCTCCATTTTTTATGGGGGGGGTTCCGCTTCATTAGTCACCGGGGGGGGGGGGTTCCGCTTCATTAGTCACCGGGGGGGGTCCGCTTCATTAGTCACCGGGGGGGGGGGTTCCGCTTCATTAGTCACCGGGGGGGGGGTTCCGCTTCATTAGTCACGGGGGGGGGGGTTCCGCTTGAGTGAACACGGGAGGTTCCACTTGGCCGCTCATGCGGAACTGATCTTCTCACGCGATAGCCATTATAAAAGGAGATTGTTCATCGCGCCGTGACCATTAATTAACTCGCATTTGTGGTGTTCGCATCCTTCCTACTCATTATATATACGTTTCGCCAACTTCATTATACAAGTCTAATAGCTACTAACCTGAAATTTCATTTACATTAGCACATGTCGTCCTGTTTGAATCACCTTCGCGTGCTCGACGTTATATCTCATTCATCAGTCTTGTTCTCACTTCTACACGTCTGACATACTTCTTGTGATGGATACGCAATGTTTGAAATTGAAACTTTTGCGGACACAACATATATTACGAAATAATTCCAAACCATCGGTTTCAAAGACTAAAACAAATTTAACAAAAGTGAGGAAGAAATTAAGTTTTAACCCGTTATACTCTGTTAGAACTTCGCAGGTTCACGTTGATGATAATGTTATTCACAACATTTTGCGTTCGATGTTACGTTTCCACAACTTCGAACTTGTTACACCTATCGACTGTGTTCAGCAGGTTTTCATATTTTACCCCCACCCTTCTTTATATAAGTGCGCTCACGACAATTCCTGTTTCATTCTTCTATACGCTCTTCGACCGACAACTACTCCGCTCTAAATTACACACTACACGAAGATGGACACAAACCAAGAACAAGTACAAGTTCACGAAATATCGTCTACTACCCACCCGAGAGAGAATCCTCCGAGAACTTCGCCTTCACCGAATCCACAGAACCCCGTCCAAGTTTCGGATGTATCTTCGACGGCGAAGAATGATCTTGAAGCTATTCTTCGGTCGCTCGTCGGTTTCGACTGACCTGTACGACGATCGATGTTAAACTGAACTCTTAGAAGTTCAGTTTTTTTTTTTTTTTTTAAACTTCCTCCGGATGACCTTGAAGCAATTATCCCCTCTCCCTTTTCAACTAACTTCTACTTTTGTTCAACTGTTGAATTTCAGTTTTGAACTAACTTTTAATTTATGCGATGTTTTAGTTGATCCCGGTTAATTTATGCGCACATTTAGTTCAGCCCCGAATTGTTGAATTTCAGTTTTGAACTAACTTTTAATTTATGCGTAATTCTACTTCAAACGCTCACCCCGCCTCCTCCCCCCTCATTTAATATACGACCGGAAGCTATGTGCCCCGGCACGTGGCTTCCGGGGCAGCTGACCTGTGCCAGAAGTGACCAAATCTAACTACTTATTAACCTTAAAATATGCACTAAATTAGTCTTAAATTGCAATATCAAAGTATCAAATGCATTTATGAACTGTAAATTCTTTAAATGAATACTTTAAAAAAGCCAGGAATCACAACACAAAGAATCAATAAATTATTTCACAGGAGCAGCTACAACAGCGAACAGGCAAGGCAGTATTGAGGCAACTGCCAGCCCAATAATAATATTAATTTGTCACAAGCAAAAAGACAAAAAAAAATATTTAAAACTACTTTAAAATTGAAATTTGAATTGCAGCAAATTGAGGTAATACATTATTTGAACAGGTATTCAATTTTTATGGACCTACATCTTTGACCTTTATGTGTAAAAGTAAACGTTAAACTTTTGAGAAAATAAACAATAGGACAATAATCATCGTGGCAAAAACGATTCACCATTTGGCAACATTGGTTCCTTGTGTGAAACTTGTATGTAGGCCTATGAAAAAAAAAACAGTACAAAAATTGCTTGGAACAGAAAATTTGCTTTATATTTCCATTTATTGTATGGATATATTATTGTCTATCCCGACGCTTGTGATTTTGAGATGTTTGATCTTTAAACCCCCAGCAATAAGTTATCTGCTGATTTTCATTTTGGATTTTCTGACGTTATTTCAAAACAAAGATCCACTGATGGCCATGACATAATATTTTTTCAATTTCATTTGTAGGTCTGTTTATAAATTTTTTTTATTTTTTTATTTATCCTTTGAACCACGTTGACTCCGCAGGGAAGCATGTGGCGTGTCAATCTCATTCCATTATTGTAATGGCTTGAGGCATCTTCAAATATTTGGTAGGCTATAATAGCATTGGTCCATTAAGAAAGAAGTTAGGCTATTCTTGAATTTGTTGAAGCTTGTGATATTTTTTATTGATTCCGGTAGGTTGTCAAAAAGTTTGAGACCCATATATTCGGGTTTTGTTTCAGTTAAAGCCAATCTGTGAGCAGTTGCGAACCTGTTTCTATGTCTAGTATTGTAATTATGTTGAGGCTAGTGAGAGATATTTTGACTTTTGACATAAAGAACTGATTCCAAGATGTACAAAGAGGGGACTGTCAAGATTTGCAGTTTTTTTAAAGAGTGGTTGACACGAAGTCCTAGCTGGCTGTTTGGCAATGCACCTTATGGCTCTTTTTTGAATTTTAAAGATCTTATCTAGGTTTTTCTTACTGGATCCTCCCCATAAAATGACAGAGTACCTAACATGGCTTTCAAATAGGCTAAAATATGCCATTCTTAGAAAATCAATGCTTAGCAGATTTACCAGGCTTCTGATAACAAATAAATTAGTAGAAAGTTTAGAAAAAACTTGTTCGACTTGAATATCCCAGTTGATGTGGTTATCTAAGGTTACACCTAGGCAGGTTGCTTTTGTATCCTCATCGACAAGATCTTCATCCAACATCAGATTAATGCCAAAAGAGGGCCTCTTTCTGTCCAATTGTGAAGTTTTAAAATGAATAAACTTTGTTTTGGTTTGGTTTATGGATAGTTTGATGTCGGAAAAGTATTGTGAAATGCTGTTCAAATTTAGGAAAGTTGTAAGCTGAAGATCCTCCAAGTTTTTGCCAGAAGTCAACAAAGTGGTGTCTTCTGCGAAGTTGAAGAGGTTGTTATGGTTAACATGGTCACCAATATCATTAATGTAGACGAGGAACAGTATAGGCCCTAGTATCGAGCCCTGGGGCACGCCTCTTGTGACCTCATCAATGTCGGAAAGGTGTTTATTGATAGCACCAGAGGAGCTTTTGAAGGTGATTGAGGTTCTTTGTTTCCTGTCATTAATATAGGATATCATCCATTTAAGAGCATTACCACTTAAGCCTGCTGCTGCCAACTTTTCAGTTAATATGAAGGGGTCGACACAGTCAAACGCCTTTGTTAAATCTATAAACGTTCCTCCTACAGTCTCTTTATTTTCAATGAGGTCAATGCATTTATTAACAAAATTTACTAAAGTAAGTTTGGTGGATTTTTTTTTCTGAAGCCGTATTGTTGAGTAAAAAAGTAATTAGAGGATTCTAAAAAATTTACAAGTTTTTCACAGGCGATTTCTTCTATTACCTTGGTGACTGCAGGTAACAATGAAATGGGCCGATAATTTTTCACATCTTTCCTGTCACCTTTCTTAAAGAGAGGTTTGACTATAGCTAATTTTCCTTCATCCGGAAAAATTGCATCCTCAAAGGACTTGTTGATAATATTGGCTAACGGATCAGCGATTTCGTTAACACAGACTTTCAAGATTTTTGTAGTAATACCGTCGTGTCCTGCTGAGCTCTTGGATATGAACTTGGTTATGGCTTTTTTCACAATATCAGCTGTTACCGAACCAAAAGAGGATAAGGATCTTGGGTTTGTTTTTGGAAAACCAGACCATGATTTTTCTTCAGAAGTTTTATTGACTGTAGAGGCTATGATTTTAGGGTTACTAGTAACTGTGTCGTTGATCTTGATGACCATGTTGTCACTCGGGTCGTCTGTTTTACTAGGCCTATTTTTATTGATAAGCTTCCAAGCTCCTATGATGGGATTTGCCGATTCCTGGATGTAGTTGTTGTAATAGCATGTTTTTGTATTTTTGATTAGTTTTCTATATTCCTTTTTCATGGAGTTGTAATGCCGCCATAGTTCTTCAGATTTGTCTGACAGCCAGTTCTTATATGCATTAACGACAGATTTCTTAAATTGGATTATGTTGTCATTGACCCATTCTGCTTTGTGTGATGGTTTTGAATTAAGTTTCTTTTCTGGGCACGCTATACCTATGTAGTGTTGCATGGTATTAATGAAATGATGATATTTACTGTTTGTGTCTTGTGCAGAATATACCTCTTCCCATTTCTCCCAGTGCAATCTAGTTTTCAGCTCATTTAAGGAGGCATCATTAAAGCTATGAAAAGTCTGTGAGGCTGCTTTATTTTTCCGGACAGGATCATCAGTAGGTATTTTCAGAATAATAGCGGAGTGATCAGAAATAAACGGCTCAACAATGCTGGTTAGAGTACCTTGAAGATTGGTAACAAAATTATCTAGGCAACTTTCCGAGCCCGATGAAATGCGGGTAGGTTCATTTATTAACACTGTTAAACCAAAACTAGAGGCCAAATTTTTGAATTCTGAGCTTTTAAAGCAATAACGTAGCTTACGATATTAAAAAATTGTGTTGTAGACATTTTTGTTTCACATTTTAATATCGACTATACAATTGCCGCCTCCAAAGGCACTCTGGGATTCTATTGTTTTTCTTTCTTTGTAGCTGATTTTGGTGATTTCACTTTGCCGTCTGCTTATGAACCAATTTACAGGGTTGTGAAGAAATACTTACTTGATATACTTGAAGTCTTCATCTTTGACCGGTCAAAGCCGGATAGATTGCGTCAGTTATATACAACACTTATTTACAAAAACATATGTTTAAAAACTTAAGGCATATATTCAAAAACTTAAAACTTAATGAACCCTTGGCGGACGTGGTTATTCAATCAATAAAGGTCCCTCACTCAATTCGCTCAGGCTGTAAAGAGGCCTACTCAAGAGACAACCCCGGATGGCTACTTTGAAAGCAGATGCTTCCATGTCACGCACATGCACTGGAAGGGTGTTAAAAATTCTTATTGCAGAACGTGGGTAGCTTTCAAGTGTGCGGCTGAGCCTGCATCTAGACATGTCCAGGTCTCGTGCTTTGCGGGTCTCATACGCATGTTGGTCTTCTCTTCTGCCAAAGTTAGCGAGATTCTCCTTGAGCAAAATCAGAACATTGAGAATGTATCGAGAAGATTAGCTGTTGTAGATTTGCAAAAATAGCCTTAGAAAACTCACAGACCGTATCAACAGTCAGAAGTACTCTCAAGTTTTGTGTTGCTTACACGCACGTCAGCATAACAGTTAAACATTAAGGCCGATTTACTTGCTGCCAGTAGCATGCCAGCTGAGATTTGACTGAAAAGGCACTGGCAACCGGTGACTGGAATGCCAAGCGAACTTCAATAATGTCACACGTTTACACATTGACAGCTACTACTCGTAGAATACTGTGGGTGTTAATAATAATATAACAATCAGCTGTTAAAATACATGTATGTTTCCACAATGCCAGTCAAATGGCGCCATTCTCAAAATTTTTGTTCTTCTGGCGCTTCCAGCTACTGGCGCGACAGTTACTGGCCTCTCCAGTGCCAATAACTGGCCACGGCTGTTTTAAAAGGCGCTAGTCGCTGGAACGCCAGCTGGCAGCGTGTAAATCAGCCTTTTAGTTTCGTGCGTGAACGTGAACGCTTCTATATCGTGAACGCGCCTTTATTCTTTCGTGATTGGTCTGTTTTTTGAGGTTACGACCGGCGGGAAAACATTTGAATTTGAATGTCGTGGTTAGTGTAGTTTGTAGTGAACGTATTACTGAGTGAAGAAGTAGTGATACTTTTTTCTAAGTTGTAAAGTAGAATGTGTACGTCATTGAACTTGTTAACATGCAACCTATCATTATAGTCAACTTTGCAGCCATATTATTGCCCTTATCATATATTTATATTGAGGCGGTAGCTGGAAGAAAGGCCTTTTTAGTCCCATAGGCCCTTTTTGAGGAGAATGCAGAAATGTGTTCTTTACAGGCTATTCTACTTCCACACACAATTTTATTTAGTTATCTTGATCCGTGAAGTTGGTACAGCTTTTTTCTGTGGCATGTCATAGGCCCCTTTTCAATAGAACATAGGATTGGTAGTGCATTATAATAAAATATATTATTATTTTCTAACATAACCACCTGTTTCCTTGCCAAATAATAATTCAAGTGTTGTTTACCTGTTTGTTTTCATATTATTTTATAGGCCTCTTTTCAACGTTTTGTTTTATTGAAACATGTTAGCCCATGTAAAAAAGAATTCTCTGTAGAAAGGCCTATAAGAAAAATAACAAAATATTGTTGAAAACTTTTATTACACAATATATCAAATGTCTTAAACAACAATAAGTGTTCTATATATAAAATACCTAATAATTAAATTTATTTTTTGTCTAGTAGGCCTATTAAAAAAGATTGGTCCCTGTTGGATTAAAAAATGATGAGTTGGAGAAATGTTGGAGCTTTGTTTATTGGTTTGTTTGAAGAGTACTTTGAAATACTTTGAGTACTTGGTTTGTTTTTTGAAATCAAACCTATTTTACAGTCTTTATCTTTTAAATGAACTAGTCTTTTTATCTTTTAATGGATAGCGTTTGAATATAGGGTTAACTTTTATTAATAAAACACTACTAGACAAAAACAATTATTATTAGATATTTTATATTTAGGACACTTATGTGGTTGTTCAAGACATTTTTTATGAATTGTGTAATAAAAGTTTTTCCAACAAGAATTTGTTATTTTTCTTATAGACTCTTTTGAAATAATCATTTTATTCATAGGCCCCTCTTCAATAGAACAGGTGTTTTGCGAGTGCACTGAAAAAGGGCCTATGAGTTACTTTAATTAGATGGGTATTTAATAAATTTCAATGAATTAAACATTATATTGTCAATAATTTTCTCATCATTAATAAATGGTAGACCTACTTCAATCTAACGTATAAGTGAAATTTAAAGAAAATATTTTTACATACTAGTCAAACTTTCAATTTCCCACAACTAGCATTTTGGCTTATAGGCCCTCCTTCCAGCTACCGCCTCTATTGTTCTCTATTGCAAATGTATTCTTGTTGTATATGTATTGTTAAAAAGGGTTGTCCGTTAATAAATAAATTCATTGTAAATAGCCACCGGAACTGAGTATTAATAAATATGGTACATACCAAATATCCGTCATAGTTCCAACTTGTCCTTTATTGGATGACCCGGGTTTCGGCCCCTACTAGGCCATAATCATATCCTATCTTCAGGGACACTGGTTAAAAAATCAGTCATATTGACGTCGTTATAAGCACACAAAAACACATACACGGTAAAACACGGGTGACAAAAAGACATTTAAACAAAACGCACATACTAGGCCTAGTCATGACACGAACGTGGCAGTATGATCGGTAACGGTGCACTGCCTGTCCATGTCCTGTCCGCCGTCGTCGTCGTCGTGTCACTGTGGGTTGGACTTTGACCTTCAGCTGATAATATTGTACTCGAGCCTGGCAACTTTTTATTTTGTTGGAAGCTAATTATACTATCAAAGAGAGTATGAAAGAGAGTATCAAAGAAGGGTGAAGGTCAAAGTCCAACCCACAGTGACACGACGGCGACGGCGGACAGGACAGGACAGGCAGTACACAGTTACCGATCATACCGCCGCATTCGTGTCATGACTAGGCCTAGTATGTGCGTTTTGTTTAAATGTCTTTTTGTGTGCTTATAACGACGTCAATATGACTGATTTTTTAATCAGTGACCCTGAAGATAGGATATGATTATGGCCTAGTAGGGGCCGAAACCCGGGTCATCCGATAAAGGACAAGTTGGAACTGCGACGGATATTTGGTATGTACCATATTTTAATAAATAAATAAAACGACAAAGTGGCGGCGTTAATTGAATTGATTTGTAGCGTGAACCCTTTTTTAACATGCATCCTATCATTATAGTCAACGACAACATTGCTTATAAATCTGTATTTCCCATTCACCACACAGCTTTTTAAGTTCGCTTCTGAATGTGCCAGGAATGTCGAACAATAAAAATATATTTTAGGTACTTCAAAAGCCTAAAATCTCACAAAAGTACTTAAAAATTTTTTTGGGAGAGAAATTCCCGGACCTCCATTGGGTTCAGGGCTATTCCATACCCCCCAAACTGGTTTGGCCATCCCCCCCCCTGCCCCACCGAAAATCTGACCTGGAACCGCCCTTGGAATGTAGAAAGGTGTAATGTGGTCATCTCGTTGAAGATTGTACAAAGATAGAATGCAATAATTTTGAGTTCATTGTAATTTTGAGGCCAACACCACATTCATGTCATTGACAACAGTGTTGCAGTAATTAGACAAGTGACTTTATCAGAATCAATTTGATGTGGAAAGGCAAGTTGTTACATCTTTTAGAGTGTATACAGCCAGCAAATACCCTTTTCAGATATTCACAACTGCATCAGTTCAGTCAAGCTTATTGATGATGGTCAAACCAAGAATTTTAGCCTTTTCGTAGGGTGGATATGGCAAAATTGTCCCATTGACATCAATGTTGTGTACATCAATCGTTCATGTCAATTTTCCTAAGGAGTCGTTTATCTTTATGCAGATGATTCAAAAAGTAATATCTGCAAAAGATGAAAATGAAGTTGAAATGTTGAAAATGAAAAATGACGAATATGTTAAAAGGCATTTTGCTGATTTGAAAATATTAACAGTATTTAATCTCTATATCTGAGAATGAGTAATGTTTGTAAAAAATCACAGTAATCAATTTCAAAGTCATGCTGAAACCCATGAGTATAACACAAGAAATAAAAATGAAAAAGTATTGCCTGAACACAATTTAGAGATTTTTACAAAGAAAACATCCTATTCCGGGATAAAATTTTTAAAAGCCATCCCAAAAGAAATAAGAAATGTACAAGATAGTTGTAAATTCAAGTATATAAAAGAATTTCCGATTAAAAAAGCATGCTTCTTGATTGAAGAATTATATTTGTAAATAATTTTGTTAAAGTTAGTTTTTAATATTAATCTGTTGACGCTATTTATTGTACCCATATACTAATCTAATAAGAGATTGATTGATTGATAGTATGGATTATTATTATTATGTAGATATGTATCGACACTATTCAATGTACCAGTGATGTGCAGATGATGAATAAAGATTTTTTTTATTTGATTCAACAAGTGAACGGGATAATTTATTCATTACCGAGGCATATGACTCAACATTTCCTCTACTGCACGAATGCCATGATGAATATTTTTTGGCCTAAATGATGCCTATGATAAAAAATATAAAAAATGTATACTTTTGTTTAAATAAACAAACTATGTAGTTTGGGGACTAAATTATCATTCCAAATGATAATCATCGTACGTCTGGAAACACTGGATCACCAAAATCTAAAATTTTTTACAGAGGACCGGATGTTTATCATACTTCCAGCTGGCGAACCATACCTTGAGACGCCGACGTGACGTAGACAGTTGCATTACTCATCGCGCAACTACAAACAAACAATACCTTAGCCACTTCTACATAGTAGTGCTCGATGGCGACACATTCTTTGTATCATGATGTATATATAAATAATTGAACTCTGGAAATAATGATGTTTAGCGCCGTCCATTTTTATGCACAATTGTGATTGAAGCTTGATTTAGTAATTTCTTGAAATTATTTTTATAGAGAGGTGTGTATTCTGGTTCATACAACCGAAAATAGCCATGACCTGTCAAGAATTGGGTCAGGTAGTAGTCCACCTCCCCAGCTGTGTTGCCACTGCTGGAAGGTTCGGGAGTGCTCTTCTGTTCTTGAGGTGTCCTTGGCGAACTCGCCTTGTCTCTGATAAATCGCCTTTTTTTCTCCTGCCAAGAGCTTGACAGGGATGACTCCGGCGACCACCAGGACGGCAGGCTCGGACACTGTCCGGTAGGCGGAACACACCCGGAGTGCCGCTTGACGCTGAACCTGGGCGAGTCGCAACCAGTATAACTCTTTATCAAGAGCGTCTGCCCACACCTCTGCTCCATAAAGAAGCACGGACAGACCACGGACATCAACAGACGTCTTCTGCTGGATCAGGGACCCCCGACATTGGCCATCAGCCTACTGAGGTAAGTGACTAGCTTAGCGGCCTTGTCCGCCGTAGGCCTTGATTCCTCCAGCTTAACTTGGTGTCCACCATAACCCCGAGGTATTAGCAGCACGAGTTGATTGGACCACCTCCCTTCCCACTCGGAAAGGGACGACGGTGTCGATCCTCTTCTTTGTGAGGATCACAATCTCCGTCTTACTGAGAGCAAGCGATAGACCGTAATTGGACATCCAGGTGTTGAGCACACGCATGACTCAATTCAACTTTAGTTGGGTCAGCTCAACGTTGCGTGCAGCAGTGAGAGCTGCAACATCATCGGCAGTTTCTACCCAACCAAAGTGGTTTCCTCAGGCATTTTGGACCTCAGAAGGCTGTCATAGGCAACGTTCCAGAGATCTGGGCAGAGTATTGAACCTTGCGCGGCACCAGAAGTGACTTCCATCGTCTGCGTTCCTCTTTTGTGTCGTAAATCAGGCTTCGAGAGCGGAGATAATCCTCGATGAGCCGCAACAGATATGCAGGAACGCAAAAGGTGTTGCGAAGCGCATCCAACATATCGACCCACCTCGCCAAGTTAAAGGCATTCTTGACATCAAGGGTAACAAGAATCACTACTCGGCGAGAGAAATGGTGTGGCTCTCGGCTCTCTGGACTTCCGTGATAGCGTCGATCGTTGACCGTCCCTTTCTGAAGCCGTACTGACGGGGGCACAAGTCCCCGGCAGCTTCCACGGCACAAGTCAGGTGGGAACGGATCAGCAAACTATACAATATAAAAATATTACAAGAATGCTTAAACAGTAATGGAAACTAGTTAAAATTGGTATTGTACTCTTGAGTCTGGAATCAAGATTAATATAATTTATATAATAAATATTTTATTCCAAAAAAACTTTTTATATACAACTGCAAACTAGTTACTAGTTGATGACTTTGGTTTTCAAACACAAGAGATGAGAGTATTTTTAAGTATACAACTTCACAGACAAATGTTTCATAATGTTAAGGTCTGACTGCATGGAGCCAAGACAATATTTTCAAGACAGTCTAAAGCACACAATTAGGCTTTATTTCAAAGTTAAAAAATTAATGTAGTACATGATTACATTCTCCTGGCACCAGTGGTGCCAGGTTTAACCATCTTTATTTATTAATAAACCGATATTGTGAAATTTTCTGTTGTATGTAAGAAAATTTTTAGTTATTGACGCTTGTCAACTATGGAAGTTCAAATGTTCTTAGCTCTTCTGCAATTTTAAAACTCCCAATACCTGGTCCTCTTTGGTATCATAGTTGGATTTCTACACTAAACCTTTGTTTCATCATGCTAAACCTTATGCTTCGTCACGGAAACGCAAAAATAAAATGACAGTTTTAAGTTGTGCCATACACTAAAACTTCATCTTCCATACACAAGTACCGGTTCTTCCACACGTGAATGAGGTAACTATTCTCTGGGTTTTCCGCCAGCTTTTCCAGGATCTTATGGAGTCTTCTGAAGTGACCCTGGTCATTTTCAAACTCTAGCAGGTCATCCATGCTGCTCGCGGCAACACACTGTTCGGGAGCGTGTCGCTCGTAATTCTTGTCATACTTCAGCATCTGATACAGATCCCAAGTGTGATGGTCCTTTAGGAAGGCCTCACAGATCAACATGCAATATCTGATCATCGAATTGGACAGCTTCAAAACTGAATTTGAATCCAAGTTGAGTGCTTCATGGAGTTTGATGACTTTTTCAAAATAATCTATTATTTCTTTTCTTGGTCTCGCAAGCATGAGGGGTGTCACTCCTTCGTTGTTTTTCTTTCTCAACAGACAAATCCCTGAAATCACAAATAACACAAAAACAGATATATATGGTGTGGAAATACCAGAAATAAACAGTTATTTATACATTTGTAAGATAATGGGAACATAAATATGCTGACTCTCGGTTATCTTCTCATTCCGTTAATTCATGGCAAACACTAATTAAAATGAACCTTAAAAAAAAAAAAAAAAAATGGGAATCTTAGAAAACTAAACACATGGAATGGTTTTTGTTTCAAGTAAAGTAACAGGTTAAGTGAGCCTGGCTCGTTGGTTTTAATTCACTTTTTTTATAGTGTCATGGTAATAAAGCTATTAAATTTCCACCAACAACCAACTATACCTCTTTTTACAGTTAACAGTTGTTTAAAAAAGACTGCTTAACATTAATGTTCCTTTATTTTTGTATACCTTTTGTTGTTCTTACGTTACCAAAATAGCAACCCATAACACCAATGTTAAAAATTACGATTTTTAAACTTGAATTTAAACCAAATTTGATTTTTCCAGGGATTGAGGCTGTTTCTAAACTTATTTTTGGGCCAAAACACTTAAATGTACAGTTTAAGGAAAATCTACCCGTTAGATTTCGAGATCGTGGAACACACATCCCTTCAGATAGTGCTCGTATTATAGTACAGGATTCGATAGGCAGGAAAAATTACTTATTTTTGACAAACTGCCAAATGAAGCGAGATGGTTCTAATTTAAGGAAAAATAATGTCCAAAAGCTAAACTGTTTGTAAAAATGTAAAATGTTTTACATTTGTGTGAATGAATAGACAAGATTGTAACTGAAAACTGAAAGCACAGTACCGGTACCAAATTTGTCAATAAAAAAAATAGCTTCAAGACTAGAGTTTTGCCATTTGCGTCTTAAGAGTGGTTGGAGTGCCATCATGTTGGACTTATTTCCAATGAGAGCCAGTTTAACTTGTGCCTGATTTTTGTCATATAATTTCTATATTTTTTGTACGATTGTTTAAAAATAACGTGTATTTCAATTTAAATTAAATTGACCTTTCCTTTGCGAGATCGATTCTTAGTGAAGATTTTATAACCCCTGTAAAAAATATTTTAAAAGTAGTAAAAAAAATTGATTTGTTCTTTCCAAAACCAACATTTGTTATAAAAAATATCCTTCGAAATCCATATCCATCCTGAACCATTTAGAGCAATAGACCATCATTTTTTTTTAAGAAATTTAATTATTGAATTGAATTATTGTGTTTCCTGTTAAACTTTTCTCTTATGGAGAATTGATGGAATCAAAGATTGACTCCAACTTCATACCTATGAATGGAGGCTTCTCACCTTAAACTGTAAAGTACTTCTAAATCGCTAAAATTGATCTTTATTTAATTGTAGCTATGCAAATTTAATGCTGAGGCAATTCAAACCTCCATATGGCAGCAGCATGTGGCATATATCGATGCTGTCGGCCTCCACTGCCTCATGTAGAGGGGTGGTTCCGTCGTTGTTCCGGGCTCCTACGTCCACCCCTTGCCGTCCTGAGCCTGTCACAAACACTCGTGATAACCACTGTGACGATGGATCTTAATTGAAGAGCATACTAATGAAAAACAAAGTCTGCTTTGCCGAATATTATTGGGTCTCGATGTTAAAGCTCTTTGAATGTGGCTCAAATGAAAAAAAATCAAAAGATCAACATTTATATATAGGCTATGTTACTGAACAAGACCTTGATCAGATTCTAATTTTGATTATTATTATAATGAGTGTCTCATTAATTACAGAAAAAGAAATATTACTCAAACTAATTTTTTCCAATGAGCCAAGATTACAAAATTATAATTATAAATTGTAATGTGTCATAATTAGGTCAACTATCTATATATTTATAGAAGCATGATTCTTTTCCTCCTTTTTTCTCAGTTTGTGTGCATCGTAGGAAAAATCTGCACATATTGTTAGAAAGGAAGTGTAATTTAGATGAGCATATCCCATTATGATTAGAATCGACTCGCAGGGCTATGCCCCACAAGCTTTCAAAGTTTCAATGTTAGTTTTATGAAAAAAATGGAGGGATTGAATAACTACGCAGGTGTTGTAATAAAAGAAGCTAAAAAACAGTAAGAGCAGAAATTTAATAGATAAAATATTTTTAAAACTAATTGATGGCGCATTAAAACCATAATAGTCCAGATCAATTGAATTTTAGACAACAATCTCTGATTTAAATTAGTTGATAAAAATATATGTTGTATTTGTATTGTTTTGGAATAAACTAATTTGATTTGAATTAAAAATAAGCAAAAGGCGGGAACCACAAAAACAGGTCTTGTTCAGGTCCCTGTGGTAGACAGAGGATTTCAGCGATAGTGGTACCTGACGTTGCCATCAACCTAAACTACCTAAACCTAAACTACGTCCGACTACAGCACATCACTGACCCGCTGGTGGCTGGAACCGCAACAAAAGCTCTATCTTGTACAGGTCCCTGTGGTGGACGGCCTTGTGCAGAGGAGTCCAGCCGTAGTTGTCCTTGGCGTTGACGTCGGTCTCTGGTAGAGCCAAGACACACTCTACCTCCTCAACGCTGTACTGCTTCTGGCACATCTGGTGGAGCAGCGTTTCTCCTGCGGATCAAATACCAATTATTAGAAACTTGTCAAAATTAATCTGTTTTCACTCAGGAAGCTTTTAAAGATGAATTTTTTTTCAAGATCGTAATACTGTCTTGATTTTACGTCTCATTAACAAGAATACAAAAAATTTATGACTTAGAATTTAACAATGTAAATATTACTGTTTCCAAAAATATTTATTAAGAATCAGTATTCACAGGTACGAGCTGCTTACAGCAAAGCCCCAAAAACCCAACACAGGGTGGACTTTGGCTTTATCAAGTTTGGTGTGTTTTCTTAGTTTCCCAGACTTATATCAATTCTATTACTAACTGGTTCAGATCATCTATCAACTCTCGGTGATAATTAGGCTGCAAAAAAGCTGTCCTAACTGATATTACAGCATAATATGGCCTAGTATACTGATGGACATCAAATCAATGGTCAAACTTTGCAAAAACGCTCCCTTCTGCCATCATTTTGCCTTTAATGACCGTGATTTTCATGTTATGGCAACGATCAAGCCACGGAAAAACTCCAAAATTTCAATGAATTGAATTACTGGAATATCCCTGCTGATGGGCAAGGTTATAGTGAGTTGGCTTCACAATGTAAACTATTGGTAACCATCGCGGTGTTCAGTATAAGCTTTGTACAACATCCTATCAATGAGCGTCTTTAGTGGAAGAGTACAGTCTTTTTCGTCTAACATTTGTTATTTGTTCAAGTGCCACATTAGGTAATCCCATAAACTCGATGAAATTTTTAAAGTAAGGTACCGTAAGCAATTCTTTCAGCTCTAAGTCATATAAAATATATTTAAAGCTTTGAGAGTGGGTCTCAATCAGCTGTTTGAGTTCACATGAGTACAAATGGAAAATATTACTTTTAAACGTGCCACAACTTGTAGCCTAAGCACCTAGCTTTCAAAATATACGCCGATTTTCAGTAGGCATTGACGTAGCATACATAGGCTGCTTGACAATAGCTACATTTGTAACTGATTTATGTAGGCAAAGTCCAGGCTCAATCACAAGGGTGGGTGGGGAGGTGGGGAGGGGGAGGATATCCCGGGGATGTAATAATATCATACAAATTACAAAAAGTATAGGTATGTGTACTAATGGGAATCTACTGTAAAATCGGGACATAAAACAATTTCAGAGAGAAGTTTGTAGATTAGGACACTTAATACTAAATAGTATTTAATATTTAGGATGGTAATTGTCTTACCATACATATTTTTTCTCCTTGACTTTTTCATTAGTTTATCCTTCTTCAATAGTAGTTCTTCTGGATCCGGTTCAATCTGCATAATAATCACAAAGTAGTAAATGATATATTTATAGTTGGCAGTGGAGTTAGTAAAAAAAAGTTAAGTGCCACTAAAAATTGCATTTTTTCAAGTTATTTCAACCTTCCGAGTTAATTTAGTGAGAAGACAGAGAATTGGAGTAGCAAAAAAGTTCTGCTATAAAATTTATCCGCAACTTGAATAAAAAAAAAAAAAAAATGAAAATTCATCATGCCAAGAGATTGTTTTACTAATACATAAAATTTTCCAAATTTCAAATGTTCCAAATTTTACTAAAAGATTTAACAACTTTTAAAACTTGTAAAGCGTACATTGATTAAGAGAATGTAAGGTACATAGGTGATTGCTGTGTCAATTTAAAGGAGAATACTCCAAATTTTGACACTAGTTCACTAGCATCAGATTCCCTTAGCTACAGTCGGCAGCAATAGAACGGGCGGGTCAAGGTCAATTTTCCAATAAACCAGCTGATTAATTTTCTCATTTAGCTGCATGTTAAATTGATTTATTTAGCTTGACCTTGACCAACCTGTTTATTGCCGTCGACTATAGTTCCAACTGTGCTTACTGTGTGTTTTAATTTCAAGAAAAAAAGTTCTATAAAACATGTGTTCTTATACAGTAGAAGCCCTCTAGTCCGGCCTCGGATGGTTCGGCCGCTGGATAATCAATCCGGCCGCGATCTTCCGGAAATAAAATGTTCAGCCGCGGGCATTTCCCACAGCCAAAATAGACAAGAATCAACTTGTTTCATGTTATAACACAAAATATATCAGGTCAATTGCCGATTTTCGGACTCTTTGTGGTCTGATGTCTTCTAAAACATCTTGTTCGTGTTCTATTTATATACGGCCCGATATAACAAGGAAGTTAGGTAACTAGGCGGATTTAGTCGCTATCACGGTCCCTTTATACATAGTGCCTTCGTTGACAGAACACCAGTGTCCATTAAACGCAGTTTCATCGCTTGTCCGTTGTCCGATCGTCATTTCGGCGCTAGTAGGCCTACAACGTCTGAGCAAATCATGATTGTTACAAAGTCTATATACTATTGATTGGACAAGTATGAGACCCTTCATTGTTAAATACACCCTAATAGTTTATTGTTGGAACACACATATGATTAAGGTCTCTGTTTATCCCAATCAATAAACCGCCGGTTAATCCGGCCATTTTGAAATCCGGCCGGTGGTCCGGTCCCGAGGTGGCCGGATTTGAGGGCTCCTACTGTAGTATGAAGGATTATTAGGAGAATCTTTGACGGACTCGGTCCGGAACTTGTGCTGAAGTTGCTGACAATATTTCTTCAAACAGTAGCAGGGTAAAAATTTAAGTATTTTTTCAGTCAACTGTTACAATAGATTTCATGAAAAGGTTTTGTTGCTTGAACTGAGATTGGATTCTATAAAATATTGATTGAAGAACAAACCTTTACTAAATCTCGTTCAAGTTTTTCTGGACTTATAACATGAGTGTGAATGATGTCAACCTGAAAAAGATAAAATAAATGATGCATTACGGTGCAGTTATGTTACTAATGTTGTAACTGGTGGAAGAGAAGACCCTGGCCGAACACCAAAGCATGTCTACCTCTAATGGGAATTTTGCATGAGTCCCTTGAAGGACAGGATACAGTATTGAAAGGAAAGGGCGAGAAACGGGACAGCAAATGGCCAATTGACCACTCAGAGGGCCGACTCACGAGCTCATGAGACAACTGATTTTCAGGCCCTAATACATGGTGCGTTCTGTCCTCTTACTGGCCAACCGACCGACTGGCCACTCATGTTCCTAAGGAGTGCATTTCCGTGACATCAAACCCCTGCTACCTAGAACATGAATGAGGGAAGGGAAGTTTGTCCTAGTGGACAGCCAAAATACATGACACATGTTACGATAACTTCGTTTTCCGTACCCAATGTCAACTTTGCAACTGGTATAACCCAGTTTTAAATTTTTCCCAAGAGTTACATTTGTGTATTAAAACTAGGTAAGTGTAGTCATCCTGATAATCCAAAATGATTGAAACCAGACCTATTTCATATTAACGAATATTTTGGATTAAACGAAACTATTACTTATACTGTATAAACATAATATAAAATACAGTGAGTTATTAAGTAAATTTGTAATGAATAACATAAGGTGGCCCTAAATGTTGATAATTTTTTGTTAATTTTTTTAAGTTAATTATTGGTGATGGTGAGTTATTATTTAGTAAATTATTGTGGACATTTCCATCACTGATCAGTAAAAGCTGTATTTACTAATCAATGTTTTCAATTAACAGTCAGGAATGCTCGCTCCAAAGAATACCTCACAACTGATTTTTTGGCTGATGTTTTATTTAATTTGTGGAAATCAGACAAAAAGGTGGGCATAATCTGTTCTATATCGACAATTGGTTTACGAACCTGTAATATGGGATGGATATTCTTATCTCTATGATAAATTATTGTGGCCCCCTACTGAAACAACGAGATAGACAACAACAGATAACCGAAACAATACATAGCCAAACAATAAAAAAAGCAAACAAGTTAAAAAATTTATCAGCGTATTTTTCTCAAAAAGAGAGACAATCGTGCCGGAAGTAAACATTATTGAAATGTATTTCCGGGTTTATTTTTGGCATGCACGTTGTCTCTTCCTATAACCAGCTACAAATTTGTATTTAGTAACCGTTACAACTCTGTCCTTTCTTATTTTCATATTTTTTAAAAATTCTCATTTCAGTCTCAGATAAAGCGAGCTTTTGGATTACCAACGTTCCGTTATCGTGAATCCAAAGTACAATCAAAGGTATGTTATGAAATATTCATTAATAAAATATTGGCAGTATGCCATTGAGGAACTTGGATACCCCCTCAAGAACTTATCCCAGGACGTCAAAAACATTTTGTAACTCAACAGGTGTAGAAATTAACTCCTTGAAAAAGTAGCTAAGGAAAAACGTACAGTAGGCCTACATCACAACATTAATGAGGACATTTTAAGGCAGTGAAATATTGTTTAACACAAGTTTCCCATAACAAAGTAGGCTATTTAATTGTATTTCTCACTCTCTAATAATAATCATAAAAATATATTTTGTTCCAAGGAATCAAATTGCTGAGTATGGGTAATTTGCCTCCCATTTATCTTGACATCTATTGTAAATTGGTTAAAAGATTCTAAAAAATTTCTTGGTTATTGTGGGGTATGTTTCTTTACATTATTATGTTCCTGTTATTGTTTGTGAGAACTACCAGTGAAACAACTTCTATGAAATGCTTCACTAACTGAAAACTTATTTGTCAAGTTTTCTTCAATGTCAAATGTTCTAGGATATCAACTTGGGTTACTTTATCCTTTAGGTTCTCGATCAAAGCTTACGTAACATTGTCATGAAAGAATATTATTTAAGTTTCAGATTGTAAGTATCTAAAATATTCAGTTAAGATGAAAGTGCCTACTAAAAGGGAATTTCAAAGCATAATATTACCATTTGAACGATTGCCACAATCTTTAACAACCCTTTATTAGACTATTTGAATAAACCACAGACTACATGACACACTCCTCAAATTGGCTCAAAATTTATGGCAATGATAGATGTCATAGTGATTTTTGATCTTTAATTTAACATAAAAAAGCTAAAATTAAAGTTACACAAACAGAAAAAAAGGAAAAGAGGTAAAGTTAATGTAATAAAATGAAGTTGTTGACTTACTCACCACAGCTTGGATACCCGATGCCAAGTCCAAATTGAGATGAGAGTTGACAACAGCGAGGGTCACCGTCTGCTGCAGCCAAGGCGGCCGCAGCGACTGCAGCCGACTCAGACGCTCGCTCTCGTCCCAGTCTCCTGAAAGCACACAACAGGTCAACACGGTATTTTCATCTTACAGCCATCTTTGGAGGAGAGAAATGGAAAAGATTTGGCTTGGTAATTCTCAAAATGAAAGGACCACCTTAACCCCTATAATTATCCCCCACAAAATTTTCTTGATGGAAAATTTCCTAACTGGGAAAGATTATAAGATTATTTTTACAATGTCATACGTGAATCCAAATCTCCAAGATTGCAAATAGTGTCACCAGGGATGTGTGGAATATGTCCGATCCGGCGATCCAGGATTGGGAGAAATTTTTAGGTGTCTGGGGGAATTTTGGGGAAATTTGTAATTTTTTGTGATTTTGATCTTGCTTTTATTTCAATATTATCTGCAATTTTCAACTTTTGAGATTTGTTTTAATTTTTTTTATTACAGTGTCTCTGAACATAGGGAGCAATAATACCCCCCGTCGCAGCAGACCTGCGTACTCAGCGAATTTCCAAATTAATAATATTAATTTTGACCAGAAGAACTTGTAAACAAAATTTCATTACGTGCTCATATAAATAGGAAAATATTGTCTATTCTCCTAATGATACATATAGGGAAAGAGTATGCAGGTATGCTGCCATGGGGAACACTAAAAGTAGATTTTAAGCATAAAAAAATTTATTTGGACCATATAAAGCTATATATTAAGTTTCATCAATATCTGTCCATAATTAAAAGAGTTTGCCTATTCTCCATATGATTAACATGGGAAAAGAGTATGCAGGTTTGCTGCCATGATAAGTATAAAAACTAAGATTTTTTTACATAAATGGTCGAATCTCAACCAAATGAAGCTAAATACCAAGTTTCATCCAAAAACATTGGTTAATAATTGAAATAATAACACATCCTTATTCTCCATAAGATTAACATTGGAGCCTTAAAATACAATGTACTCTCTTTAGAATTTTTAATATCTCGGTAACCAATGGAGATAGAGCAAAGCTTCAAAATACTAAATTGTGCGTTTTTTTGAGCTAAATCCAATGGTCGAAATAAAAATTTAAACTTTTTGAAAATTACATATGAAAAATGCAAAAAACCCATTTTTGGGGTACAAAACCCCCCAAAACTACCCCTTAAGGTAGGTCGATATGTCTGGTTTACGAACTCATCCGAATAAACGTAGGATTACACATCTCTACCAAATTTGGTCTCGATCGGACCATTTTTACGAGAGTTATCGTGTCTAGGGACACATACATATATATATACATATATATATATATATATATATATACATATATATATATATACATATATATATACATATATATATATATATAAAATTTTTAATGACTATTATTTTTGGTCTCTGGGCACCTAAAAACGAAAAAGTAACATGGTCCCGGGCTTAGGTCTTACCATGAGACCTACGGTAATAGCTTATTCCCTATGGGAAATTCGCTAAAAATACCTGACGGTCTTCAAATAACAACTTTTATGTTTAGTAAGCATTTTACATGTATACAATTTATTATAAATAACAAACACAAGGTAAAACCCCTTATGAATCCTTTATTAAAAGCATGTTGAATGTTCTCCCAGAACATGAGGATGAATAAAAAAAAAGAATATCTCATTCAAGTGATTTCTAGCCATACACTAGGTTAGGTTCAAGCCGTGTTTCCAAACAGTAGTACACTTTCTCCAAAATTACAATAATTATTTAAAAGATCTCCTTTGTTAAAATTATTGCCATTTAAAACCCGACAATCAATTATTTTTCCTACTCCCTACACTTGACATAATAGTATTCCTCATCATATTTCGTATTATTATTTTTTTGTTTAGTTCAATTACCGGTATGTCCATTGTTCAGCAAATTAATATGCCAAAGTAGGTCTATATATTTAATAGTCCGGGGGACACAAATAAGTACCTAGATATTGTTTTACAAATATTCTGTTCAGTAAGTTAACAAATATAAAATTTACCCTTGATAAATTCCTCATAAACAGATGAAGAAAATTCTTCACATTCCACAGTGAGATTGGGGTATTTCCACACTTTTAGTCCACCGTGCTTGAAAAGGTGAATGGTTTCTGCCATTAGACCTATGAGTCTCTGAAAATTAACAAAGCATATTCAGTTTTATTTGTGTCTTGGTTATTATTCTAAGAGCAATTGGATGTCATACAGTAGAACCTCCCATACCTGACCATGACAGGACCGGGCCATGGTCGGAACGGCCAAAAAGTCGGATATCGGGAGGAGCAAATGAAACACATTTCCTAGGTAGAAAAACAGCTATACATTATTGTAATACAACTTTATTGTACCTGCACTAATTGGAACATCAAAATATGTATAATAACTGAAAAATTGATAATATTTATACATAATTGTCTTTAGAAATAACAAAGAATTTCACGTTTCAACAGGCTCAGGAACAAGGCGAGCGCAGAAATCACAGATAGACGGTCGAATTATCGGGAAGAGTCGTTTATCACAAGGTTTGGATAAGGGATCTTTACTGTACTTCAAACTTCATCAGGTTAACACCAAAAATCTCAAAAATTCCAGTGGTGACAACGCAGATCTACGCCCTCTTCCTGTTCTACTTTGAGCCACTGTCCTATCGATGACATGTCCACTAACGTTTTAAAGCACCACAATACCATCCAGCACAACCACATACAAGTATCAGAATCAGAATAATCTTTATTGACAATCTCCAAGATTGCAAATAGTGTCACCAGAGGTGCAAAATATGTCCAATCCGGCGACCCAGGATCGGGGGAAATTTTAAGGTGTCTGGGAAAATTTTGGGGGAATAATTAATTTTTTTGTGATTTTCCTTTTCTTAATAATTGAAGGTAAAAACTGAGCATCTAATCAAGATTTTATTTTACTTATGATATATATAAGTATCAAGGAAGTACCGGTAAGTATTTTTGATTTGATTTAAATTACTTGTATTTCAATATAATGAACTAAAATAAAAAAAAAATTCTTTATCATTTCATTGCCCCATTGTAAGCTGTTGAGCTTTAAGGCATAGTCATATACATCGAGTATCTTGGAGGAAATCTTTGATCCGTAACAGTACGATTGGGGGAAATTTTGGGATTCAATACATTTTCTGCACCCCTGAGTGTAACATGAACTTAATATAAATAGTTTTCTTTTGTCTTTTTTTTAGTCATGATGTCCCCTCCAATGAAAGAATTCTGTTATTGTGTAGTATTAGTCTTTGAATAATTTATAAATATACAGGGTGTCTCACGTAAGGTGTCTCAAATCGATTACAGATCAACAGTTTGTCCTACAATCTTGAAATAAAATCATTTCCCACTAAATTGACCCCAAGGAATAATTTAAAAATATTTTTAACGTTGTATAAATACAGGGTGTCCCAAAAACTGGGGGTCACAGGTTCGAATCTCGGAAATTTCAAATACAAACATATGTCATATTATACATCATTAGAAAGGTCTATTTAATAAAAACATTTTGGTGGAAACAGAATTTTGTTATCTTTATTCGTTTCAAAATGGCGTCCATTTTTGTAGCCAAAATCAAAATTTACGGAATACCCTGCAATTCTTTCATTATTTGTTATAAATGACTTCTGATTCAAAATACTTATTTGAAATAAGCTAAGCTTTACAATGATATGTCACAAGACAAAATTTATAAAAAAATTAAAATTTCAAAAATTTTATATTTTTAAAAATTTTTACATAAACAAAACTCAAAAATTTTAAATACAAACACATGTCTTTTTGTACATCATATTAAAGCTCTCGTTAAACTGAAAAACTTTGTAATTTACACTAATCCCGTATCTCTTTTGGTTTTGTAGTAATAACGTAAAAATGTCATTTTCCCATTTAACTTGCATGTTAATGAATCAGGACATGATAGTATGGCAGTCCTTCTTCCATTGTTGCCATGCCATTAAATTAACATGCAAGTTAAATGGGAAAATGACATTTTTACGTTATTACTACACAACCAAAAGAGATGTGGCATTAGTGTAAATTACAAAGTTGTTCAGTTTAACGAGAGCCTTGATATGATGTACAAAAAAACATGTGTTTGTATTTAAAATTTTTGAGTTTTGTTTGTGTAAAAATTTTCAAAAATATTAAATTTTTGAAATTTTAGTTTTTTTATAAATTTTGTCTTCTGACATATCATTGTAAAGCTTAGCTTATTTCAAATAAGTATTTTGAATCAGAAGTCATTTATGACAAATAATAAAAGAATTACAGGGTGTTCCGTAAATTTTGATTTTGGCTACAAAAATGGACGCCATTTTGAAACGAATAAAGATAACAAAATTCTGTTTCAACCAAAATTTTTGTATGAAATAGACCTTTCTAATGATGTATAATATGACATATGTTTGTATTTGAAATTTCCGAGATTCGAACCTGTCACCCCCAGTTTTTGGAACACCCTGTATTTATACAACGTTAAAAATATTTTTAAATTATTCCTTGGGGTCAATTTAGTGGGAAATGATTTTATTTCGAGATTGTAGGACAAACTGTTGATCTGTAATCGATTTGAGACACCTTGCGTAAGACACCCTGTAGAAGTATGGATGGACGGAAATGCTTTTGTAGTTCAGGAATTTCATTTCCGATTCATAATTTGGGACAAGATCGAGATGGGATTGCTCTTTTATTTTATTTTATTTAACATTCCAACGGCAAAACCATTTCAAAAGCATATAATATGTTACAAGCGATTGTTTACACTCCAACACTACAACAATAAACAAATATACAAATGCAGATTATCAATTTAATACTAAAGCTAATATGAACAATATCCAAGATAGCCTAAATACATGCAATAGATAAAAAAAAACTTAAGTTAATTATAGACATGATCAAAACTGCAAAGGTTATGACAAGCAACAAAGTGAAAAATAAAATAGTGCATACTACAGTGATTTCTACTTGCTATATATATATATATATATATATATATATATATATATATATATATATATATATATATATATATACAATATACACAACTACATCTGTAATAATAGTATAATACAGCAAATATGAATAAATAAACATGCAATAATAAGTTATGCTTAATACTGCGCTTAAGTATAAATATGGTAGCAAAATAGAGAGACATAAATTAATTGACAATAATTACTAATACATGACAACGAGACAAGGAAAAAAAATTCATCACAAAATTTTGGATTTACAAAAGAAAATTATCAAAAAATACTTGGTTGCATAGATGAGATGATACGATGCCGCACAGTTTTGGCACTGTCGTGGAAGACATCGAAGACACCGCCCAAGGTGTTGCTCAACCTCATCATCCTGGCCAGGGGGCTGTGAAAATCGTAGTTTCTTGAGTACTGTCTTCTAAGGAATAGTTCTCTTGACCGAGTTAACACTTCAGGGCAGTCGATCAATCCATTTACAAGTTTGTACCAAAACATGCCATCGTTGGCACAGCGTCTAGCCTGAAGATCGGGAAGGAACTCCTCAGCCTGAATTCCAGTGACTGGAACTTCTCTGCACCTGAACCCCTGCCGCACTTAAGTCTCAGAAACTTTCTTTGGATGGCTTCAAGGTCATTTGAGGAACCCAATTGATACGGAGACCAAACCGGGCTAGAGTACTCCAAGAGCTGGCAAATGAATGAGCAATATAGTGATCTCAGTGCTATCAACTCTTCTGTGACTCTTCTCGTAGCTAACGGGAAATATTCGTTTAGACTTATATGAGTGTTGTATAAAAACAAATTAATGATAATTTGTTAAGAAGATTTTATAGCTATAAAGTCGTAAATTACTATAGTGCTTAGTTAGAACGAATTGTTTTTGTTGAAATTATGTTATTAATTAAGTTTTTATATTTGCAGTAATAAAGATAACTCTTATTGTAGCTAAAGTTGAAATCAAATCACTGAACAATATACACTGATAAGGGAAAAAAATTGGACCTTAGCAAATTTTATACATTATTTTGTTGTATGAAAGTTTAACCATGTGGTACGAAGAATAAAAATAAAAATTTTGGAAATAAAATAATATAGATTAAAACAACTGCAAAAATTTTCAGAAACAAAATTGAAAGCTATGAAGTTATGAAGTTGTTCAATAAACCAAGGCCATCCATCCAGTGCCACCAGAGGAAAACATTCATTGTTTCAGCAATTCCCGAGTAAAATAAAACCCCTGATGATCAGTACAGTTTTGTTCCCAAAAATTTTCTCAAAATTTCTGTACCATACGTTTTTATGTAACTTTTAATTTTGCACAGACCTATCTCTCTAGCTTTTTATAATCCTTTTTTATTATTTAATTTTTATTTTTTTAAGTTGTAGATTTTTCAAAACCTTTATCTTACCGAGAGTTGTTTCCAGGTGTCCTTGTTGGTCGTTGACACGTAAAGTCTCAAAATTCTTTGGCAAAAATCATCATTCACAAATACTTTAATCAGGGGCTCCCGTGTCTTACAAATGCCCTTCATAGAATCCTTGAGCCTCGAGACACAGATCTGAAAAAAATGAATAACAATTATTGGTTTCCTGTGGGCTGATCAATAATAGGAAAAGTTTTCTATGATATATACATGGTGTTCAGAAACTCTCTTCTCAAACTCCGTGTGGTGATTCCTTGGGTCAAATCACAACAATGTTCATTTTCAGAATTTTTTTTCTATTTGCAAAATGGCAGCCTTTAAGTTTTCAAACTCAATTATCTTAAAAACTGTAAATTATATCCAAATGTTACTAGTGACAAAGAAGTTGACAAATTTCATTATCTAACCAATAATACCAGGTTTGCAAGAACATGACAACAAATATGGGGTTTCCTTTTAAAATAATCGGCATGAATTTTTATGCAAAATCAACGTTTTTCTGCAGAAAAGTAGTAATAGCTACATTATTTGTTGTTAGATCCTTGCAAACTTAGGATTATTGGTTACATAATTTAATTTGTCAACGTTTCTGTTACAAATAGGCTAACATTTTGGTAAAATTTACAGGCTTTCAGATATTTGAGTTTGAAAATTTAAAATGGCTGCCATTTTGAAAATATGCATTGGAAAAAATAATTTTTTCCCTGAAAGTTATCATTGGTGTGATAAAAATTCATGCCAAAATAAAAGTTTAATACAACTATCCATTACGTAATTAATAATTACTTAGCATTAAAAACTAAATGGCGGCCAGCAGTTTAGCGAAATATTTTAGGACATATATGTTCACTTGCGCTTTTTTATTTCTTTTGAGCCAAAGAATCCCCGGAAGCCAACAGCACCGTTCGTTCATTTTCATATATACATGAATTTATATATATGTAAGTATCTATTTATTTTTCCAATAAAATACATAACACAGGCAAAATAAAAACATATTTGCTTGGAATGTCCCGCATGGGCGTAGGAGCTGAGTCTATTATAGCTTTGCTTAATTTTCAAAATTGAACATTTTAAACTAAAACCTTCTAAAACCATTAAAACTGAGAGCTTAAAATAACAAACAATTTAGTATTTTGAATTTTTAACTTGGCTTAACAGATAACGGAGAAAATAAAAAAAGAAATGGTTTCCCATGTTATTCTTATAATCAACAAAACCCTGTATCTCGCTAATTTATTACCATAGGCCTAACTTGATAAAATTTGATATTGTAAGGGGGGAACTGGATTAATATTGTTTATTTAATTATTAATTATTGATTGTTTGGGTTTTAAATTGTGGGTTTCAGGTGAGGTCAAGAAAGTAATGTAAGGAGGAAGTATTTGAGCTTGCTGTTGTATGAGTAGACTGGAACTGTTATTAAACAATAGCTTGTTTATGCTGACCTATTGGTAGCTCTGGCTTAAGTAGGTCAGCAGACTTAGATTCGGGGGGAGTGTGTCTAGTGCAGTGATGTGAGTGTAAAGGTTTAGGGGGGTTAGGTCAGAGGGGCCATGGGGCTCAAGGCCTGGGGCCCGGGGTAAGTCCAAATTAGTTGGGGTTTTCTAAATTAAGGGGGGTCCGATCCAAAATTGATTATTTGTTTAAAGTTTTTCTAGTTTAAAGGTTTGAGTTATTTCTTTGGGAGTTCCAGTCTACTTAACCCTAACATTAAATTTAATAAATGTATAAGCTGAATTCCGTTCTTGTTTATCATTAGTTTGAAGCTATTGTATTTTCTGTTTGTTATGTTGATTTTAATATCTGTTAATTATATTTGGTTTGAATCTTAACATGTCTCTTTCATTTAATGAGCTACGCCCTCAGTCATGTAGTGTGGCTTCTCAGTCTGGCCAACTGGAAAGTCACACGCATGACAATATGTTCAATTATTAGGTAGGGTTTAGGCCTAACTGATATTTGCTTACAACACCCAAATGGCGGCAAACCTACATACTCACCCCCATGGGGTTTATAGGAAAAATTAAAAAGGACTGAATATTGATAAATTTTGATATTTTCCTACCTACCCATTATATTTACTAACAACATCTCACTGCAGCGAACCTCCATACTCATTCCAATGGTGTTCATGAGGAGAATAAAAAATCACAAATTCCTTCGGAAATTCGCTGAGTTTGAGGTCTGCTGCGATGGGGGTATATATATATATGTGCAGGGCTTTACAAATTTGCTGCCCATGGGCCCAAAAAATTTCCTCCCCCCCCCCCCCCTCCCACATCCACATAACGATGTGTTAAATCCAAAATAATATTCTTTGTACAATATATGCACCAAAATAAACAGTACTGAAACTGAATCAGCCATCTTCACCAAAATGATATAAAACCTTCAAGAACAATACGACTGCGTTGCCTCAACTGGATGGAGGTCATATTGAACATGTTATTAATTGAGCACCCATGGTGCTTACTTTTACTTGTATATGTTGGTGAAACTAAGTATGTAACATCTTACAATTTCAGTACTGTTCTGTTTATTTTAGCGCATACTGTAAAATCATATTCTCAAACATTAACTAATATAACATCATTATATCATAGGCTATAGGTCCTAACCTCACTAATCTGGGTTTAGGACGAATGCAAACATAGGCGTCATTTGGGGGGGGGCAAGGGGGGGCAGTTGCCCCCCCCAATAATTTCGGTGATATATATTTTTTTTAATTTGAAATTAAAATTTTAGGTTATGTAATATGGTGAAATATTTGTATATAACAATTATACACCTCTGAATCAGACTTAACATAACAAAATGTCTACTTTGTATTATTTACAGAAAACTCTTAAATTGACTCATTCTGCAATCGTCATCTGTAGCAGAAAGTCCCATCTCACGTCTGTTGAGGCTCCGGTCTACCTGCACGAACGACGTTACCGAATGCCGCCACTCGGCCGTAGCGCTAGGCGGGTTCCGCGAGTTTGATGGCTGCAGAGGTTTACGGGAATCGTGTTTTAAAATTAACAAATTATGATAGAGATTGACTCTTAACCTTTTTGTAAAAGTAGAAAGACGGATCTCGTCTTCTCTGGTTTTAGAATTTTTTTATAAAATTTATAATTTCAGTTATAACTATCTAAAATCGTCTGTTTTTTCTAGGGGCAAGTTTTAAAGATGCAGAGGTTTACGGGGATCGTGTTTTAAAACTAACCAATTAAGATAGAGATTGGCTCTTAACTTTTCCTAAAAGTAAAAAAGACGGCTCTCGTCGGCTCTGTTTTTAGAATTTTTAAATACAATTTCTAATTTTAGCTATAACTGTCTAAATCATCTGTTTTTCTAGATTTTTAACTTAATTTTCCCATTAGTTTTTATAACACTACCAAAGTGAGATTACCAAAGTGTAAGAAAGGAAATTTAGCACCGTTATTTTTCTTTTATATGACACATTCGTTGTAGCTCTAGGCTGCATTTAGCAAAAGATAACAGGGTTCTAAAAACCCTTGCATTTGCATAGAAAAACATATGATTTTAAGACAGTTAGGCCTATAGCTGAAATTAAAAATTTTATTTAAAAATTCTAAAAACAGAGCCGAAGAGACCCGTCTCTTTAATTTTAGAAAAGTTAGGAACCAATCTCTATCTTAATTGGTTAGTTTTAAAACACGATCCCCGTAAACCTCTGCATCTATAAAACTTTTTGCCACTAAAAACAGATGATTTTAGACAGTTATAACTGAAGCTAGAAATTGTATTTAAAAATTCTAAAACCAGAGAAGACGATAGACTGGAGCCTTGCCTTGTTTAAACATAACCTCTTTCGTGTGAAAAGGTAGATATAGTGCCTTCGCTGATGTCCTACTGATGTTTACACTGTTGTTTACTTGAAAGTCAATCAATTTCCTTACTGATGGGTAATCAAATGGGAAAATTACAAACTTTAAGGACTTGTAGGTCCCCTCTTTTTAATGGACAATTTACCAATTCACTTTAGAAACAACTTCACGCCAAGCTCTATCCAATGGCACTAAAATCATTAAAATATATTGCAAATTGTGGGAGGAGTTTCTTGTACAAAAACCTGTATCACGTATTAAATATGTATAGATGATTTTGTAAATCATTATTTCTCTTTTTATAATCACTTAGTAATTTTTTACCTCTCTTGTCCTCAATAACAATTAAATTTTTTTAGGTAATGTAATGGGCAATATACCGTAGCTATACTGATCCTAACCAACAGTAGTTAAATGATTGTTTTGTCCCTTTTACGGCAGACTGCAAAGGTGCTTTGTCAAAAACTAATTTGTGATAAAGATAAAACAATGTGTTTTACCATACAAACCTATGGAGTTTTTGTCTATGTATCCGACTGTATAACTTTAGAGTTGTAAATAATAGACAATAAAAATAACTAAATAGTTATAAAATAATGTTTTTTATTTTAACGATTTAGTATCCATTACCAATAAAATCCATTAAATTTCTTAAGGTGTTTTACATCACAGTAACCACTGGCAGTTCCAGAAGAATAATGACTTTCTAAAAAAAAAAAAAAACATGTTAACTTATATAATCAAATTTTACATGCATTAGGGTATTGTTTTCATGGGTTTGTGAGATTATATTATAAGTTCATATTTTATGGACAGCTCAGTGTCACAGTGTAAACTTAATTAGCATTTATTGACAGCTTTTAGCGAAATTTAAGATGTTTGGCGTATTTGTGGGAAGGGGGGAGGGGGTATGACCTTATGAAAATCTTGCCCCCCCAATCAGAATGCTGAAATGACGCCTATGAATGCAAATGTAGCCTGCATGCTATTTTGGGATATGGACAGAGACCTTATGATTTCTTTTGATACTTTTTAGGATATTGCTTATATTATTAATCTTTTTGGTCCAGGAAAATCTTAATAAAATAGTATGATGAAAGAGAAGAAAAATAAACGATTACCCTAAATGAAAAGTTGCATTTTTGCTACAGACGAAAGTTAAAACCCTCTATGTTAAAATTTTTCTCGGTCATATTTTGGTCTACCACCAATACATAAAATAATATTTTCATACAAATAATAAAACTTCTTAACAACTTAAATTATATTGCTGCTCAATGCTAAGCTTAAAAACCAAGTGTATCGGTTCATAAGCAGACGGCAAAATAAAATCATCAAAATCAACTAAAATACCCCCCGTCGCAGCAGACCTGCGTACTCAGCGAATTTCCAAATTAGTAATATTAATTTTGACCAGCTAAACTTGTAAACAAAATTTCATCACGCGCTCATAAATAGGGAAATAAATGTCTATTCTCCTTAAGATAACTATATGGAAAGAGTATGCAGGTATGCTGCCATGGGGGACACTAATAGTAGGTTTTTAGCATAGAAAAAATTTATTTCGACCTTATAAGGCCATATTGTAAGTTTCATCAATATCTGCCCATAAATAAAAGAGTTTGCCTATTCTCCATATGATTAACATGGGAAAAGAGTATGCAGGTTTGCTGCCATGATAAGTACAAAAACCAAGATTTTTTTACCTTAAATGGATGAATCTCAACCAAATGAAGCTAAATACCAAGTTTCATCCAAAAATATTGGTTAATAAATGAAATATTAACACATCCTTATTCTCCATAAGATTAACATTGGAGCCCCAAAAGACAATGTACTGTCTTTAGACTTTGTAATATCTCGGTAACCAATGGAGATAGAGCAAAGCTTCAAAATACTAAATTGTGTGTTTTTTTGAGCTAAATCCGATGGTCAGAATAAAAATTTAAAATTTTTAAAATTTACATAAGAAAAATAGAAAAAACCCATTTTTGGGGTACAAAACCCCCCAAAACTACCCCTTCCGGTAGGTCGATATGTCTGGTTTTCGAACTCATCCGAATAAACGTAGGATTACACATCTCTACCAAATTTGGTGTCGATTGGACCATTTTTACGAGAGTTATCGTGTCTAGGGACACATATATACATATATATATACATATATATATACATATATATATATATATATATAAAAATTTTAATGACTATTATTTTTGGTCTCTGGGTACCTCAAAACGAAAAAGTAACATGGTCCCGGGCTTAGGTCTTACCATGAGACCTACGGTAATAGCTTATTCCCTATGGGAAATTCGCTAAAAAAAAAAAAAAAAAAAAAAAAATAGGAGTCAGAAAATCCAAAATGAAAATCAGTAGATAACTTATTGCTGGGGATTTTAAGGATATAAAATCTCAAATCACAAGCGGAATAAACGTTATATCCATACAATAAGAAGAATGAAGTGGGATATTGAGCTTGCGACCACCGGGATCTTTAGTTTGACCAGAGTGGATACACTGAAGGGGGAAGACGCCCAGCCTAATAATGTCAAAATTAGCTATGGAGTTGCGGCTCGCGCTTTATTCAGTTGCCTGTACAATGGTTGCCGCCCCTTCTTAGTGCCGCTAACACTAAGAGGAGTCTGATAAATTATATATTGTTTAAAAAGTTCATTAAAGTTTTTCTCAAGTTTTACTCACTTGGCAATTTAATGGAAAGGGCGATTCTCTAAACAGTGGGCTATTTTATCCCTATAAATGGCAAAATATATATTTTTTTTATTATTTAAAGGATTTTTATTGTGGTTTCCAGTTGATCTTTACTAAAGTGTTACTCTCCCAGAAGGAACACATAAAATATTAATTTATTAATTATTTTGGTTTTTTTACTGCAACACGTTAAAAAGTTAACTGGGGGTGTCCAGACTTTTACCTAACCCTGTATGGTAAAACATTAGTTTCCACACTTAAAGATAACATTCAAACACCAGTTTTCCATACAGAGTGATGAATAAAATATTTGTGTTAACAACCTACCATAAAGTCAGCTTCCAAAAGGTCAACAATCACTTCCAAGGCTATTGTCAATCTATTTAGAAATTCAGACTCTTCTAACGGAATAGGCTCTTGTTTTATCAAGCTATTTGCAAGTTCGTCGAAACTATCCATTGCCTGAAATTAGGATTGTACTCATTAATTACACAAAAAAAAAAATTCAATACTGATATCAACTTTAACTTCAACTGATTAAATGTTAATTCAAACTCGAATCAAACAAAAGTTAAACAATAATATAGATGACAATTTCAAAATCAATAAACAACCAACATCAACATTTTTTTTCAAATCTAATACATTTTTTCAAGAAATGACAAACAAATTTTTATTTTCAAATGACAAAATTAAAACTACACTATAAAATTACTTGTAAGTAGTGAAAAAAATCACACAAACTACTAAAAGTAAGGTTCATGAAAAAGTCCGATGAGAGTTGACGCACTGTTGCCAAATTTATCCAGAAACAAATTTTTAATCTATATTACACATGGTAAATATAACCACAAATGACAACATTGCACGGCGTAAGGGGGTGTTGAAGGGGGGGGGGGGGTCACAGATGTAAAAATTTTCATGGGAATTCTTTCATGAACCTTACTAAAGCTATATATTTGATTTTGTTCAAATTGGGGAAAGTTCGTTGAAATATATATATTTTAACTATGGAAAGGGTGTTTCATTATTGATTAATGATCATAAAATTTCCATGGCACTAGATCTGTTTTAAAAGGCTGCTGGTAAGAATTCTTTTATTCCTATGATTGGTCTTATCATGGTCATCAATCATCGTAGGATCATACTGGTCATCGGTGACCAGTAAATCATATCTACCAAAAACCAATTCTAAGGTCATATTAAAAAATTAGTTAGCTAATCATACTAATACAGTGCACTCATATTCATCCAACTCAGCAACATCAGAACTCCGCTTGATCAAAACTGATCACAATCAGTATTATTACAACTAATATTAGGTTTTGTATTAAATTATTTTTGTGTTTCAGTACCTTCAATCTGCAATTTGTTGTAGCCTTCCTGCACAACAGTATTGTATCAAATGTTGCATCACTTTCTTCATATGCCCTTTTTATAATCGACATCCCTCGATGTGACTGACTAGTGAGTGTAATGCTAGCAGTACACTCTCGCCGAGGCGCCTCGCCGGGACATTCGGCGAGGATTTTCTCGACGAGGACCCACGAGATTTTACAGCGAGGTTACAAAGTACACTCTCGCCGAGGCGCCTCGCCGGGACATTCGGCGAGGATTTTCTCGACGAGGACCCACGAGATTTTACAGCGAGGTTACAAAGTACACTCTCGCCGAGGCGCCTCGCCGGGACATTCGGCGAGGATTTTCTCGACGAGGACCCACGAGATTTTACAGCGAGGTTACAAAGTACACTCTCGCCGAGGAGCTCTCGGGTGAGTTCCCGGTCGCTCGGGCAATCTGACTCGTAACAAAAACCGCTCCCAGGCCGAGCGCAGGTGAGGCCAAGACATGGCGAGACGAGGCAGAGCGAGACATGCCGAGCGCACCGTGTACACTCTTGGCCTCGCCTGCTCTCGTCCTGCCTCGGTAAGAGTGTACTGCTAGCATAAGTTTTCACACAGAAATAGGAACAGGAAGTAAACATCCTGTCCCTTAACTGTCAGTTAGTCTGTCTCGCGAATGCACCTGTTATGTAGAATGGCCATTGATGTTGAAATATGATGAAAAGCGGAGTGAGTGTAAATATTCGCACAGAAATAGGAAGAGGAAGTAAACATCCTCTCCCTTAACTGTCAGTTAGTCTGTCTCGCGGGTCTTCTGTTATGTGGAATGCCCATTGATGTTGAAATATGAGTGAAAAGCGGAAAAAGGTTTGTGTGTATATTGAGGATAAACTTAAAGCTATAAAAAGAATTGTCGACAAAAAAGATTGCAATGAAATATGGAGTGGAAACAGTATGAGAATCTTTATTTCCTGCGTTGTTTTTATTTCTACCAGTTCATAATACGAGGTATATTCGGAAACTAAGTTCCGTTTTTAAATAAAAAAGAACAAGTACAGATACAGCAAAAAAATTTATTGCATTCAAATCTACAACTCTTACATTATTTTTCGACATAACTCCCGTGATTTTCCAGGCATTTGTCATAGCGTGGCACAAGTTTTTGTACACCATCTTCGTAGAATTTTGCCGCCTGTGTAGTCAACCATGATGTAACATGTTCTTTCAGCTCTTCGTCGCTGTTTAACCGCTGACCGCCAAGGAAAGACTTCAGATGGAGAAACAAATGAAAGTCGCTAGGAGCGAGGTCGGGGCTGTACGGCGGATGGTCAAACACGTCCCAGCCAAAGCCCTGAAGGAGTGATTTTGTCACATTGGCAGTGTGTGGTAGAGCATTATCGTGAATGAAAACCACGCCTTTTGTCAGCATTCCTCGGCGCTTGTTCTGTATTGCGCAGCGCAGTTTCTTGAGCGTTTCGCAATAAAAATCTTCATTGATTGAAGTCTTTCCTAGGTGGTCAGCCGTTAAACAGCGACGAAAAGCTGAAAGAACGTGTTACATCATGGTTGACTACACAGGCGGCAAAATTCTACGAAGAGGGTATACAAAAACTTGTGCCACGCTATGACAAATGCCTGGAAAATCACGGGAGTTATGTCGAAAAATAATGTAAGAGTTGTAGATTTGAATGCAAATAATTTTTTTCCTGTATCTGTACTTGTTCTTTTTTTATTTAAAAACGGAACTTACTTTCCGAATATACCTCGTATATTTCCTGTAAGTCTCATATAAGTTCATTGTTACCATGTTCAAAGTTTCAGTATCTCATTTTCAGAAAATCTCTTGTATTACTCACCAACAATAGTGAATATATAATCCGTCACAGTAAAGAGGAAAACAGTGGATCTCCATATCGTTAGGTTGTGACTCACGATGATCTCCGATTCATCAGAATTTGTTTGAAATCAGAACTGGCCGTCCACCACATAGTTCCGATGAACGAGAAAAACTGTAATTTCTAAGACTAGTAGTTTCCAAAATAAAAATAATATAACTAAAAAAACCTTGGGAAAATACCGAGTAACATCTTTGGTTATTCATTATTTAGTTTTCACATTCATTGAACTTTTTCTTACAATTGCATAAGAGTTGAGCTTTACCTCCTGCCGCTCTTCGCCCAGCAGTGGCTCCTGATTGTTGAATCTATCTTCCAACACCTCAAATGTCACTTCTTTCGGGCTACAGTTAAAGTTTTGCTCTTCTTCATCAGGTTCATTGTTGCTCTTATGGGCATTTTGTGCATCACTTTTGGGCAGAAGAATTTTATCCATCTGATCTAGGACATGTAGAAACACTCCACAGTCTACCAGGTTTCTTTTAAACTACGGAAAAAAAGAATTTTCTATTACAAACAAAATGACTAAATCATAGTTGTAAATTCTAGCTGTGGGATCAAACACGACATAGATCAATTGCTTGTGGCAAAGCGTGAATCAGTTTTACCACCTTTAGATGTCATGTTAACAAGATTTGATAGTTGAGATTTTGTTTAAGTAGTGATATGATTTCCTCTAACCATGTTGGGACTGACCAGTTGGGAACTGATGTACAACTATTTTATTTACAATTTTGGAGAAGTCAGCATTCATTGTGACAACATTCATTCATTCCATATATTTTATTATATTATGCACTAAGCTACTAAATGAGAGGTTGACATTTTATTTACGATAGTTAATTAAATTACATTGTATATATTTGCAAGATGTAATATTTTGTTTACTTGTAAAAATAATCATCTTTATGTGTAGTTATCAGAGTGCAGTCATTAATCGCCTGTACTTAGACATGAGCCGCTACACAGGTCGGACAGTAGATAAGGAGGAATAATGTCGTTGAGCGGGCCGGGGTGGGCGGGGGCACAACTTGTTCAGTACAGCTGGAGACAGAAGCAATTGATAATTTTCAAAATGTACATTGTTATGAAATAGCTTTTAGTAATGAACTTGGCAGAGTATTCTCTTGTGAGCAAAATAATTTAACCATAGTCAACAAAATATTAGAAGTTTTAATACAAATATAGAAAGTTTCTTTATTAGTTTAGAAGCAATGCAAATCAATTTTGACATAAGTGTGCTAACGGAAACCTGGCATTGCGATGAGACCGTGCTGCCGCCGCGCGAGGGATTCGACACGATAGCGACCAAACTAAAACGCAATAAAAATTACAGAACAGGTATCTACGTAAAAAATCTACGTAAAAAAGTTGCTGTCTGCCGAATCCCTCAAGGTGGCGCTAGGCGACGTTTACGGACTGACCTTGGACTGGACTAATGACGGCGGACGGTTTAATTTACTGGCATTGTACAGAACACATGACAGTGACGTCGACATATTTCTCGATCAACTCGATCGTTTCTATGCTAACACTACAAAAAACAAAACTTATATTTTCATGGGGGACGTTAACATTAACCTATTAAAGACAGACGGGCAAGAGGACCGCTACTTAAACATATTAACGGAGGCAGGATTTGTATGTTGTATTGATAAACCTACACGTGTGACAAGCGACAGCATGTCCTGCATTGACCTTTTTTTATCAGACACTACAACTACAATAATGTTAGGACAGCTGTCGTACATAGTCACACAACTGATCATTACTGCACTACTTTACAAATCAAACTAGACCAGAAAAATAAACCTTTATATGACACAGACCTACTCACTTACATAGACAGTGCGGCTTTTAGATCATTCTTATTTGAAGAAAATTGGCATACCGTTTTACTAACTAATAATGTTAATGAAAGTGCTTTTTTTATTTGACATTATCATAAAAGAACTCATAAAAAATCAAGCAAACCTCTTAAGAAAAGTCTTAGATTAAATGAAATTAAACCATGGATTTCCAACGGTATCATTAGATGCATCAGGAAAAGAGATAAATTAAGTAAACTGTTAATAAATCAACCTTTTAATTCAGACCTTACACATTAATACAAGTCATATAGGAACCGTTTAAATTCTTTCATCAAATCCGAGAAGAAAAATTATTACAGAAAACAAATCGAGGACTGTAACGGTAATCCACGTAGATTCTGGGGGGCTTTAAATGAACTAGTAGGACGTAAGAGAACAAAAGATAAATTTCCAGTTGGAAAATATACAAAAATGAATTCTTCTGATTTGAACAAAAATATCTTTAAGATCGTGGCCGACGAATTCAACCCTTACTTTTCTGACGTTGGACAAAACCTGGCCACAGCAATTGACTCCAGTGGTCCACTGGTGGTCAATGACCTTGACTGTGCAACGGACACCACTTTCAATCTTACGACAGTTACAGAACTTGACATTCTACGGCACATTGACAATTTACGGGGTGGGTCTGCACCAGGATGTGATGGACTTCCTGCATCAATCCTAAAGGAGAATGCCGACTTATTCTTAAAACCTCTGGTCCACTTAGTCAACTTGAGTATCTCTTCCGGCATTTTTTGTAATGTCTATAAAATAGCGAAAGTCTTCCCTCTTTATAAATCATCTAATATCACGGACAAATCAAACTATAGACCAATCTCTCTTCTTAGCGTTGTATCTAAGATAATAGAAAAAGAGATAAAAGAGCAGCTAGTTCAATATTTAGAAATTAATTCAGTTTTAACGGATTGTCAGTATGTCAGGTTTAGAGCAGATAGAAATATTTCTAATGCTTTATTCGATTTAAATAAAGATATTAATAACAGTATAAATAATAATAAACTTTGTCTTTTGGCCTTTTTAGATTTGGCCAAAGCCTTTGACTCATTGGATAGATTAAAACTTTTGCAAAAAATGAATCTAATTGGGTGCAGAGGGAAAACACTTTCATGGTTTTCTAGCTCCCTTTCCAGGAGAAAAAAATTCGTTTCTGTCTGTGGGGAACCAAGTATGGAACGGCAAATTAACTGTGGGGTGGTTCAAGGAAGCACGTTGGGACCTGTTTTATTCTTTAATACATAAATAACTTGGTCAAGATTAATATTGGGGGTAAAATATTTTTATTTGCGGATGACACCGCCATTTTATTTGAAGGTTCTTCTTGGAACGAGGTCATAACGTCATCCACAAAAGAGATCTATCCCTAGTAAAGAAATGGTTTGACCAAAATTTGCTGACTGTTAATATAGCTAAAACTAAGTTCATGGCAATTGCTCTTAAATTTAATTCAAACTTAAATATAACTTCTCTGAAATTGCACTCTTGTAAGGATTTTTCATCTTCTAACTGTAGCTGAAGAGAAATAGAAAAAGTAGATGCTTATAAATATTTAAGGGTTATGTTTAATAGTTGTATGAACTGGTCATGTAGGGTATTTAAAAAATAAGGTCCGTAAATTTATTTTTGTTTTTAGACAACTTTTTGAGATTTTAAATGTAAATGAGTTAAAAACTTTGTTATTATGCTTACTGTCAGTCTTTATTTATGGGAGGCATAATAGCTTGGGGTGGGAGATACCATTCAACTAGGAGCAAACATTATTCAAAAATCAATTATCGAAGCTGCTCTGGGTAAAGCCCGTAGCTTTCCAACCGAAGATCTTTTTAATGAATTCAAATTCCTCAACTTAAGACAGCTTTACTTTAAACGTTATTAATGTTTATGTTCAAACACCCCAATAACATTTTTCCAACCTTTGAACACAATTATTATACACGTAGTTCACAAACCTCCAGGGTTCGTGTCGATAAATTAGTCCAAACTTTTTCTGTAACGAATTCTCATTACATTTCTCAAATTGTCATAAGAAATTTTCCTTTAAATTTACAAAATTTTGGAAATTACAAAGAATTCACGTACCAAAAAAAGGTGACAGAATGGTTGATGAACATCGGAAGGGATGCAACAGAGGCGGTCATCTCATCCGGTTACAGATAGTCCCATTGTCTGATGAAAACGCAAGACGGTCACATATACTGACTCACTGAGACCTCACTAGCCCGACGGGGCGGTTATCGCAGTGTCAGGTTAACCTTTTTTATCTCTTCATACCTTTTTTTTTATCGCTTAGTAATATTGCTAATCATCGCAATTAATATTTTTCACTTGTTTCTTTGCACCTTATTTTCTTACACTTTGCCAAGTAAATAAATGAATAAAATCAATTACTATTTATATTATTTCTTTAATCACACGGACAACCTACTGTAATTTCAACGGCTAGTGCCTACGCACAGGCATCCTTGCCCATGTAGGCACCACTTCCAATCAATGTAATGTAATATAAGATTTAATTTTAAGAGAATTGAGCATGAAGTAAATCAATTGTATAGTATAATGTTTAAGGAAATAAATGAATTTGAATTTTGAACTGCAATGACAAGTGAAGCGTGTTTAGCGTTGATGGATATTGTCAAGCAGATGATCAGCTGACTAAAAGAAATGATGTTTTAGGTATTTTTTTTTTTACCATGTTATAATTTTGTAATAAAATTATAAACCTCGAATTGTTTGAAAATACTCCATTGGCAACGAGGTTTAAAATCAAAATTCCTCAAGAAATTGTTAGGAATTGGAGGTTCCAATGTGAGCAATTCAACCCAGACCTCATGGAACCTGATGTATGGCACATCAAGTTTGTCACCAACCTTCGACTCTCGAATGTGCAAGATGCGACCAATAAACGTTTCCTGTTTATAAGTTGTCTAAGTACCAATGTACTGTAAACTCTTGTGAACCTTTGTAAACCAAGGTCCATTGAAGAATTCCACTATGAAGAACTACTCAAACTACTTTTGGGCAATTATAAAACTCAAAGAATAGCTGTAGCTGAGCATGTGAAATATTTTCATTCAGACAAAATGGCGTATCTTTAACGGAATTTGCAAATGCTTTACGGCAAACTAGCAATGATTGCAATTTTCCAGAAGATTTTTATCAGCAAGCTTTAATAACAGCTTTTGTTATGGGGGTAAATGATACCAATATTAAAACATCCCTTATGAAGAAAGATTATGATTTGTTTTCTGAAGTTTTGGATTTGGCAAATACCTTGTCAACTATTCAAGTGGCTTCTTTCTCTTCGTTATCGACATGCAATAGGAATACTGAATGTAATGCTGTAGGCTTGGGGCTGTGCTACGTTTGCGGGGGTCAACATTTAAGAAATATTGTCGAATAAAAAATCCTATGTGCTATAATTGCAAGAGCAAAACTCACATCACAAGAAATTGTAAAGTAAAGAAGAATATTAAAACTATAAATGGTGAGATTGAAGAGAATAAGCCAGAGATAGTAGCCACGATTTTTGGGGGAGTGCATGATGTTCTTATCATTGACCACCAAACACAGAACTTTCCAGTCTTAAAATTTGATGTGATGATAAATGGACAAATTGTTTCAATGCAGTTTGACACAGGAAGTTGTGCATCTTTGATCTCTGAAGAAACTTGGAAAACACGATTAAATCCTTCACTGCATCAAACAAAACAATGCTTCACTTCATTCACGGGACAAAGCGTAGGGTTGTTGGGGGAACACCAGATATTTTAACTTAATTATTTCCAATCTTTTGAAAAGATACCGAATTATAACCAAAAATAATTGTAAAATTACAAAACTTTGCCCAATAAAGTAAAGGTTAACATGATGTCCATTGTAGAACCACTGAAAAGAAAAATAATTCAGATGAGAAGCCTAAAGATGAATGATCTGATACTCTTATACAAGGAATACTAATTTACTAAATCTAAGATCAAGAGTCACTATGACAAGAAAATCTATAATACATTAGGTAGATTGCCACAGCAAAACAATTTCTATAAAAAACAAGACACTAAACAAATAAATTAATAAATACAACTACACCATAAATTAGTTGTTTTCTTAGACCTGACTAATAATAAAATAAGTCTATTAATGTAGTAAGTGTGTTCATCAATGAATTTATCAGTAACTTTGATAGCCTAAATAAAGGACACTGCAGAGAAAAATACTTACATAACTCTCTCTACGGTATGGTCGTTGAAACAACTCCAGGTACAAGTTTCTCATGTGTTCACTGCACGGCGGGTGAAGGGACCAATGGGTGTCCAATATGGCTTTTATATCCCACATTAGAGACTCATTGGGACCATTCTAAAAATTAAACAATTAAATCAATAGCTTGAGATCAAATGAACCTAAACATTTTGGTAAAAGTTAAGAAGGAAAAAATCAATTTATAAGACAAAACCGAATGACAGTGCTGGACCGTGTGTAAGAGGCCTTAGATACCAATTTTGAGGAACAGGTGAAACATCCTTACAATACCAGACGGAAATATGAATACACCCAGGAGCATAGACTAAAGTTTTTTTTAGAAAAAGCCTTCATACATGCGAAATAAGTTTTTTAAATATGTTCCAAACAATATAAAGATAGAAGGACGGAAATTTGACAAATTGTTAAAGCAATATTTAATAAATAAAACTCTATACTCGATAGAAGAATTTTCCACTTCTCACTAGATACTCCCTATGTAAAAAATATTTTTATTTGAGGAGTATCTTTTGTATATGTTTCAAATTTTGTATTAAAATGTAGGGAAATGTTTATTTATGTAAGTGATTGATATACCTCAAATAAAATTTCAGTTAGTTTAAGCTACAATAGTTAAAACTATTTTGACGCTATTTATTATACCACATATACAGAATCACAAATAAAGAGATTTGACTAAGACTATGACTATGGTCTGAAAGATCATTTTTTTCGTTAAGACTAGTTTTTCCATACAGTAGATTTGTCACAATGTTGTCAATACAACTACTTCTTCTTATTTATTTAAGAGTTCACAACACTCGCAGACTGAGCGGCGCGTGCAACAATGGCGACGGCTTGGCGAGCGCGGTGGTGGCGGTGGGTGCATTGTTCAAAATTTCCGATTAAAATCACATTACGACTGAATAAAGCATTTTAAACATCTGTTAATAATCAGATGTAAATTTGTTTAGTTATTTGTGATTACAAATATTCACATTATTGGAATCTTCGGATGTCATTGATTTAAGTAACATTTGTACTGTATTAAAATAAATTGCTCGATCTAGAGCAACACGTGCACTTTTAATAGGAGAGAGATAAAGATAATTAAGGTATCTGTTTTTAATCAGCTGATCAGCTGCCTTCTGCATTTGTCTAATTTGAAATGTTTATGTTTTGGGATTTGTAAACAAATAATTCTATTTGCATGGCAGCTTTGGATATGCACTTTTATTACTGTTAAAAAAAATTGTTTTTAAATATTAATATATATAAATTATTAAATAATTAACTGAGAAATGTAATGCCATAAAATATATTATAATTCATCGTTAAGATTGGTAATTATATACACAAAGTTCTTTGATAATGAAACAAAAATATCTTTGGAAATTTGCTGAGTACGTGGGTTGTTGACGGGGGTATTAGATTTATTTGAATGACACCAGCAAATTTATTCGCCACAATGTAGAAAGCAACCAGGGAAAAGGAAAGCATTCATGTGAAAAGCAGAGTTACATAAAATATACAAAAACATACATTTTCAGGCTTTTATAAAGAATAACACGAATGCAGTTTTTGGTCTTAATATCTAAGAAAAGTAGCAAAAAAACAAAACATATATATCGAAAAAAATCATTTTTAAATAAAAAATCTTGATCAAAAGTAAACGTCATTTAAGATACACTTTTACATTGGTACTGACTATTTAAAAACCGAGTACCGTAATCTGTAAGTAAAACCACGTCTGCAATTGACTAACAATGTCTGGCATTTTTTTTTTGCTGGCAAATGTTGATTACTTGTTTTGGTTTTGCATAAAAATTAATGTGTGGCAAAAATCTTTCTTTAGTTAAGCAGACAAAATCATGTTCTTGTTGGATGAGGAAGCAGATATAAATTAACAGAAAATACTCACCAGAACATAATCAAACATAACCCGCAGCATATCACCTCTGAGGTGATATTTAGTGTTCAAAAATAAAGACAATGTGGGCAATATATCACAAAGCCATTCGTCTAAAGGACTATCCAGGATATTGAACACATGCCCGTAGCGGTAACTACCCAACTCAGTTGGCCTCGACATCTGAAAGATTAACACTCGTTAATCAAAACTAATGCTATTTCTCTTTGGGGTAATTCTTGCAATGCACAGGTGGCTTTTAAATGGCAAAAGAAAGCTGTAAGGGTTATAAAAATGTATCCAGTAGAAAGTCTTGTGTACACCTTTTCAAAGAGCTAAAAATCATAGCTCTTGCAAATCTATATGTATATTGTAGTCTGTTGGATGTAAAGAGCTCATTAAATAAATTTACGATAATAAAAGAAACACATAACTATCCAACTAGGAAAAACTACCTCCTTGACTTAATGTCAGTGACATCAGAAAAAACAAAGAATAGCCACATTTATATGAAAATTAAATTGTTTAATAAATTACCAGAAAACATGTGGTGTATGACCTCAGAACTATTTGAGAAAGTCATTAAGGTATGGTAGAGAGAGAACGTGTTTTATACTGTTGAAGAATATTTAGCCTGTGATATTGGAACTTGAAGTATTTAAATTATTTAACTGTTTTAGTTTATCTACATCATTCTCTGTCTTTCATAGAATTTTCGTTACTGCTGCTAGAGGATATATAGAATTGTTGACATTGACTTTAAATATGCATTATAATGTAATTTGCGTAATGTACCTTTTGGCAACCAAGAGCTGTTCTTAGATTTTATGTGTGTTTAAGATCATGACTTTGTCAATTGCATAACACTGTGTTTAACGACAATAAAAATTCTTGATTCTTGATTGTGAACTGACTTGGTGGAATCATGGTCAAGAACAATTTATTTACAAAACCAAAGATTAACAAAATAGAACAGGATCAGATGGTTAACATTAACCCTTTCAATCCCGAAATGTTCTACTGTGAAATAAAACTTTTCTGTTCATTTTTAGCCTTCATTTTTATGCAAAGTATTTTAAAAAAACCAATTTTTTAGCAAATTTCCCTCATATGTTAAAAAATTTTTTAAACGTTGCATTTTTGCAACAATGTGTATTGCAACATAACCTAAAATATAGAAAATTATTATAATTTTTTTTTTTTTAATGCAACAGTGGGACTTTATATTAAAACCAAAATGTAAATATTACTGTCTTAAAAAGTCATTTAATGCTTTAAATGTTGAAAAAACTCAACATAAGTATATAGTTACTTGACAAAATTATAAATGCTCACTTAGTAAAAAAAGCAAATTTATTTGAGTAAATTCTTGTTTACACTATGTAGCTGGTAACACATGGTGATTTTCTAACTTTGTATTTATTTGTTTAGGTTTATATGTTTTGTATTTTTATATATTCGCAAGCTATATAACTGGTTGTATTTCTTAGTTTATTTTTAAAGGCACCTTATAGATTTTTATTGCTCTGAAATCCAACTAGATTTTCAACATCTCAAGTGTCACCAACCTCAGAAGTCAGAAATTTCATCATGTTGGGCTAATAAAAATAGTCCAATATTCCGTTTATTAAAATATTTTTCATCCATGTTGTTAACTGTGCCTAGGATAATCAAGTAAAACAAATAAAACATAGAAAACATGTTAAATTTGAACAATATTTAATCCTTTCACATCTAAACCTGATTGAAGAATGTGAATTTATTCAGGAAATTTGATGTCAAAAGTGCCCAATGCAGTGTTTTTGCAACATCATTATTTTAACTCATATATCAAATTATTTTGAAGCAATGAAAAATACTCATGATTATGGTACCGGTACTCAAACAATTAAAGAACAAAACACTATTTTTCCCACCTTCTAAAATAACAAATAATACTTAAAAACTACATTTGAAAGGTCACATTCGGAAGCTGACTGCAAATCTGTGTACTGTGTCTGAAGTAGATAAATTAGATAAACAGATGAGGTTATAATTACCGTAGTTAAACAATCTCTTTTTCAATTTTGAAACCACTACTCATGTTTTAACATTTTCACTGATATCAGGGTCTTTCCAGATAAACTTCAAAATTTGAAAGTGATACTGGTGTTTAAAAATGGGGATAAAGATGATCCCACTTGTTACAGACCAGTTTCATTGATATGTTTTGAAAATTTGCTAAAACTTTTGAAAATAGTAGTATAAAATCAGTTTTTAGATTATTTAGAGAAAAATAATTCGCTAGATCATCAACATCATGGTTTTAGATTAGGAGAATCAACCATTACAGCATGTGTAAATTTTATCGAATCAGGGATTAATCTCTGTAGATAGTTTTGAAAAAGTAATTGGAATAGTTTTAGACCTTACCAGAGCTTTTGGTAGTGTCACATTTTAAATAATAGAATGTCTTAAACACTAAAGGGAAAGAGCTTTCCTTGTTAAATTCTTACTTGAATAATAGATAACAATATGTGGAAATGCAAAATACATCTTATCATCCATCTTGCAAAATTCCAGTTCAGACAAAAAAATCTTTTTAAAATTAGAAACTGTTGAACATGGAGTTCCACAAGGTTCTATTCTGGGACCACTCCCCACTGTGTTACATCAGGAGATTGCCCGGATCATTAAAGGGAAATACCTCTGTGTGTTCATATACTGATAATGCAAATATAACAGTAGCAGGTAGAACTAAAGAAGATATTGAAATTTCACCAATCTGTCAAAGGTCAAAGAAGTTTTTGCTTACCTTTTTGCTTAGTTTTTTTTTTTTTTTTTTTTTTTTTTTTTTTTCTGTCACGGTAAGACTTAAGCCTGGGACCATGATACTTTTTTGTTTTGAGGTCCCTAGAAGCCAAAAACACCGTTCGTTCAAATTGATATATATGTATATATATCTATGTGTTCGTGAACACGATAACTTTTGAACGGAACCTCCGATTTTGATGAAATTTGGTACAGGGGTGTAAGCCAGCGTCTACTACGTTGAGTTCGCGAACCAGAATGATCGGACCATGGGAACTGGGTTTTATGGGGTTTCAAAAGGGTTAAAAATGTGTTTTTGGCTTTTTTTTACTTTTATTTAGGAAATTCAACAATTTTAACTTAAACCATTTAAAAGAGCTTAAAAAAATAAACAATCTAGTATTTTGAATTTTTTACCTAGCTTAAATGGTTATGGAGAAAATCCAAAAAGGGAAATCAACAAAACCGTCTATCTTGCTTATTTATTGACATATGTTGATAAAATTTGGTGTGTACATTCATTAGGAAGCGTTTAACTTATATTTGCTTAGAAAACCCATATGGCGGCAAACCTACGTACTCACCCCTATAGGGTTTATGGGGAAAATAAAAACACCATAGTCTTATAAAATTTGGTATGTACAATAACTAGGTAGGCTTTAACTTATATTTACCAACAAAACCCATATGGCAGCAAACCGACATACTCTCATCCCCATGGATTTTATGTGGAAATAGAAAATATACCAAAATTCCATTGGAAATTCGCTGAGTACGCAGGTGTGCTACGACGGGGGTATTTTTTAATTATCTTTGTAATTATATTTCATTTTCAACATAACAAGTAAGAACAAAATTCTGTACAGATATTGTAGTAGATGAGGATTTATTAGATCAGATGTTCAAATCAGATTCAAATGTTCAGGGAAATTAAATATTCTTTTAATAAGCTGCTAAACTTTAGAACAAAAATTAGAACAAATCCTTAGCATTAAATACTCTATTATCGATTAAAGGAGATGTAAAAGAAAAAAAATCTTAAACTTACCCCATGTAATGCTTTGCATTTCCTCAAATCACAGCAGTCTGGTACCTTGGAACAGCTCAGTTTTTTATAGGGATTTAAGAAATCTTTAAGGCAAAAACTGTCGACTATATCCCTTAAGCCCGTGTCAGAGATCTTTTTACTTTCTTCTGTAGGAGATGAACTTTTATTTCCGGGATTCCTATGGCTGGTTTGTTTTACAAATTTTGTAGGACTTTTATCGCCGCTGACTGGCACCACAGAATCATTAAATTCATCAGTTTGTCCGGTTTCCAGCCGCTTTGGAGTATTCATGGTACCAATCTGAAAAGAATCATCAGCTAAAGACATCATCTTACAAATTGCTTTACTAACATCGCAATCAATCCCTCCAAAACCACATCTCTAAATTTCAGTAAGAAAAAAGACATAGTCCCTCAAATAAAGGATGTAACAATAGAAACCAATACAAAATTCCTGAGTGTTATACTTGACAATAAATTATCAAGGACAGAGCACATCGACCATCTGTGCAAAAAATCAGTGCTGGAATCTATGCTGTCCGAAGAATAAACTACATAGGTGGACTCTCTTCGGCTAAGACAGCTTAATTCACCCTGGTAGAATCACTTCTTGGATATGGCCTGACAGCATGGGGAGGAACCTCAGCACACAACATGAACCGAATCCTTGTTCTTCAGAAGAAAGCCATAAGAACTCTTGCTAACCTTGACCCTCTACAGACTTGCAGACCAGCTTTCACCAACCTGGGAATACTCACAGTGGTGGCTCTCTACATACTTCAAACCATAATGTATGTAGATGAAATAAACCCTCTAAGAAACCACGGTCTATATACCACTATACCACTCGTCATGGCTCCAAGCTCGTCCTCCCGGTACACCGTACTACCCTGTGGGAGAAAAAACCTTTCTATGCCGGCTGTAAACTGAAGAACCACCTTCCGGACCGCCTGAGAAACTTGACTCGCAATAAGCTGCACAAGGAACTAAAGAAGTGGCTAGTTGAAAGACCCTACTACTCACTAAAGGAATTTTAAGAAGACACTGAAAAATAACTTCTATTTTATGTATTTTTGACACTATTGTAATTAATTCCTAATGAATGCACAATATAGAAAATTGTATTGTATGTAAGTTAAACTTTAATCTCAACTGATTACAGGTTGAAAAAGCTAACTGGACTTAGCAAAACTTTAATTTTCTTTGATACACTCCAAGTTTGATATTGAGAATTCCATATACAATGTTCAGGGAATATTCTTTAATAAATATTCTTTTAATAAGCTGCTAAACTTTAGAACAAAAGTTAGAACAAATCCTTAACATTAAATACCCTATTATCAATAAAAGGAGATATAAAAGAAAGAAAATCATAAACTTACCCCATGTAATGCTTTGCATTTCCTCAAATCACAGCAGTCTGGTACATTGGAACAGCTAAGTTTTTTATAGGGATTTAAGAAATCTTTAAGGCAAAAACTATCAACTATATCCCTTAAGCCCGTGTCAGAGATCTTTTTCCTTTCTTCTGTAGGAGATGAACTTTTATTTCCGTGATTCTCATGGCTGGTTTGTTTTACACATTTTGTAGGACTTCTATCACTGCTGACTGGTACCACAGAACCATTAAATTTATCAGTTTGTCCGGTTTCCAGCTGCTTTGGAGTATTCATGGTACCAATCTGAAAAGAATCATCAGCTAAAGACATCATCTTACGAATTGCTTTATTAACATTAGCTGCTATTCTATTTGTTGCATTCCCTTCAAGTTCTTATCCTCTTCGATGGATTAGTATCAACATCGGAACTTAAATTCTCTTTTCAGAAACATAGTTGATGGTTATTTGTCGTTATTGCGGTTGTACCTTTGAAGGGCTGTTCTCTATTTACTAATATTTTGTCATTAGTAGAATTAAGTCTGTTCAATACAACTTTGACGCCACGTGTGATTTTTATCACTTTGCAAAGTATTCTTCCCCAATGAGAGGGTTCTATTATTTTGTCATTGTCGATGCATTTAGTAAATAGGTTAATATCATTTCTGTAGAAATATTACAACATCAACAACGACCAGGCTACTACAGAGATTCTTCTCAAACTTTGGAATCCCTCATGTGATTGTTTCAGATAATGGAACCATATTCACGAGCGGGGAGTCTACTCAATTCTGCAATGAAAACTATATAAAACATAAACTTATTGCTCCATATCATCCTGCCAGTAATGGTTTGGCAGAAAAGGGTGTTCAAACTTTTAAGAACTCATTGAAAGCAGCCATTTTCAGTGGAGAAAGAATTGATGAGGGATTAATGCAGTTCCTAATCTCATATAGAAGGACTCCACATAAGACTACAAGATAGTCATCTGCTGAGTTGTTCTTAGGACGGACTTTGAGAAGCAATTTATTTGGAAACGTTAACAAGCGATCCTTTACCTGTACCGCGAAATTTTGAAGAGGTAAGCAGAGTGGCTTTTCGTTGTTAGGGGCCGTCCATAAATTACGTCCTCACTTTTTGGCCATTTTTGACCCAACCTCCCTAAAATCATCCTACCATCATAATTTGTCTGACCCCCCCCCCCCTCGGAAAAAATGACGTCATTTTTAACAAACCTCCATTTTAAGTAAAAACGTTACATGATAAACTAAAAAAAAAATTTGATTGGTATTTTTTTTTGTATCTGAATTTCCCTTCAGAAATAAAGCCAAAATGACTTTCTCAATGGAAAATTTTCATTTTCAATCTGGACCCTCCCCCCCCCCCTATTTTCAGATGACGTAATTTATTAGGGATGGTCAGGTCCCGAAATTTCGGGAAAATTTTTGGGAAATTTTTGTCCCGATCATCGGGCGGGTTTTTTTTATACTCGGGAATTTATCGGGACGGGAACTGCCGAACGGCGGCCGGCGATCGCGGCCGACGATCACGCTAACGAGGACGTCGACTGCGGCCGACGATCTCGCTAACGAGGACGGCGATCGCGGCCGACGATCTCGCTAACGTGGACGGCGATCGCGGCCGACGATCTCGCTAACGAGGACGGCTGTCGCGGCCTACGATCGCGGTAACAAGGACGGCTATCGCGGGCAAGATCTCTTAGCGAGGACGGCGATCGCGGCCGACAATCTCGCTAACCAGTAAAACATGGCTTAGCGATATATATATATATATATTTTTAATTTACCTATAAGAATAAAAAAATTTTTATGGACCATTGAGCTATAAACCCTCATAAGCTATATAGCTTATGAGGGTTTATAGCTTTAAATTTACATTTTTTAAATTTTTTTCATCATACACTCCTTAATTTTTTTTCTGATGTAGCAAAAAATAGTTAAATGAATTCATGTCAATAACAATTAATAATAGTATAATGTCTAATAGGTTATAATTTCTTAGTTCAATTTTCTTATTTATATTCTTCAAGTAAGAAACTGTCTCAGTAAAGTCAATGAATATAAAAAAATTACAAAATATTTCTTCGGGTTATAAGTGGCGTTGTCTTGTTCAACAACTTCTTTTCTGAGTGTTAATATTTATTCTAATTTTAATTTTTGGTTTTTTGTTCTTTTTTATAAAGCAGGCCTTATTTATTGTAATAGGCCCTATAGTATTGTTTTCTTTACAATTTTTCCAATTAATTGTTTTAAACTATATTTTTTTTTTTCATACCGGTATTGTACATAATAATTATTTTCATTCTTTGTACCAAACGTTTAATATTTCATTAAACAAAACTTGTATTAAATAAGACATGGGCAACATTTTTCCTTTATGTGTTTTTAGTGATTCAACTTAAATTTATTTGGTTACAATAAAATTTAAACTTTCCCATGATCTTTTTGCGTCCTATAAATATCAAAACTGTATATTTTATTTTTTTGCAACAAAAGGACATTAATTGTAACTTATACAAAAACAAGTGGAAGAAGTTGGAAGGAGAACTAGTTGATATTTAACATTAATTTGTCTTTATACGACACTCAGATAAAAGTCAAAACGAATATTTCCCGATAGCGTCGAGAAGAGCAATCCCGTCCCGAAATTGGATGGGAAATAAAAATACCCGTCCCGTCCCGTCCCGAACTAAAAATCCATTCCCGTCCATCCCTATAATTTATGGACGACCCCTTACGGAAATACTAGGTCAAAATGGTTATTTGGAACAGTGGACGAGAAGATTGGTAATCATCATTATCGGGTGAAATGTGGAGGCTACTTATACTTTCGGCATATTGACCAAATGAGAAAAGTTGGAGATAAAATTGTTCAAAATGGTAATTCCGGCCAAGGGCGGATCCAGGACCGAATTACGGGGGGGGGGGGGGGGGGGGGCGGTATCCATGAGAGGGCAATAGCAACTCAAAACATCGGGGTGATTGTTTTGGTGAGGAGGGGGGTGCAATGACCTTGAACGTCACGTAAACAGGTGAGGAAGCGAGACGTCATGGTCTGGAGTCCATTTTCAACCTTATTTTGAGAATTCTCTGTTTTATTCCCACAAACATTTACGTAAATTTAAATCTTAGACTCTTAATCTTAAGTAAAAGCATAAGATTATGTCTGAAACGTGTTTTTTATTACATTTTGTAAGATAATAGAAGTTTTAGTCTTTAGTGCAAAGCAGTCTAGTTTTAAGTTTAAAAACTGATTTAAGTATGTATTTGGAAATGAAAAGTATGAATTTTCCAGTTCTATTTATAAATTTTATTTATAAAAAGAACAATCAAAAAAAAAGAACAAATAAATGAACAGTCCTCATGTAAGAAACCGTTAAGATGTAAGCGTACTGTATTTGCGAAAAGGTAAACTGATTTATCACAATTAAATAAAAAAATCTTGCTTGGTTACTTTCTGTTTCTTCTTATAGATGACATAAAAGAATTAAAGAGTTACCGATCTTCCAATCATACTTACTAATCAATGTCCTGTCACTGTTACATTTATTTGCAAAGTTGGAACTATAGTTGAACTAGTTCCATGAAACAGCTATATTGTAAGCTTATATACAAAATCAGTGGTACAACCTATATGGTGCACTGCATAAGTTATTTATAGGTTCTTTTTTGCATTTTTTGCAATTGTATTGTAATGTTCTGGATGCTGAACCAGAATTTCGACCTCGGCAAACGTCCGTATCACAGTCAAAAAGCTTACAAAAACTGCCGTAATTTTGCATTTATCTACGTTTGGATAGTTTTGTCCCTGAAGAAAGTGTTTTTCATGAAAATCACCCATTATCGTTGTAAAAGTACGTCGAGTTTTTTACGATTTAAGACAGAAATATAGTTTTACAACACAGTCAAAATATGGTCTTATAGTTTTTCTAATATCGCTCTTCAAAGTTACTCAAATTATCCATTGACCCTAATTTTCATGTGTAAAGCTATACAGCATGTTGAAAGATAAGCCTAATCGACGCAAACTTCATCAGGTTTTTTATCATCTTATACAGGCATGTATCTTGCTTAGTTTTTCGTCTGTCTTTCTATAGGCCTGTGTGGTTTCAATAGGTCTAAATATTAAAAAAAAATCACAGCAAAATACAATTTTTTTAAAAATTTCAAATATCACTAAGTATTTTAAATATTAATTCCGCTTCCAAAATGGCGGCAATTTAATTTTCGCAGGAGTGCTTTCGGCAGCTTGCCATTGTCAACTGTTAGGGCCTAGTCGCCGAAAGCGCTCCTGCGAAAATACTCAAATAAAATCATCGGCAGTCCAAAGGACAACATCACCGATTTAAACACCGGACCACCACGACATCTATGTCTAATTTTAAATGATCTTAATTAATAAGAAATTCAACGCAATTTAAAATGATTAAGGATGATTTTGGTTAAAAACAGTTCCTTCAAGGTCTAAACCAGAAAAACGTAAAAGAATGAAAAATTATGCCAGTTTTTAAGCTTTTTGGCGTTATCCGGAGGGTCGGTAAGGTCCAAAAAATTTAGCATCTCGGTACTATCACAAAGTCCCACTATCCCATTTCATGATAGCCCCTACTTTGGATGACAAAGTTAGTGTATTAAACCGGTGATTTTTGGGGTTGTTTACATTGCGCGCGAATGGCGGAAGCAACCGAGGTTAGCTTCGGAACTTCGGGCTCGCCAACATTGCGCCGTGCTAATCGGCATTCTCGCCAGTTCGGTTTCACATAGTATACATGCAGCCTTTGAATGATTGCAACGCAGACGAAGACTGCACAAAATTTTTATACTTTGATTTATATAGTGTTATGAATTAATAAAACAACCTTCAAATGCATTAAAAAATTGTCAATCTTTTAATATTGAAATACAAGTGTTATGGAAAGATATGAAATGGGCTCGAAAATTTTCTGTACGGGGGGGGGGATCGCCCCTTCCGCCCCTCCCTGGATCCGCCAATGATTCCGGCAAGAAAAAAAATGGGAATGTATATGAAACAGGTATTAATCAGACAAACAGTTTTGATCATGAAGAATACAATATTGATATAAATACCCCCGTCGCAGCAGACCTGCGTACTCAGCGAATTTCCAATGGAATTTCAGATTATTTACTTTCCCCATAAAAACACCATAGGATCGAGTATGTAAGTTTTCTGCCATTGGGTGTTGTTAGAAAATTTAAGTTAGTCAATAATTGGTGAATGTAAACACAAAATTGTATCAAACTCTGGCAATTTTTTATTTTCTCCATAAACCCCATGGGGGTGAGTATGTAGGTTTGCCGCCATATGGGTTTTGTAAGCAAGTATAAGTTACACCTTATATAGATAATGTACATACCTAATTTGATTAAGTTATGTCAATAAATAAACAAGATATAGGGTTTTCTTGATTTCCCATAAGAATAACATGGAAAACACATTTTTGGATTTGCCCCATAACCAGTTATGCTAAGATAAAAATTCAAAATACCAAATTGTTTGTTTTTTTAAGCTCTTTTAAATGGTTTCGGTTAAAATTGATGCATTTTAAAAATTAAGGTCCAAAAATGCCAAAAACCCATTTTTGACCCCTTTGAAACCCCATTAAACCCCGTTCCCATAACCCGACAATGCTGGTTCGAGAACTCATGAAAATAGACCTGGTCTTACAACTCCATACCAAATTTCATCAAAATCGGAGGTCCCCTTCAAAAGTTATCAGTACCACGGACACATAGATATATAGATAGATATATAGATAGATAGATAGATAGATAGATATATATATATATATATACATATATATGAAAATGAACGAATGGTGTTTTTGGCTTCTGGGGACCTCAAAATGAAAAAGTAAAGTGGTCCCGGGCTTAGGTCTTACCATGGCTACTACCGTAATAGCGTATTCCCTATAGGGAAATTCGCTAAAACCAGAGAAGCTGAGGACTAGAGTTCTCCGAATATGTCTGATATCAGTTTTCGTTCTGAAGACGATTTTTCATCAAGCAGGAATAATCTTCAGTTACCAGAAACACATCTTAACACATCTCCTCTTCCACAACCTATCAATAAACAAAATGGATCTACACCCAGATATAATGATGAAGTGACAAAGATAAGAAGTGGACGTATTGTCAAGAAACCAATCAGAATGAATTTATAAGATGATTTCCAAACTAACCTGGGAGGACTATAATGTATTAGTTAACCACCTGTTCATTGTCATGTGGTTTTTGATATGTTTTACATAGAATGTTTTGATTATGTTGAGATTTAGTTTAGTTAAAACAAATAAATGTACTTAATTTTCAAATAGTATTTTAGTTAATATGCAAGAATACTGTAAGGAGTATACGTAAAGCGATCGTAGCCTTTGACAAATATAGGCAATGTCGAAACCGGGCAATAAAATACAGCTATCAGAAAGTTGCTTCTGTATTATTTGTAACACCGTAGACATTGAATATAGTGGACTAAAAATAAAAATTTTTGTATACTATACTCTTATCTTTATAATTTTACATATGATTGTGTATTTTAATAAAATTTAATAAAATTTACTTTTTTATTTGTGTTATGGAGTGAGATCTGATGATAACAACTTGTGTGTCGAAAGGCCTCATCCAGCCAAATTGTGAAAAATATTGGCTAATGAACGTTAAACTGTATTTATATGTATATAATCCAATATTGAATCTCTATTGTGCAAACATTGAATTTTGTTAATTTTCATAATCAATTTTATTCTGTCACAACAAAACTGTTTTAGCATCAGGTGGATAGCTCAACGTTTTCAGAATCAGAATCAGACATTCATTTTCTGTAAAACATTATAAAATGTATGGAAGCATAAAAAAATTATTTACAATGCAGCAGCATAATTGTTAGTATTTGATGGATTTTCTTGATGGATTAGGCTAGGCCTAGTTCAGGTTATGATAGCTGAGTTATATTACAATGAATTCTGTCAAGCTATATTTAGTATTTTACAGTAATTTTCGATCCGATATCAGGGTGTCTTGATATCTAAATTTGGAATTCCAGTATATTTCCAGTACATTTTTTTCAACAAATTTCAGTATCACTCGCGAATTTTTAATCTGAATATGGAGTAACAATAATGAAATCTTATACATATAAAGAAATTTAACATAGATTTTTGTATAAGAGATCACCACTAATCTGAATTCTACAAAAAATTCACCTGATTTGGACTTAAATTATTTAATAAATTACTCTTCTTTCATAAAATTAACATCGAAACTTTGAAAGCCTGTAGGGCGTACCTCTGGAGGCTGATGTGATTATAATGGCATTCTGTTCATCTACGGGGCAAACCTTTCTAAGAGTATACGCGGATTTCTCTTACTATATACACATGCTGAGAAAAAAAGGAGGAAAATAAACATGCTTGTCTATTAATATATATATACTTATGATTGTGATTAACAAATACCTTCAAATGATAACACTTTTTAAAATTAATTTGTTATTAGGCCATTTAAACTCCCCTTGTAGCCCCCCATACCTTTTACCACATTAAAAGTACAGTTAACTGCAAAAAAATAATAAAATAGAATAATACTAAAAGTGAAATAAATACTCACATCATGAATAAAATTTAAGTAGGAAACTAAATTTTTAGTACAAAATCCAACATTTTTTAAGCTTAAGCTTTACTTTACACAAATGTTTAGATATCTTTTATTGCTAAATTAATTATTTGGAAATAACTACAAGTTTTCTGACTTTGGTTTGCAAACATACTTGAACAACAATAATGCTATATGAAACATTATTACATCGGAATGTACTGTTCAAATGAAAAAATCTATATCAGCCTACTATGTATTTTAAATACAAAGATTTTCGGATTTTAATAAAATAAAATTATTTCAGTATCTATTTTGATATTCCAATATAATTCCAGTATTTCCAGTATGGAAATAAAATTCAGGTATAATTCCAGTAATTCCAGTATCAGTAGACACCCTGGATATGATATCAATCGGATCAATCAATATTTTTGTTTGATAGTAGTGTAGGCTCTATATGTAACTGTAAGTTACCAAAAAACTAGGCCTATTTAAAAATAAACCAGATGAGCATTTTAACCAAGACAGTAGGCCTACCAGAAATACCAAGCATAAAAAGTTGTTTATTCATGCTCAACTGGTTTATTATTTAAATAGTTTTTTGCTGTTTGATAGTAGTGCCTCGAAAACACTTAAATTTTTCTAACCTTATCTTATCTTAAAGCAGGGCCGGCGCAAGCACTTTTGCCGACCTAGGCAAAGGTTATATCATATTACTATCTATGGAGGATTAAAATGTTGTAAGAGAGAAAACAAAGTAGAACAAAGAAGTGGGTTTCGACTGATAATATTTTTCAATTGTGATCAGGTTTCTGCAAGACTGAATGATTAAGGTTTATTATTAATTTATTGTTTTTTTTTTTTTTTTTTTTTTTTTTTTTTTTACTTTGACAATGTTGATTCTCACCAATACTTTCAAAATTAGGCTATCATAAATGAATTGCCACATTTTTATCGCATGGTATTTACAATGATTTTTGTATTTATATAAGTATAATAATATGGCCCGACCAGAGGGTAGGAGGGGCGAGGGTAGGGGGGCAAAGTCCCCAGAGCCTGGGGCTTTAGATCTAATAATTTACATATTACACAAAACACATTTTAGTCAAAAAGGGTGTTAAATTTATGTTTAAGAGCAATAAACTAATCGAACAGAAAACGTCATAATTTATATTAAATTTCCTCATATATTTTCCATTATCCAGAGGAAATGAAAAATCTATTGGCAACAAAATACAAAGATATGTTCACTTGCACAAGTCTAATGTTTTGATTTTAAATTATAAATATGATATAATACTAGGTTTAAATGAATATTTAATCACTGCATTAAAAATTAAAACCAACAAAACCAGAGAAAATACAAAGTACTAAGATAAGCTAGAAGTGACAAAATAATTTATTTGCATGAAAAAAAAAACGTTCTATACTAACCTCAATAAATCTTGTGACAACTTGACTACTGTCTCTCGACATTTCTTCTAAATTTCTACTACCTTCTAGAGTCCTTATGATCTCTCTCAGTCTTTCTGCATTTTTAGAATGAGATTCCTCCCATCCCCTCCAATATCCACTTGACAATTCATAATCGAACCCCAAAAAGTCCTCTTCTTCTTCCTTTAATTAGAAATGGGAAACATTAAAATAAATACAGTGTGACACTTCGCAGACTCAACTAATGATTTAATAAATAGGTTATCTGTTGTATTCTCCAAAAAAGTATTAGTGGCCAAATTTCTTCAGGCCCGCCTCCTGTCCTTGGAAGGCAGTCTTTTTAAGTTCCTTTATAAATTTGTATATTTGATCCACACCCTCTATAAGACAAAGCCAGAGCTATGACGTAAAACATTAGAATGCAATATTAAAACAATTTTTTGTTTAGACTAGTCTATGTGTTGCTCGAAATCGAGCAATCTATTTTCATACAGTACAAAAGATATATAATATTCTAAATCAACGACATCCAACCAATCCAATATTGTGAATATCAGTAATAACAAAAAAATACACGTATTTACAGCTGTACATTAACAGATGTTTAAATTGCTCAACCCAATCCCAATGTTATTCTAATGGGGAAATTTCAAATTTAATTTGTGCATGGCGCCCTTATTTTATATCCGATATTCATCAATTTTTGGTGGAAACAACTACAGACCAAGTCCTATGCAACGACACCAAAAACTTGAATATCAGTTAAAAATTGTAGGAGGAGTTCTCAACACAAAAAAACTCTTAGCGTATTAAATAAGTATAGATTATTGTTTTTTCATTAATTCCAGTGTAGGTACCGTGTAAGGCTGTACTTAAGCAACTGTATCCATTAACTATGCAAAAATGTATGTTGTCTCAAGTTTTCTTCAATAAGAAAATCGATAAACATCTGTGATATAGAATACAATAGTACTTTTCATCACTAGGAAGGATAGTGACTTTTTTCTGTGCCAAATCACATTTTACAAGCATGGCGCGAAGTCAAGCTTGGCAATGCGATTACGCACTGGAAAACGCTTTCCGTCCGAGTGATGAACGTTTTTCATAAAAAATATAAAAGTAATAACAAATTTTAAAATAAATTACTTTAAATTTCATTATCTATTTACATAATGTCGCGCTTCCACTGAACGCCTGATTTTAATTCCACTAAATAAGTTACAGGACCCAGTTGTGAAATTATTGTTGCTTCAAACCATTTATCCCTCCCCCGATAATGCTAACACAGGTTGTCCAATAGCTAACTTACGTGTTGTTACACCACCATAGTTTGAAACCTGTTTGTTTTGATTGGAGTTAATTACATCTCTTACATTCGGTCTAATTAAATCTAACCTGGACTTTAAAGATCTACCCAACATTAATTCAGCTGGTGTCTGATTCGTGGTAGAATAAACAGTATTTCTGTATGTAAACAAAAAATTTTTTAATGCTAAATTTAAATCTGAAGTTTCTTGAAGTACAATCTTAAGTTTATGCTTTACCGTTCTCACTGCATTTTCTGCCAAACCATTAGATTTAGAATTATAAGGTGGAGAAAAGGTGTGTTTGATTCCATTGTTTTTTAAAGATGTTTGAAATTCAAGGCTGGTAAAAGGTGGTCCATTGTCACTGACAATGTGATCTACTAAACCAAATCTACCAAACAATTCTCTCTGATGAGATATCATGTGTTTCGCTTGCGTTGATGGAACAGGCAACACTTCCGGCCATTTAGAATAAGCGTCTATAACTATTAAAAATAATTTTGATTGAAAAGGACCAAAAAAATCTATATGAATTCTGGACCATGCTCTCTCTGGAACATTCCAAGTGTGCAAAACAGACTTGGGCAGAGTTGCTCGTTCCTTCAAACAAGAAGAACAATTGACAGCAATTTGCTCAATATCTGAATCAATATTCGGCCACCAAACATATGACCTAGCTAGAGCCTTCATTCGAACAATGCCTATGTGTCCATTATGCAACTCTTGCAATATATGTGGTCTAAACCTTTTTGGAATCACAATTCGGTAACCCCACATAAGCATTCCTTAAAAAGTTAGTTGAGCCTGTCGTACATAGAATGGATTTAAGTCTGGGTCATTCTCATTCACTTCATTTGGGCAACCAAATCTCACATAGCCTATAACTTTATTTAGTATAGGATCTAGAGTTGATTCTCTCTTAACCCTCGAGAGGTCGCGCAAAATATATCACTTTAGAGGTCGCGCACGGTGGATTCCACCGGGTTTATAAATAAATGCTAATGTTGTACACATTTCCATTTTATTGACTACAATTCAAAATATCACATAGAATATTAACTAATTAAACACTATATGAACTATAACACTATACTATGAACATATAGTATAAAAATTATACTATATGAAAACAAGTTAGCTACCTGTGGTTTCCACCGTGCGCGGCATCATATGTTATACAATGATGTCGCGCACGGTGGAAACCACAGGTAGCTAATTTGTTGCAATACAGCAGCCGACTGGCCGGTTGGAGGGGGTGAGGGAATGCGCGATAGCGTAGCAGACGAGTCCATTTGAAGGTACTGGAGGGGGGGTAGCGCTAAGCTTCCACGCTGAGAAGTAAAAAAAAAAAATTACCTATCGCCCGGTGGAAAAGACAGCGGCGCGACCCCTCGCGGGTTAATATCAACATAACTTAGAGGAAGATCATTTTCAACTAAACATTGCAAATATGTCCCTAGTACATTCACTTTTAGGTCATTATCATTGATTTCATCATTAACAAGATTACTCAAAGGTAACCGCGACAATCCATCGGCATTACCGTTACATTGAGACTTAACATAAGAAATGTCATATTGATAACCCGACAAAAACAATGCATAACGTTGCAGCCTACTCGCTGCAAAAGCAGGTAACCCTTGTTTAGGTCCAAAAATAGCTACAAGAGGTTTGTGGTCTGTCTTTAACAAAAAGTGATTACCATACAGGTACTAGTTAAACTTTTTTACTCCATACACAATACTAAGAGCTTCTTTGTCAATCTGTGAGTACTGTTTTTCAGCATCATTTAACACTCTACTTGTAAATGCAATGGGCCTTTCGGTCCCGTCTATTTGGATCTGACTAAGAACAGCTGCTATACCATAGGCACTAGCATCACAGGTTAAAGTTAACTTTAACTTAGGATCAAAATGAGCTAATACTTCAGCTGACACTAATTTTTGTTTAACTTCTTCAAACGCTTTCTTACAAGCTAAATTCCATACAAATTCTGTGTCTTTTCGCAATAACATGTACATAGGAGTGAGTATTGTTGAGATTCTAGGTATGAAACGAGCATAATAGTTCACTAAGCTTAAAAAAGCTTTCAACTGAGTAACATCTTTTGGTTCTGGCGCATTTAAGATCGCCTTGACTTTGTTTTGCGAAGTTTCTAACCCATGTTTGCTTATTACAAAACCTAAGTACTCAATACTGTCACAAAAGAATTTACACTTGTTTTTACTGACTGTGAAACCATTGTCTTGCAATCTTTTACAAACTAGTTTTAATGTACTGATATGTTCAGAGTCATCTTGTCCTGTTACCAGAATATCATCTAGAAATACTACGACACCAGGTATTCCCTGCAAAGTTTGCTCCATTGTTCGTTGAAAAATACCGGGAGCAGAGGATATGCCGTAGCATAATCTATTGTACTTAAACAAACCTTTATGTGTACTAATTGTACAATACTTTTGACTCTCTTCATCTAACCTTAATTGTTGGTACGCTTGTGACAGATCTATTTTTGAAAATCTTTCACCATTTTGCAAACTAGAAAATAGTTCTTCGATCTTAGGTAAAGGGTGCCTATCAATCTCTAAAAAAGAATTAAGTGATACCTTTTAGTCTCCACACAATCTTATTTGACCATTAGTTTTCAAAACTGGAACAATAGGTGTAGCCCATTGACAAGTAGTTACAGGTGAAATAATACCTTCAGTTTCCAAACGTGCAAGTTTGGCTTCTACTTTGTCCTTAAGAGTGAAAGGTAAGGTCCTAGGCTTATGGTATTTAGGAGTAGCATTTGGTTTGAGTTTAAGTTTTACTGGTTCACCTTTAAAACAACCTAATTTGTCTGTGAAAACATCAGGGAATTCAGAATACAATTGCTTAACTAAATGATTGTCCGAGCTTACTTGCTGTACTGCTAAATTTGATTGTTTGTTTGCACTTGTAACTGCATTGTTGGCCACCACAGCCCCTGCGCTAGTGTCGTTCTGTCTGCTAGACGCGCATACGACAGGTGTGCCAACTGAACTGTCAAATTCACTACTATCAGCTGATTGGACATTGTTTACATTACTTGGGATACTGACAGTTAGCTGGAGTTCCTTCATCCAATCTCTACCTAACAATGGATTTGCGCCATTACTAACTACATACAATTCCAAATGCTTAGAAAATCCCTTATGCTTTGCATTTACATTGAGTTTCCCTTTAGGAACAATTCTTTCATGAGTGTAACTCAATACTAGGCTAGTGGGTTGTAAATTCACATGACTTAATTTTACATTGTAATCTTTTTCTGAGATAACTGAAACGCAAGCCCCAGTATCAATTAAAACGTTACTCTTTTGTTCTCTACTTCTAGCTGTCCTTTAATTGGCTTAATTTTTTGCTTAAGTTCAACTTCCTGTACTCGAAATAAATTAGAGATATCATACAACACTTCCTCGTCCCTACTTTGATCAACGAAACTACTTGCAATCTCTTCTACATAATGCTGCTTAGCGCTATTGTTCTTAGGATTAAAATACATTTTATTTCTTCCCATAGATTGACCTTTAGACTTTGATGCATAATTAAAATGTGGCTTACTTTCACTAGACCTATAGCTTTTTGCCCTACAAGCTTTTTCAATATGACCTTTTTTATTACAAAAATTACAACTGTACTCACGATACCGAAATTGAACGGTGTTGTGATTGTCTTTACCGCAGCAGGCGCATCCCCGGTGCTGGAACGGCGCCGACCCGCTGTTGGCCGCTACTCTTCCCCCGTTGTTGCTCTGCACTTTCCTCGTCGTGTTGCTCTGCAGGTACTGAAGTCGACCTCCTGAGTTTAGCGTCATCTGGGCTGCTCCTTTCTTGGCGAACTTCATCGACGTAGCCAGCTGTACTGCCTTCTCGTAGGTTAGGTTCTCTTCTCCCAGTAGTCTCTTCTGTATGTTGTGGTTCTTTAGGCCTGACACAAGTCTGTCACGGAGATGATCTGGAAGCTTGTCCCCGAAATCGCAGTGTTGTGATAACTGCTTTAATTGCACTACGTAGTCACTCACTGTCTCATGTTCGAGCTGATATCTACGGCTGAATTTAAAGCGTTCTGTAATAAACGATGGTTTGGGGTGCAAATGTTTACCGACTGTTTCAAAAATTTCATCGTAAGTCTTTGTCGAAGGCTTATCCGGCGTTATTAAGTCCTTTAGCAATTTATAAGTTCTAACTCCCATTACGGTTAGTAGCGTACTCACTTTCTTTGCTTCGCTGATGCCGTTACATTCAACGAAAGTTCGAATTGTCCGTGTACGATTGCCACGACTCTTCTACACTATCAAAATTGCCAATGCTACCTATCACTGCCATATTTGCTGTTGAAAAATAATTATAGGCTAATTGTTCAAACTGCCCGAAATAACTATCATTAATGGCATAAGTGTCCTTGTTGCATTAATATTAAACAGTTCAAAAATAAATAATCGTTAAAAGTTCAAAATCACTGTGTACCTTTCTACACGTGTCATGTTGCCGCCAGGAATACATAATATTCGCGGAAGATTCTTCTTGAAGTTCACGTTTCACTTTAATTGACCGGTCACTAAAACTTTACTAATAAAAATGTTTGCGCACGATAAAGTCCGAATTAATTGCCTCGTCGCCATTGTACTATCTCGTCGCCATTGTACTATGTTCGGGAGTTAGAAATGAAACACAGTCATTAGTTTTACCATAGCTCAGAGAACCGCAAGGGTAAAGGTGTTCACGGGTTTAGGTCATGATGCAGACTGACTGCTGGAGAGGGGATTTTGGAAGCGGTGGACAGGGTGGCGTGATGGTGGCATGATGTGACGTCATGGGATCGGCCATGAGCTGCTTTATTCTAGGATCACCAGATTTTACATATTGCCAATACAAAGATACGATATATTAGATTGTCGTACATTTCTGGTACACTAATAAAATATGGTACAAGAATCAGAATCAACACCTTTATTGTCACAAACAAAACGTTTTACATGTAAAAAAATGTGCCATTTAAAAATATGGCACAGCTAGAAAAACAGGTGACATTGTCAATGCCTAAAATTAAATCCAGTAAAAAAAGGAACAGTACTTACAAATGCATGTCAAAACATAGTCTATGCTAAATTCTATGAAAAATAAGTGTGAAAAAAAGGAATTAATTTGAAAAGTCATAATTTTATTTAAATTTATGTTTAGGAGCAATAACTAATCGTCCAGAAAACGTCATAATTTTATATTGATTTCCTCATATATTTTCCATTATCCAGAGGAAATGAAAAATCTATTGGCAACAAAATACAAAGATATGTTCAGTATTTCTTATTTGCACAAGTCTAATGTTTTTATTTTAAATTATAAATATGATATAATACTATGTTTAAATGAATATTTAATCACTGCATTAAAAATTAAAACCAACAAAATAAGAGAAAATACAAAGTACTAAGATAAGCTTGAAGTGACAAAATAATTTAATTTGCATGAAAAAAAAAAACGTTCTATACTAACCTCAATAAATCTTGTGACAACTTGACTACTGTCCTCTCGACATTTCTTCTAAATTTCTACTACCTTCTTGAGTCTTTATGATCTCTCTCAGTCTTTCTGCATTTTTAGAATGAGATTCCTCCCATCCCCTCCAATATCCACTTGACAATTCATAATCGAACCCCAAAAAGACCTCTTCTTCTTCCTTTAATTAGAAATGGGAAAACATTAAAATAACTACAGTGTGACACTTAGCAGACTCAACTAATGATTTAATAAATAGGTTATCTTTTGTATTCTCCAAAAAAGTATTAGTGGCCAAATTTCTTCAGGCCAGCCTCCTGACCTTGGGAGGCAGTCTTTTTAATTTTATTTATAAATTTGTATATTTGATCCACACCCTCTATATGACAAAGAAAAAGAGCTCTGACGTAAAACATTAGAATGCAATATTAAAACAATTATTTGTTTTTTGTTTAGACTAGTCTACGTGTTGCTCGAAATCGAGCATTTTATTTTGATACAGTACATAAGTTATATTATGTTTTAAATCAACGGCATCCGACCAATCCAATATTGTGAATATCAGTATTAAAAAATAAAAAAATACACGTATTTACAGCTGTACATTTACAGATGTTTAAATTGCTCAACCCAATCCCAATGTTATTCTAATGGGGAAATTTCAAATTTAATTTGTTCATGGCGCCCTTATTTCATGTCCGATTTTCATCAATTTTTGGTAGAAACAACTATAGACCAAGTCCTATTCAACGACACCAAAAACTTGAATATCGGTTAAAAATTGTAGGCCTAGGAGGATTAATTTTGTATGTAGGATTAATTTTGTAAAGAAATGTGGTTGCTTTGGTTTCGTCAGGGACAACTTGAATTTCATTAGTAACATTCACATATTTTAAATTGAAATAAAAAATGGCTATTTGCTGACCATCTGAACTGATGGTATCCCCTAGGTTCATATTTGGAAAATCCCTTCGAACTTTGTTAACACCAAGTTCTGATCTCACAACATCCCAAACTGCTCTACTCTTGGAATCTGATTGTTTAATTATTTGACAATTATGCATTTTACGTGCCTTATTACAAACTGATTTGAAAATCCTTCTATAATTTTTAAAGTAATGTAAAAAATTCTCATCATTAGATAGTTTTGCTAATTTACTCAGTGCTCGCTTTCTGTGACTTGATATTCTAATACCTTCTGTAACCCATGGTTTTGATTTCTTAAATGTCACAAAATATCACAAAATCAAAATTTTAACAGTAATAATAACAGTGGAGGAGAATAACAAAGTTTCTCCATGTACGGTACTACTCCTACTTGTGGTCTCACATTTAAACTTTCCTAGGCAGGTTGGTTCTTCATATCAATTGAGATAAGAATCAGAATCAGAATCAGACATTCATTTTCCGTAAAACATTATAAAATGTATGGAAGCGTCAAAACTTATTTACAATGCAGCAGCATAATTGTTAGTCTTTGATGGATTTTCTTGATGGATTAGGCTAGGCCTAGTTCAGGTTATGATAGCTGAGTTATATTACAATGAATTTTGTCAAGCTGTAATTAGTATTTTACAGTAATTTTCGATCCGATATGATATCAATTGGATTAATCAATATTTTCGTTCGATAGTACTGTAGGCTCTATATGTAACTGTAAGTTACCAAAAAACTAGGCCTATTTAAAAATAAACCAGATGAGCATTTTAAACAAGACAGTAGGCCTAATAGAAATACCAAGCATAAAAAGTTGTTTATTCATGCTCAACTGGTTTATTATTTAAATAGTTTTTTGCTGTTTGATAGTAGTGCCTCGAAAACCCTTAAATTTTTGTAACCAACCTTATCTTATCTTAAAGCAGGGCCGGCGCAAGCACTTTTGCCGACCTAGGCAAAGGTTATGTCATATTACTATCTATGGAGGATTAAAATGTTGTAAGAGAGAAAACAAAGGAAAACAAAGAAGTGGGTTTCGACTGATAATATTTCTCTAAGATAAGATAAGCTTGAAGTGACAAAATAATTTATTTGCATGAAAAAAAAAAACTTTCAATACTAACCTCAATAAATCTTGTGACAACTTGGCTACTCTCTCTCGACATTTCTTCTAAATTTCTACTATCTTCTTGAGTCCTTATGATCTCTCTCAGTCTTTCTGCATTTTTAGAATGAGATTTCTCCCATCCCCTCCAATATCCATTTGACAATTCATAATTGAACCCCGAAAAGTCCTCTTCTTCTTCCTTTATTTAGAAATGGGAAACATTAAAATAAATACAGTGTGACACCTCGCAGACTCAACTGATGATTTAATAAATAGGTTATCTGTTGTATTCTCCAAAAAAGTATTAGTGGCCAAATTTCTTCAGGCCAGCCTCCTGTCCTTGGGAGGCAGTCTTTTTAATTTTCTTTATAAATTTGTATATTTGATCCACACCCTCTATAAGACAAAGCCAGAGCTATGACGTAAAATATTAGAATGCAATATTCAAACAATTAGTTGTTTTTGTTTAGACTAGTCTATGTGTTGCTTGAAATCGAGCGATCTATTTTGATACAGTACAAAAGTTATATTATGTTCTAAATCAACGACATCCGACCAATCCAATATTATGAATATCAGTAATAAGCAGATGTTTAAATTGCTCAACCAAATCCCAATTTTATTCTAATGGGGAAATTTCAAATTTAATTTGTGTATAGCGCCCTTATTTCATGTCCGATTTTCATCAATTTTTGGCGGAAACAACTACAGACCAAGTCCTATCCAACGACACCAAAAACTTGAATATCTTGGTTAAAAATTGTAGGAGGAGTTCTCAATACAAAAAAAACCCTTAGCGTCTTAAATAAGTATAGATTGTTGTTTTCTCATTAATTTCAGCATAGGTACCGTGTAAGGTTGTACATAAGCAACTGTATCCATTAACTATGCAGTTGTCTCAAGATTTTATTGTACATAGTCAATGGTCCCGTTAATCTAAAAATCTGTTTAGTTCAAAAATTCCAGATTTTAAAGAGGAAAAAGCAAGAAGACTTTTTTTGTGACAAACCAATCATTTATTGTTACAGTACACTATAACTGTATTGGATCACATAAGATAATATTAAATATGTTAACTGACTCTAATGTAAAAAAAAAAAAAAAAAAAAAAAAAAAAAACAAGACAAACTAGAAAAGACTTTGAAATACAAAACAAAAACTTTTCCTACATTTTCTTTATTAAGATTCAAATTTTCGGCATTAACCTTCATCAGGAACAACAATTTCACAGTCCATTCTTATACACAGTCCATAGAAAAGACTTTGTTTATGGACTGGGAAACAGTTAATGTTGATCTATATGTAAGCTGGTGTATACAGCTCAGTGTATACATAAACAAAAATTAAACCAGGGTCGCACAGTCAACACTCAATAAATAATAATTAATCAGTGCCAACAGGTCATAGAACTAAAGAAATTTAACTCCACAATCCTGGCCTACTCCAAAACACTAATTGACAACACAGCGTGCATATTTGGAATGTGGGAGAGATGAAAGGTTTGGGCTAGGGGGGTGATTTCTATTTTTATAACACTGTCTTTGAGTTAGTGATTACTACTTTTGTCAATTATTTTTGAGGCAGTGAGTCTTTGTGACTGATTGATTCTTTCCAATGGACTACTTTCTGGCCTTCCGTGCACCTGCTCGTGTAACAATACTGGAGATGAGAGTCTGCATCAGCAGGTGTCTCCATAAGTAATTTCAGATATCATGACCTGTCCCACCTCCTATCCCCACGAGACTCCTTCACCGTCTTGTCAATCACAAAATAGATTGTAAAGACTCTTCAACAATGCAAAACTGTTGATATTTGAGTACTGCAGTCATGTTTCAAATAGCAAATTGAAAGCAACGCAAAAATTTACTTTTGTTTTTAAATAATTTTTAAACAAAGATTTATCCGTTACAATGTGGCACAATCAGATGTGTAATATAATTGTAATAATTGTAATAGTGTGAAATAATTCGAACAAAAGTTTTACAATTTGGCCAATAAGTCTGCAAAAGTAGCCTAATAACATAATGTTATTGTCTAAAGAATATAAGATTTAAAACAACAATTTCACAACTCACCTGAGCATTAACTGATGATGCTCTTTTGGCACTGTTTTTTATGTTTTTAATTGATTTTTTATTACTCTCTTTGTCCATCTTTTGAGCAATTTTCTTTAAGTTTTCAATAAGATTTTTTGATCCTGCAGAGTCTTTGCTGGCAACATAGTTGTGTTCCTGGTGAACAATGGAGTCACTAGCTAATGCCTCGTTGTCAGAGCTATCGGCTTTAGAGCCAGAGTCACTTAGTCGAGGTCTTTTTGACTGTGACTTTGACTGAGCTTCGGAAAAAGATTCAATGGTTGATGTCGATTGACTTTTCATTAGGCGTTTCCTCTGATTAATTTGCGAAGTGTTTGGCATTATTGAACCGTTGGCATTTTGGATTACTTTCTCTAATTTAGAAATTTTACATTCTTGAACCTTATCCGAATGAGACCATTCTGTCCAAATCATTTCTAACATAATACCATACTTTTTGAGTGGCAAGACCTGTAAAAGACAGTTGATCAAGCAATAAGCAAATAATATGTGCTCAATGTAAAAACATGCAAAATCATGCTGTACAATCCAGGCCTACAATTTATCGTAATGGTAAGAATATACGACATTATAGCTTTTATTTGTGTAAAAAAAATTAATAATGAATTAGTATAAATATAAATATAATAATTATTATATTAATATAAATACATGATTATTGGTGGGGTCATCATGAAAATGCTAAATAGTCTCACGGGAAAAGGTCAAGCCAGCTAAAAAGGTTAATTTAAGAACTGGCAGAGTGCCAACAGCAAAACCAATCTAACACATGTTTATCTAATAAATAGTTATGTGTGTTTAAAATTTAAAAAATATGCTGCAGTGTAAAAAATTACAAATAATGCAAATCAAATTAAGTACAAATTGAATTTTACTTAACTACTGAATTTCGAGCATATTTTTTCTTCTTAAAGGTAAAACTAGTTTGAGTTATGAATGGTTCATTTTTCAACTGAAGACAGGTTTTCCGAGGGTATTGAAAACCAAAATTGAGATAGGCCCAAAAAAGATTTTTAATTGGCGAGAGTCGACGGTTTGTCACATAAAATGGGTTAAAAAACAAAAAATTTAATCTTAGATGAAAATATCATACGCTTGTTTAGGTTATTTTTACCTTAAATGAGTTTCTTTGTTTTTACAAACAAGACAACAAAACTTTTACTATTCCAAATTAAATTTTATGTAACTTAGTAACTATGCTTTAATTTCACATTTAAAGTTTAGAAAAAATAATAATTAATATATGTGATTGGTGAAGATCTATAAACAAAGAATAAGAATTTTCAATAGAAACATTTCATGATGGCTCTACGGGTCTTCATTAAATATGACGAAAAAATAAAATTAAGTTTTTTATTCATTGATATAATTAAAATATTCATTGGTTTTAACACCCCTTTACATCTAAGACTATCAGAAAAGTCAGGCTGATGTTAGTTGAATGAAAAGGACGGATTGTAAAACTCGTAAAATATGCTCAAATTGACAACAGTCATATTACGTAATCTGGTGATATTCATTTTGGATCAGGCCTTAGGCGAACCAAAGGCAAACTTATTTATGGCCAGCAAAATTTGACAAGGTCAGGAAATATATTTTCGCCTTTAGACAACTGAGTGGGATACTATTAGATAAAGAAATTAAAATGGTTTATTTTGCGTATGTCTAATCACTTTTGTCCTTTGGATTTGTTGTAGCATGGGAGGGTTGCTTAAAAAGAATCCTTGAACCACTTAACATTGTTAAAAAATCAATTTTAAAATAGGTTTTGGTAAAAACAAAAGATTCCCTACTGATGCTCTCTTTATTTGCCGCCCCTGGCCCCCTTTACCCCACCCCTAACCTACTCATACCACCGTTAAAACATCTACATAAATTAACATTCCACGACAGATCGTTTTGCGTGAAATATTATTTCCTTATTTATTCTATTTTTAGCGAATTTCCCTATAGGGAATGTGCTATTACGGTAGTAGCCATGGTAAGACCTAAGCCCGGGACCATGTTACTTTTTCATTTTGAGGTCCCCAGAGGCCAAAAATACCGTTTGTTCATTTTCATATATATGTATATATCTATATATATATATATATATATATATATATATATATATATATATATATATATATACTATATATATATATATATATATATATATATATATATATATATGTGTCCGTGGTACTGATAACTTTTGAAGGAGACCTCCGATTTTGATGAAATTTGGTATGATTGTGTAAGACCAGATCTATTTTCATGAGTTCGCGAACCAACATGATCGGGTTATGGGAACGGGGTTTTATGGGGTTTCAAAGGGGTCAAAAATGGGTTTTTGGCATTTTTGGACCTAAATTTTTAAAATTCAACATTTTTAACTAAATCCATTTAAAGAGCTTAAAAAAAAAACAATTTTTTTTTTGAATTTTTAACTTGGCTTACCAGGTTACGGAGAAAAACTAAAAATAGGTTTCCAATGTTAATCTTATGGGAAATCAACAAAACCCTGTATCTCGCTTATTTATCGGAATAACTTGATAAAATTTGGTATGTACATTCACTAGGTAGGGTTTAACTGATATTTGCTAACAACATTCATATGGCGGCAAACCTACATACTCACCCCCATGGGGTTTATGGGGAAAATTTAAAAGTGTCGAATATTGATACAATGATATTTACCTTACCTAACTGTTACATTTTCTAACAAAACTAACATTTTCTAACAACATCCAATGGCAGCAAACCTACATACTCATTCCTATGGTGTTTATGGGGAAAATACAAAATCTCAAGATCCTTTGGAAATTCGCTGAGTACGCAGGTCTGCTGCGACGGGGGTATTTTAAATTAACAGTTACTTCGGTGAGTCAACAATGAAATAATTAAAACACTATGTGAAGAGAAAGGGACTTGAATGACTAGGGCGAGTATGTTTGCCGCTTATAATTAAGTTGCAAAGCAGTTCCGCGCGTTAACAAAATTGGTCGGTTCTCTTGGGGCAATGCCACTTGTAGTTACAAGCTACATTAGTTACATCAGCTACAAGCGGGGAACGAAACTTGGTGTTTCAAAGGCATTGGAGTCAATCCTAGAGTTAGATTCACGAAAAATAGTCCGATGGAAATTTTAACAGCTGTGTCCCCCCTCACCCCCTCTTGCCCTGCAATGTTGTCATTTGGGGTTAAGTTTACCGTGTGTAATATAGAATAAAAATGCATTTCAGAATAAATTTGGCAACAATGTATCGCCTCTCATTGGGCTATTTTCCTGAATCCTACTATAATTCTATCTACTCCCCATAAAAGCAATGTTAAACATGAGGCTCAATAACTCCTTTATGTGATCAAAAAGGTTATGCTTTATAGCTCTAAATAAAGGGTTCATCCAGCCGGGTACATTTAGTGAGGTATATTTTTTATATTAAGTATAGTTTTTTTACAAACTGGAAAAATCAAATTTTTTCATGGCGCTACATCAATATCACTTTTAGACAATCACTCCTACCTACCAAACACCTGTTTTCTCGGCCTAGGCTAGAAAATTTTGCCGGTAATGGAAACGGTAGCAAAGAAAATCTAGAATATAATAAGGTAGGTGACAGCAACAAAAGAAATAACAAATCAATGACGTAGTTGGTAGTTCAGCTGATAGCAACTGTCAAATATATATGACGTACATGGGAAAATGGTGCTGTTCCCTTGAAATCATCTGTGATTGTCACCTACCATCAGAGTATTGTAGTTTCGGTATGGCCTTTAGCTGTGTGAAGTGGTTGCCTAGCAACCAGAAACACAAGCACTAAGCTACATCTCGCTATGTTAGTTGAGGTTATGTTTTAATTGTTATGAACAAAAGAAATATTTTTTTTACAGTACTCGTTTAGAATTTATTGAATAGTGTAGTGTGATAAAAAATATCGTTTGTGACTCGGCCAAAAATGTTTTGTCTGCTCTCGATCGTTTTAAGTTCTCAACTTCGTCTCGAACTTGAAATATGATCTTGAGGCCGGCAAAACCCTATTTTCGGCCCTTGTAACGAAATATACTATTACGATTTTTAAAACGTTGTTCAAACGAAAGGTATATGATTCAAATTCAAATACAATTTAGGCCTATTCTAAACCATCAGTTGGACAAAAAATAAAGAAGTTATAAGACAAATGGCGGGAAAAGGTTTCCCATTGCTCTTATGGGAAATAAATCCAACATGGATCCACCCTCTCACTGGTGCGTAAAAATGCGGCTACCGGTGGTATAATATGAATAGGACGAATAGGTCCCAACTCTGACTACCTTCTTACTCGATATTTTACATTCTAGCCCAATTTTAATATTTAACCAAATTGAAAAGTTCACAAAAAATCTAATTGACAGAATTTTAACAGATTATTATATTGATTAGGTCGACATCAGGTTAATTAACAGGTTAAAATACAGCAAACTTAAATTGTCAACCATAGGCCTAAACCTTAATACTTCAAACATAAAATTAAATATATAATCCTGATGGCATTACCAAAAATGAAAAATATTAAGTAATGTACTAATTTAATAAACCCAAAACATGATGATTAGCCTAGATGTTATCAATATCACATCGGCAAGTACGTTGCAAGGTGCCTCCTGTGCGAGGGAAGGGGAAGGTTTGTAGGGGAAGGGGAGAGGTTGGTAGTTTTGTAGGACTGTTGCACGAGCCCTGGCAACTGATAAGCGCTTGCACGGACTACGGACCAGATTCATAGCACAGGCGCAGCGTAATTAGTGGCAGGGGCGGCAGCGGTATGTAGTTGCCAAAATTAGAGAGACTGTAGGCAGGTAGGCTAGTCCCTCCCCGTCCTAATCCTTTGTTGACAAAACACGCGGTTGACCAGTTGGGCACAGGAAGGCCGCTCGGGTCTCGGAGAATTCTCGGAGGAGCGTCCAGTTATGACTCCTCTTTATCAGAGAGGTTTATTCCTTTTTAAAATGGTTAGGCCCTATATAATATCGTAGAACTATGATTCAAATTTTGTTGTAATCGTCAATTCAACTCGAATCATACAAGCCATAAATTGTTATTGTACATGCATTGGTTCGATTATTGGACAATTTAGGCTGTGGTCAAAATTCTGAGCATTCACCGAGTCCCGGGCGGCCTTCGGGTGCCTAACCGGTCGGCCGCATTATAATAGGGGATGTTTTGTTAATAAAGGATTTGGACAGCTGGGACTATTTGCCTCCAGTCTCTCTAATTTTGGCAAATTATGTACAGTCATGCTTTGCTATACGCAACAAAATAGAAAATTTATTTTGGCGTAGATATTTCATCCATTTTTGCCGCCCCAGGAAAAGTGCCGCCCTAGGCGGTCGCCTAGTTTGCCTAATGGGTGCGCCGCCGGCCCTGTCTTAAAGTAAGTCAATTGCCTACCTCTTTCTCATTGCAGGGATTAAACTTAAAACTATTGGTTCAATGATGGAACTCAAATAAAGTAGTGAAACTATTCTATTATACAAGTGACAATCTCGGACAGAGCACAGATAAAATTACATTACAATCACCAAGTCACCACCTTAAACCAAAATAAATAAAATAATTTTCACTGTGCAGCAAAATATTATGAAAACTCAAAACAAAACAACTATTTTTTTCTCTAGATCACCGTGAATTTGGCTTGGTGTTTTACCATGAAACTCCAAGGTTCAATAGTATTATTATTTTTGTGGTTGTTTCTTTTTACTTGTTAAATTGGTTTAATCATTGACTATTGATACTACCAGGATCCTTAGTCAATGGTTTAATCTTTGATTCAGTTGGTTGGGGCATTGACTTTGGATACTTTGGGGACTATTGCAAGCCGTATATTGTGACGGGGTATCATAGTAGCTACGCACGTAGCAACTACAAAGTGAAAATAAACGTAGCAACTAAAACTGAATGTTCTCATAGCAACTACAAAAGGGCGGGAAAAATGAAAATTTAAATATTCAATTAGCGCCTACACAATTATTAAAATTTCTCGTTAGTGCCTACGATCTCGCATCCGCTAAAGTGTAGTTGCTAGTAGACTATTTCGTTTTTACGTAGTTGTTGTTAGATTTCTTAAATTCCCGATAGCACCGAACATCTCAGTTTCTCGATAGCGCCTACAATAATGAGCGGTAGGTAAAAGAACGAAATTCAAATTCAAATTCTTTTATTTAGCCATTCAATCAGTTGACAATAGGCATGTCATTAAAACTAACTAAAACTAAAGAGAGAAAAAAAATACAATCAGATCAAATCCTCTTGATTAACAAAAGCAGTCCATCAAGGCAAGTCAAGTTCATAGTCTATGCACAACATGCAGCACACCACACCATGCACAGGTAAAAAAACAAAAGAAAAAAAGAAAAAGAAAATTTAAAAGCCACACGCATACCTCTCGGCCAGTTCTGTTCTGTTAGGCAATATTAGAAAAATCTGCTTCCCAGAATTCTTGTAGGCTATAAAAGGAATTGGCCAGCATCCACTTTTTCAGAGTTTTCTCAAATATCTTGGGTGATTGTTGCCTAACTTGCAGAGGTATGGCATTAAAGAACCTTATACCTGAAACAGGGAAACAGTTTAGAGACTTGCTTAATCTATATCTACATCTATATACATTGTGACTTGTTCTTGTTTCATAATCATGCACATTTCTGTTTAAAATGAGATCGGACTCCTGTTTCTTTACTTCAACTAGACACTGATAAATGTATACGTTGTACACGGACATTATGCCACATTGGATAAACAAAGGTTTGCAATGCTCAAGATATGGAGCTCCGCAAAGGATTCCTTACAGCTTTTTTTTGCAGGAGCAAAACTTTTTGAGTGGCTGGTGTATGCCCCCATAGCCTTGTGCCATACTGAAGGTGAGACTGAAAAAAAAGCAAAGTAAGCGAGGCGAACAAATTCCTGAGGCATGTCAAACTTAAGGCGTCTAATCAAGTAAGTTACTCTACTTAGTTTACAGCACAGAGATTCTATGTGCACAGACCAATTGGAGCTGTGGATCCAGTGCAAAGCCCAGCAGCCTAACAGGTGGGTCAATCACAATATCTTTGCACTGACCAAAGTGATGGACTGAGTTTTGGCTTCATTGAGTGAGAGTTTGTTTAAGCGAAACCATGTAGCAGCAGTATCTAATAACTCCTGCACTGCTGCCTTAGCAACAAAAAAGTCGGAGTGACACGAAACAGGGTGGTGTCATCTGCATACATAATCACATTACCTGGAACTTTGTTATACAGATCATTAATTGAAACAATGAACAAGAAAGGGCCGAGTATGGAGCCTTGAGGGACCCCATACTTCACATCCAAGGAGGCAGAGTTACATCCATTCCAGGTACTACTTGTGATCGACCATTAAGGTATGACCTCAGAATTAAAAGAGCATCGCCTCTCACTCCATACCGTTCAAGTTTTGACAAAAGAAGACTGTGTGAGACGCAGTCAAACGCGCGTGACAAGTCACAAAGCATGACAGATGTAGAACTTCTATCTTCAAAAGAGTTTAAAATTACTTGAGTGAGGGAGTCCACAGCCTGGACTGTAGACATGCCCCTCCGGAAACCAAATTGTGCAGGGGCGATGAGGCGATGCTCCTCGAAGAACCCACACAGCTGCTCCAACATGACAGATTCAAAGACCTTGGCAAAGATGGGAATGATTGAGATAGGCCTGTAACTCGTGACGCTATCTCCATCGCCTTTCTTGAAAACAGGAACGGTCCTGCTAACCTTTAGCATGTCCGGAAAGGTGCCTTCCTCAAGAGAGGAATTAACAATACTGGCTATCATTGGAGCAACTACGTTGGCACTCCTTTTCAACAGATCCACAGACATATTAAAATAGTCTTTACTCTTAGATGTTTTATAGTTATTTACAATTTTAACTACATTGTCAGGACTTATAGGACGCCAGGAGAATGTTGCAGGGTTATGAGGTATGGAATCCAAGGGATTTATTGATAGGTCATCAATGGTCAAGTTGGACTCACAGTTTACAATTAAACTATGCACAGATTGCAAGAAATAGTGATTAAAGTCATCTGCAGTACAAAAGTCTCTAACAGCAACAGCTGCAGCAGGAGTCTTACGATTTGAAATGTGGTCCCACGCAGCCTTACAAGGGTTGGGCGAGTTTGTGATTGAGCTGGCAACCGCAGCCATCTTAGCTTCCTTCAACTTGGTCCTGTACTCTTTCCTCAATTCCCGCAGGTTGGGGAGAAGATGGGCCTACTCCTTGACAGGTCACTAATTACTAAAATATAATTCTTAAATCTAGCCAAGTCGGGCGAGTACCAGTTCATATTATTGGACTAGTTTTGTACTTACTATTTGTCACCTTTTTGCATGTCTTGGTGATAATGGGGAAATAGAACTCAAAAGCCTGTCTGAACCTGTCAAAAAAATGGTTAAAAGACAAGTCAGCACTCATAGCCTGAATTTCATTAAGCCAAACAGCAGCCTGGCTTGCGACATACCAAGAAAACCTAGAAACTGGTTTTCGCTGAACTTTCTGACAGATATTGTCCTTTCCTGTTTCAGTAGAATATTAGGATTAGGATCATTCAAACTAAGAACCGGCTGAAGAAAACATGTTTATGGTCAGACACTTGATCCTGGCTAACATGAACACTGTACATCCATCTGTCCAGGTTTGTTATAACAGTGTCTAGAGGAGATAATCCTCTTGTTGGCTCATCGATGCTAAAAAAACAGATTAAAACTACGAAGAATTTTTTTTAAAATCATGAGCTTCATTTGGATGGGTCTTGGGATTCACATTGTGGTCTGTGCCTATTATTATGCTAAAATTAAAAGTAATCAAATAGCTCAAGCATAATTCCAGTAGGTAGAAAAATCTTTCAAAACTACCACTTGGTGAGTGGTACATTGTCACAATGACAAGAGATAGTTGAGATATAACAATACCAGCAAACTCACCGTGCATTTCCTCGCAGTAAGGACTTAAGTCTAGGGGAGAAAAGCTAAATTTACTGTCGAGATAAATGGCTACACCTCCCCAGGGAGAAGCACGACAAAAGCTTGACACTAGGTTTAGGCCACAGATATTGGAGTAAAATTCAGTCTCTACGTCTAACATCCAATGTTCGGAAACACATAATGCATTAATGTTATTGTTCATACAGAGAAGTTCAAGTTTCATTTAGCTTGTTTTTTATACACTGAATGTTTATGGAGCACACGTTGAACTTAAGAGGATCAAAGGGCAATTTGGTCAGGGGTTCAGAGTCCACAGAAAGCCCAGAGTTTAATTTGACTGTTTGGGTTTTCCTAAAAAAGTACGGGACTCCACAAAGTTGGAGCGATTCCCAGCCCTGTGGTTTGTCCTACGATCAATAAATTCCCTCACAAGAGTTCCGCTAGGCAAAAATTTCCACACAAAAGTTTGGGTGCGTCTGTAGATTGCACACCTATCTTAAAGGACCTATAACTATCATACTTGGATTTTAACAGAACACACTCACCCGATATTCCACTTTCAAGGATATAACCTTCAATGTCTTCCTTCGACACGTCAGCTGCAATACGCGAAACGAAGATCCAATCTCTCCTGCCAACAGCCTTTACCTTTGCCTTTGCTGCAGTTAGACCTAAACTGTCGTTAGGTTTGGTACCTATTATCACACTGTAAGGCTTTCGCTTGCCCTTGTTAGATGTTTGCTTTTGCCACCCAAAATGAGGCGGTGCAGTTTCACTGTCTGCCCCTGGTAGAGCAGGAAAGTGTTCAATATTAACACTAGGACTATTACTAGTTACAATTGTCTTATGATTCACAACAGACTCACGATTAAAAGATTCGTCACTCGACTGCAATGACACGTCATTACTAACATTGTTAACCTCAACAGTTTCACTTGTATGCAATGTCTCTGATTCAAGTGTTTCAGGTTCAGGTCCGTCGTTCCAAACGGCTGAAGTCAAATTATTACTACCATGAGAGTTATTATTTAAATTAGTACAAAGTTTATTTGTTTTATCACAAACATCGTCAACTCGCTTGTTGAGTGCCAAATTGTCATTTACAACTCCTTTTACCACTTTTACAAGGCCGTCTAGAATAGTACGTGTATTTATTAAGTCATCAACATCATACACGCTAGACATGAGCCTGTCTAGCTTTGCCGTACATGCCTTACAGTACCACTTTACAAAGTCAGATAGATCAGAAATATTGGCATAATTTTTAGAATCTATACCCACACAAGTCGGATGAAACCATTTTCTGCAAAATCCATCGCAAAACAGTCCTTCACAATCACTAGTTATTAAAATATTACATATTTCACAGGGAGAATCTTCCTCACGGTCAACCATCATACGAAAGCAGAAGAACGAATCTTTAATGGTTCGTTCATTATCTTTACATTCCTTCTAGAGAGCAACAGCTCAAATTGGAAATTTCATCATCCTCCATAAAAATACCATAAAACATCATAATTAAGGAAATGGTCAATAAAGTCTATCTATCTATCTATCTAATTATTCCCGCTTATCCCAGCAAGCCCCATAAAATCCCCAAACGCATTGAAAATACCAATCTCTTGGCAACCCTGCTGGTTGCAGATGTCATGGCAGGGAAGTCGTTCTAAAGAGCTGCTCTGTAAAAGAGCTGTTCACTCCGAACGACTCTGTAGGCGCTATGTTACAAATTCAATTTTAGTGGCTATGTAGAGTAGTTGCTAATTGAGATATACAGAAATTTGTCGGACCTAAAAGCTTTTTTCACTTTTAGTTGCTACAATTTAAACATGTTTTACAAATCGAACAGTTAAAATCAATGTTCTAAAAAGTATAGGTCATATTCTCGTTAACGCCTTCACAAATTTGAAATGTTCTACCAGCACCTACAAGTGTAGGCGCTAATTCACACTGCCATTTTAGTACCTATGTCAACATTCAAATTGTAGTTGCTATGAGCGTAGCTATTATGTACGGAAGCCCTGAAGGGCCAAAGAGTACGCACACATTTTTTACACCGCCGTGTTTGAAACACGGCGAGCCGTGTGTTTAGAAGACGGCGAGCCGTGTTTCAAAGACGGCGAGCAGTGTTTCAAAGACGGCGAGCCGCGTTTAAAAGTCGGCGAGCCGTGTTTGGAAGACGGCGAGCCGTGTTAGAAAGTCGGCGATCGCCGTGTTAGAAAGTCGGTGAGCCGTGTTTGAAAGTCGGCGAGAAGTATATGAAATTCAGCGAGCATTTTGATAAATTAACTAAGACTAATAATTAAAAGCTTTTTGATTGACTCTTAAACGGATTTTCATCCTCTTATAAAATTGAAAATAACCAAAACAATCAAATCTCTGGAGCAAAATTAGTCTGTGCATTTGTTATGATGACCATAACCAAACAGTTTTCTTTGTTTTTGGGACCTCTTATTTCATAGAAATCTGGCATGAAAGTTGTAATATTTTTTAATTAGTTTGCAAATGAGATTATATCTAGTCATATACCTAATCTAATATCAGATATCTAATTATTACTCTTAATTACTTTATCAAAATACTCGCCGAATTCCAAATACATCTCGCCGACTTTAAAACACGGCTCGCCGCCTTTCAAACACGGCTCGCCGCTTTTCAAACACGGCTCGCCGCCTTTCAAACACGGCTCGCCGCCTTTCAAACACGGCTCGCCGCCTTCCAAACACGGCTCGCCGCCTTCCAAACTCGGCTCGCCGTCTTTCAAACACGGTGGTGTAAAAAATGACCGCTTACTCTTTGGCCCTTCAGGGCTTCCGTAATTATGAGACCCCACGGTATATTGTATATGTAATGTTTATTTAAACATTCAAAAACAAAAACATTCAGCTCTACGGAAGCCCTGAAGGGCCAAAGAGTACGCACACATTTTTTACACCGCCGTGTTTGAAACGGCGAGCCGTGTTTAAAATTTAAAAGTCGGCGAGCCGTGTTTGGAAGACGGCGAGCCGTGTTAGAAAGTCGGCGATCGCCGTGTTAGAAAGTCGGCGAACTATGTTTGAAAGTCGGCGAGAAGTATATGAAATTCGGTGAGCATTTTGATAAATTAACTAAGACTAATAATTAAAAGCTTTTTTATTGACTCTTAAACGGATTTTCATCCTCTTATAAAATTGAAAATAACCAAAACAATCAAATCTCTGGAGCAAAAATAGTCTGTGCATTTATTATGATGACCATAACCAAACAGTTTTCTTTGTTTTTGGGACCACTGATTTCATAGAAATCTGGCATGAAAGTTGTAACATTTTTTAATTAGTTTGCAAACGAGATTATATCTAGTCATACACCTAATCTAATATCAGATATCTAATTATTACTCTTAATTACTTTATCAAAATACTCGCCGAATTTCAAATACATCTCGCCGACTTTAAAACACGGCTCGCCGACTTCCAAACACGGCTCGCCGTCTTCGAAACACACGGCTCGCCGCCTTCCAAACACGGCTCGCCGACTTACAAACGCGGCTCGCCGACTTTTAAAAGCGGCTCGCCGACTTTCAAACGCGGCTCGCCGTCTTTCAAACACGGCTCGCCGTCTTTCAAACTCGGCTCGCCGTCTTGTAAACACGGCGGTGTAAAAAATGATCGCTTACTCTTTGGCCCTTCAGGGCTTCCGTACAGCTCAGCTGCAACGCTGCTGCAAGAGACTGAGAAGAAAATGGGTTTGTTAGGAAGCATAGAGTACTAATATAAACATTCCAAAAATGTGCTTAAATGAGTGGCTTAGTATCAATAGTCAATGAATAAATTATGCAACTATGCAACTAGAAGGTGTTGCACTACGCCACTATGCTGTTTGACTACTATCATTGACTATGAGCACACACGTGTGATTTAATAGTCAATGCTACTACCATTGAATTTACATACTAATAGAAAGAGTCAAGCCATTGGCTATATTACTTCAGCTAAGCTAACGCTAACCATTCATTGACTAAGGAGACAAAGATGTACTTTACTTTACTTTAGATGTAAAGTCAATGCGCTAACTAAGCTTATGACGAATTTGTGCCTATTTTGTCGATTTTTTGTTCGTATTTAGAGCTAACTCGTTATTGGAATAGAACTTCTTATTAAAAATTCCTATAGTAAACAAGATGCTAGGTGAGGTTAACAGCTCTGTATTGGTACAATTCTAAATTTAAAATTACCGTATTCAATTTTAAATTAAGATATTACGTTGTTAAACAATTATTAATACCATGAGTTCTGTGCTATTTTGTGCTACTTTTTACTCCAATTCAAGAATTTTTCCATCCCCAATCACAAGAATAAAACATAAATAAGAAAGTGGAAACTAAAAAGCATGGATGGAGCTGTTTTGTTGGGTATTGAGGTTTTGTTGCTGTATTGGGTATTTCGTTGTAATCGTCAACTCATTAAATAATTTATTTCCAAGTTTTGTTCATATAAGCATTGTGAATTATTGGCATTAATTCATAACCAAAACAACTTATTGATAATCCTTATACGAGTAACAACTAAATTTTAGGAAGCTAAAAATAATTATTTAATGCAATGTGTTCTATGATACATTTCACTCTCATAAATATAAATTAAACATAGCTTAATCATTAATTGGTAGCTAATGAAATAACAAATTAACACAAAACCACAAAACTAACACTTTGTATCAGAAAAATCTTACTTAGTTTTGGTCTTATCCCCAAAATTAGTCCATCCACCAAGGAAATTCGCAATAATTTGTTGGAAAATTTTTGATCACGTTTTTACCTCTGCAAAAAAAACAGTGTTAAAAGAGGCCTCAAATAATTAAATTTATTGGGTATTGTGACATTTGTCTACTCATCACTAAAGGAATGATTTTTTCAATCAACTTTCTTTAAAATTTTCAAGTTATTACATATTTTTCAAACAGAATAATTTAACAATTATTTACCAAAAACTTACTCTTAAATGTTTTGACAAAGGTGCTGACACCTATCAAATAAAAATTTTAATGTGTTGTGTTGAAGATTGGTTAGATTCAAGATCTTTATTAGTCGTTAAGTAATACATGATTACAATGGACTTCGTCAAAATACATCGATACATTTCCTAGAAATAAACATATATAAATAAAAGTTAGCTTGTGTAAAATTGTTAAAAAATTTTAATCTTTAAGACATAAAAGCAAAAGAAAAACTGTGTAAAAGCTTAAAATGATTATCGGATAAACAATCTAAACAATCCAAATGGCTGAAAGAACAACATAGGCCTATTTAGTCAAATTTAAATCTACACATGTCGTATTCTAAGAAATCATTCACATTATAAAAAGACATTGAAATGAGCCATTGTTTTAAAACAGTTCTAAATCTTTTCAAAGGTATCTCAAAAGCAGAATAAGAATAAGAATAAGAATAAGAATCCTTTATTGTCATTAAACACAGTTGTGTAATAGACATGGTCAATAAAATAAGTCGGACACGACTTACAAACATGGTAATAAAACATACAAACAATTCATGAAAGACTAGGCTAAATATTTTAAAAATCAACAAAATCTGACTTAGGTAAAATGGGTTTTAACAGCACATTTATTTAAAATCTTTAAAATCATCAATAGTTAGTTCAAAAAATTCCTTTACTGAATATAAAGGATGCTTTAGCAACCCATTGGTTGAAACCAATTTAAAATGAGCCAAAGATTCAATATTTCTCACATTAACAGGAAGCTTGTTGAAAAGTCTCAGACCAATTACCTTTGAACTTTTAGAAACTTTAGTCAATCTACAAAAAGGAACTTCAACATTATTTTTAGATCTAGTGTTATGACCATGAACATTTAATCTCTTTACTAAATTAACTGATTCTTTCTTAACATCTAATAGCACATACAAAACATACAAACTAAACACAGTTAAAATATTTTCACATATAAAGATGGGCCTACAATGATCTCTGTAGTCAGCACCTGCTACAATTCTCACAGCCTTTTTTTGTACTAACAACACATCCTGTGCCCCAGCAGAGTTTCCCCAAAGGCAAATACCGTACAATAATATACCTTGAAAGAAGCTATTGTAGGCTAGCCTAAGGTAAGTCTTTGGCACATTCCTGTTTAATGACCTTAATAAATAGACAACTCTTGATAGTTTATTACAAATAAAATCTGTATGATTATGCCACGTTAACTTTCTATCCAACACTATACCTAACAATTTAACATTACTTAACTGATCACAGACGTTTGAATCACTAGCCTTAATATTCTTATTACTAAATACTATTGTTTGAGTTTTGTCATTGTTAAGTACAAAGCCATTTCTACCAAACCAATCAGATACACTACTAAGGGCATTACTAGACTCTATATTTACAGTATTTACATTTGGACTAGAATTAAACAAGGTTGTGTCATCAGCAAAGCACACAGTTTTACATGGGACATTCACATCAATATCATTGACCATGATTAGGAACAGTAAAGGCCCAAGCACCGATCCTTGAGGTACCCCACACGAGACATGGCGTTTATCAGATAGCTTATTATTGACAGAGACAATCTGTTCCCTATTTTCAAGGTAAGACCTCAAGAGTGACAAAGCTGTACCTTTAATTCCATAAAATTCGAGTTTGGTCAAAAGTGTTTCATGACAGACACAGTTGAATGCTTTACTGAGATCACATAAGGTGACCCCAGTATCGTTTCTCATTTAAAAATTATTATGTATTTCATTTACAAGATGAGAGACAGCCTGAATTGTAGATTTCCCAGCTCGGAAACCATACTGAGAACAAGAAAATAGAGAATTCATTTCAAAAAAGCTGTACAACTGACTATGAATAATTCTCTCTAGTACTTTGGCAAATATTGGTACCAAAGAAATTGGCCTATAGCTAGCAGGAACATCTCTAACGCCTTTCTTAAAGATAGGAACTACTTTAGATAATTTCATCTTAGATGGAAAAATACCTTCAGTGAGACACCGATTGAAACAAAAGGTTAAAGGCTCTAATATCACAGGTAACACTGCCTTAAGCATATCACTAGACAGGCCATAAACATCACGACTTTTGGAACTTTTCATGAACTTAACATGTTGCACCACTTCTTCACATGACACTATCTTCCAAACCAAGTTGAGTGCTGGAACATCTTTGGCCTTCAGAAGTTCAGCTGCTGCAGATGGGACGCCCCCGGACCTCTCAGCCACCTCCAACACCGAGTTGATGAAGAACTTGTTGAAGTCATCAGGCTCCACAGGTATACGAGGTTGATGTCGACTAGTTGTTTCTTTACGGATGGCCTCCCAAGCTGCCTTACACTTGTTGTCCGATTTCTCGATGCAATCCGCCACATACTCTTTCTTTGCAGTTTTCAGCTCTTGTTTATATTTTTTCCTATATTTAATTAATGCTGAATGGGATGCTGGAGTGTTAAGCGTTCTATGCTGATCGTGGAGAGCTAAAAGGTTTTGCCTACTCCTTCTCAATTCTTCATTATACCATTTTTGGCTGGTTTTTTTAGGCCTACTAGAGTACCGCTTCTTTACCAGTGGAAAACATTCATTGAAACCTTTCTCAATTTGATCAAAGAATAGGTTGAAGGTTTCTTCGGCATCTTCACCTTGGACTAACACTGACCAGTTTACACCGCTTAAAAATTGAACGTAATTATCAAGTCTAGGTTTAGTTATAGGCCTATGGTAGGTCACTGACTTGTGCAGAATATTATTTTCACTAGAGTTTGTTCTTATAGGGGCCAAGCTAAATATTACCGCTGCATGGTCCGAAAGACCGAATTCCTTCACTGAAGTGTGATACGTTCCATGTTCAAAATCAGTTAACACATTGTCCAGAACTGCTTTTCCTCTTGTAGGCGTGTAGTTGGTAAAATGAAGGTTGTACTGCCTCATGAGCCTAGCAAGCTCTCGTTGAATTGGTTTGGTATGTTCAGCCACCAAATCAACATTATAATCACCACCCAGTACTAGGCGAAGGGTAGATTTTCGAGAAAGTAGGTCTAACAGCTTTTCAAACTGACCCAAAAATATCTGCACATCCCCATTGGTAGACCTATACACACTAACCACTACTATATTGCTCTCAAGTATAACTGCAGCTACTTCAAGATGTTGTGTACAGCAGAAACTACTCACATCCATAACTTTGTATTGAATTCCATTCTTTACATATATGGCTGATCCACCATGAACCATGTCTTCACGTGCATAAGAAGTAGCTAAATGGTAATCCTTTAAGTGGTAGAAACCCATTTCTTCTGGCTTAAGCCAATGTTCAGAGATGCATATTATATCACTATTTATTTCACTTAAAACTACATCCAGTTCCAATGTTTTATCCCTGATGGACTGAATATTCAGAAATATCACAGAAGGAAGAGTACTACTGGTAACTGAAATATTTGACACTCCATCACAAATGCTTGAGATAGGCCTAGAAACTCTAGTTGACATAGGCTTATGTTTTTTATTCCCTGTAAGTACAGGCCTACATTTCTTGGCAACTGGTTTCACAAAACAGTCATTCACTAGATTCTCAGGGCAGTTTTCTATAGGGCCTATACTAAAAAAACACTTTCTTTATGGCCCATTGGAATAGGTTGCTTAGCTACTTCACCAGCCAACTGAATATCATTTACAAAGTCCAAAATTCGATTGACTAGATACACTTTACCTAACCGGTTAAGGTGGAGGCCATGATGAGTATGAAACCTATGATGCTATGAGCGTAGCTATTATGTACGGAAGCCCTGAAGGGCCAAAGAGTACGCACACATTTTTTACACCGCCGTGTTTGAAACACGGCGAGCCGTGTTTAGAAGACGGCGAGCCGTGTTTCAAAGACGGCGAGCAGTGTTTCAAAGACGGCGAGCCGCGTTTAAAAGTCGGCGAGCCGTGTTTGGAAGACGGCGAGCCGTGTTAGAAAGTCGGCGATCGCCGTGTTAGAAAGTCGGCGAGCCGTGTTTGAAAGTCGGCGAGAAGTATATGAAATTCAGCGAGCATTTTGATAAATTAACTAAGACTAATAATTAAAAGCTTTTTGATTGACTCTTAAACGGATTTTCATCCTCTTATAAAATTGAAAATAACCAAAACAATCAAATCTCTGGAGCAAAATTAGTCTGTGCATTTGTTATGATGACCATAACCAAACAGTTTTCTTTGTTTTTGGGACCTCTTATTTCATAGAAATCTGGCATGAAAGTTGTAATATTTTTTAATTAGTTTGCAAATGAGATTATATCTAGTCATATACCTAATCTAATATCAGATATCTAATTATTACTCTTAATTACTTTATCAAAATACTCGCCGAATTCCAAATACATCTCGCCGACTTTAAAACACGGCTCGCCGCCTTTCAAACACGGCTCGCCGCTTTTCAAACACGGCTCGCCGCCTTTCAAACACGGCTCGCCGCCTTTCAAACACGGCTCGCCGCCTTCCAAACACGGCTCGCCGCCTTCCAAACTCGGCTCGCCGTCTTTCAAACACGGTGGTGTAAAAAATGACCGCTTACTCTTTGGCCCTTCAGGGCTTCCGTAATTATGAGACCCCACGGTATATTGTATATGTAATGTTTATTTAAACATTCAAAAACAAAAACATTCAGCTCTACGGAAGCCCTGAAGGGCCAAAGAGTACGCACACATTTTTTACACCGCCGTGTTTGAAACGGCGAGCCGTGTTTGAAACGGCGAGCCGTGTTTAAAACAGTGGCGGCTTGCCCATAAGGACTCCCGGACGCCGCCCCTCCTAAAGAATTGATTAAAATCAAAATAAATAAACTAACAAAAATATTATTTAAGAGAATGACAATTGTATATGTCATACGTTGACGATAGAAACAGATCGTACTAAAATAAATCCAAAATCGACGACGATTGTGTCTCTAATCCTAACGCAGCCGGCTCGGGCCGGAGCGACGGACGCCGGCCACGGCGTCCTAGCGCTCTTGTAAAATCAAATGGTGACGCGCATACGCGCAGCTCACTCACACAGGCACACCCAACGGCTGCTAATGCAACGCTCTGCCCGGCGCCCTAGGCTGCGCGCGCCACTGCTCCAGCCACTGCTACCAACCGAGCAGTGCCAAAAGTGTAACTGTCAGTTCCCTCGCGATGCAGTCGTCCGTCTGGGTTCTGTTGTGCGTAATGTTGTACGTGTTGGTGTGCGTTGTGTTGAAATAGTGAATTATATAGATTTGTGAGGAAAATGTAAATGGGTGAAAGTGTAATGGGTGGCGTTGGAGATGAGCAACATTTACACCAGGTAAATCGTATAGTAAGTAATAGAACGAAAAAACACTGAATTTTATAATTACTTTGAAGAACCTGGGGCTTCTAAGGCCCAATTTAGTTATTAATCAAATGCAAAGTTGAACAAAAAGAAAAATAGTTTTCATCAAAAGTGTTTTAGAAAATTATACAATTAGGCTAACTGGCTCTGTGGCTATAAAATTAAAAACTTGTTTTTCTGTAACACTTGCTTGATTATAGGTATTCAGGATCGTGCCTTAACTGTTGGTGGTATTTCAGAGATTAAACATTTGAGCTAAATAGTGACAAACACATCAAGGCGTGTATATAATTTGATGAAGTAGGCCTACTTGGAAAGATCAACATTAGATTTTCGACATTAAATAAAACTGTAGGCCTACAAAATGTCTTGTGGGTGCAGATTTTTTATTTTTATTTATTTATTTATTTTATTTTTATTTATTTATTTATTATTTTTTGCTGGATTTCGTTAAGCAAAATCATTGACTATGAATACATAGTCAAGGGCAAAATACTCCCACATTGTGATGTATCCTTAACAGTTCATAAAACAATTGATTGTATTAAGGCTTTCAAGTGCGATAAAGAATTTAAATATGAAGTACAAAAAATAAGAAACTCCCCTGAACTAGATTAGTCCAGTGTGTGAACAATAGCGTACATGAACCCAGACGTAAACATGGTTTGAAGACCGGAAATATATTGTCGCAAAGGAAGTGTGTGACATCTTAACATCCGGGTTAGCGGACCGCTTTCAATTCTTAGAACACACCTGTCCGCTGCAAAACTATTTCAGTCTGATTTGTTTCCTCAAATCAAACAAATATCATGAATAATGAAGTAGGCCTAAGCATTAAACGGATTCATAACTGAATAAAATTGACGGAAAACAACTGCTTGTTTTAGGTCAATTTTATTGACCTAAAAAGTCATCTTTGTTGTACATTACTAATACTCTGCAGTACAACAGATTATCAGTTATGTAAAACAGAGATGACTTTTCGTCAGCAATTGTGATTAAGATTTTTAGGCTATATTGTAATTTAATTCAACTTTGTGAATTATACCTGTTTGATGAACTATTATTTATTGACATAAGACATAACCGTTTTTCCTGAAGCAGACATTACTTATCTTCACTGGCGTAGATATAAATAAAATAATGATAAGAGCCCCCCCCAGCGTCCCTAACCACCGGCCGCCACTGGTTTAAAAGTCGGCGAGCCGTGTTTGGAAGACGGCGAGCCGTGTTAGAAAGTCGGCGATCGCCGTGTTAGAAAGTCGGCGAACTATGTTTGAAAGTCGGCGAGAAGTATATGAAATTCGGTGAGCATTTTGATAAATTAACTAAGACTAATAATTAAAAGCTTTTTTATTGACTCTTAAACGGATTTTCATCCTCTTATAAATTGAAAATAACCAAAACAATCAAATCTCTGGAGCAAAAATAGTCTGTGCATTTATTATGATGACCATAACCAAACAGTTTTCTTTGTTTTTGGGACCACTGATTTCATAGAAATCTGGCATGAAAGTTGTAACATTTTTTAATTAGTTTGCAAACGAGATTATATCTAGTCATATACGTAATCTAATATCAGATATCTAATTATTACTCTTAATTACTTTATCAAAATACTCGCCGAATTTCAAATACATCTCGCCGACTTTAAAACACGGCTCGCCGACTTCCAAACACGGCTCGCCGTCTTCGAAACACACGGCTCGCCGCCTTCCAAACACGGCTCGCCGACTTACAAACGCGGCTCGCCGACTTTTAAAAGCGGCTCGCCGACTTTCAAACGCGGCTCGCCGTCTTTCAAACACGGCTCGCCGTCTTTCAAACTCGGCTCGCCGTCTTGTAAACACGGCGGTGTAAAAAATGATCGCTTACTCTTTGGCCCTTCAGGGCTTCCGTACAGCTCAGCTGCAACGCTGCTGCAAGAGACTGAGAAGAAAATGGGTTTGTTAGGAAGCATAGAGTACTAATATAAACATTCAAAAAATGTGCTTAAATGAGTGGCTTAGTATCAATAGTCAATGAATAAATTATGCAACTATGCAACTAGAAGGTGTTGCACTACGCCACTATGCTGTTTGACTACTATCATTGACTATGAGCACACACGTGTGATTTAATAGTCAATGCCACTACCATTGAATTTACATACTAATAGAAAGAGTCAAGCCATTGGCTATATTACTTCAGCTAAGCTAACGCTAACCATTCATTGACTAAGGAGACAAAGATGTACTTTACTTTACTTTAGATGTAAAGTCAATGCGCTAACTAAGCTTATGACGAATTTGTGCCTATTTTGTCGATTTTTTGTTCGTATTTAGAGCTAACTCGTTATTGGAATAGAACTTCTTATTAAAAATTCCTATAGTAAACAAGATGCTAGGTGAGGTTAACAGCTCTGTATTGGTACAATTCTAAATTTAAAATTACCGTATTCAATTTTAAATTAAGATATTACGTTGTTAAACAATTATTAATACCATGAGTTCTGTGCTATTTTGTGCTACTTTTTACTCCAATTCAAGAATTTTTCCATCCCCAATCACAAGAATAAAACATAAATAAGAAAGTGGAAACTAAAAAGCATGGATGGAGCTGTTTTGTTGGGTATTGAGGTTTTGTTGCTGTATTGGGTATTTCGTTGTAATCGTCAACTCATTAAATAATTTATTTCCAAGTTTTGTTCATATAAGCATTGTGAATTATTGGCATTAATTCATAACCAAAACAACTTATTGATAATCCTTATACGAGTAACAACTAAATTTTAGGAAGCTAAAAATAATTATTTAATGCAATGTGTTCTATGATACATTTCACTCTCATAAATATAAATTAAACATAGCTTAATCATTAATTGGTAGCTAATGAAATAACAAATTAACACAAAACCACAAAACTAACACTTTGTATCAGAAAAATCTTACTTAGTTTTGGTCTTATCCCCAAAATTAGTCCATCCACCAAGGAAATTCGCAATAATTTGTTGGAAAATTTTTGATCACGTTTTTACCTCTGCAAAAAAAAACAGTGTTAAAAGAGGCCTCAAATAATTAAATTTATTGGGTATTGTGACATTTGTCTACTCATCACTAAAGGAATGATTTTTTCAATCAACTTTCTTTAAAATTTTCAAGTTATTACATATTTTTCAAACAGAATAATTTAACAATTATTTACCAAAAACTTACTCTTAAATGTTTTGACAAAGGTGCTGACACCTATCAAATAAAAATTTTAATGTGTTGTGTTGAAGATTGGTTAGATTCAAGATCTTTATTAGTCGTTAAGTAATACATGATTACAATGGACTTCGTCAAAATACATCGATACATTTCCTAGAAATAAACATATATAAATAAAAGTTAGCTTGTGTAAAATTGTTAAAAAATTTTAATCTTTAAGACATAAAAGCAAAAGAAAAACTGTGTAAAAGCTTAAAATGATTATCGGATAAACAATCTAAACAATCCAAATGGCTGAAAGAACAACATAGGCCTATTTAGTCAAATTTAAATCTACACATGTCGTATTCTAAGAAATCATTCACATTATAAAAAGACATTGAAATGAGCCATTGTTTTAAAACAGTTCTAAATCTTTTCAAAGGTATCTCAAAAGCAGAATAAGAATAAGAATAAGAATAAGAATCCTTTATTGTCATTAAACACAGTTGTGTAATAGACATGGTCAATAAAATAAGTCGGACACGACTTACAAACATGGTAATAAAACATACAAACAATTCATGAAAGACTAGGCTAAATATTTTAAAAATCAACAAAATCTGACTTAGGTAAAATGGGTTTTAACAGCACATTTATTTAAAATCTTTAAAATCATCAATAGTTAGTTCAAAAAATTCCTTTACTGAATATAAAGGATGCTTTTTTTTTTTTTTTTTTTTTTTTTTTTTGAGGGAGAGGCGGAAAAATGCATTACGCACACAGGTGGCCAGCCTGTAGTGTGGGGCTCCCCAAAAAACGGGTTTACCCACTAAAAAACCTCCTCTACTCTTTAGGAATCTAACCTGGAATTGTTTGTCACATTACGTCAGGCTAGGCCTAAATTTGGCTTACGCCCGTGGGGCTCGCTCCTTATCCAGCCGCTCGATCAAGGGATCTGGGCCACTTCGCGGTCCAGATCGGTTTTCTTTTCCAGGAGGATGCCCCGGACGAACTGTGACAAACAATCCCAGTTGCCCTCATCCTCCAAAATCTTTTAGCAGACCGAGTCCACCGAAAATACACCAAAGATTTGTGTGGCCTCCAGGCGGGGCCCTTCCCAACGGGGACAGCGGAAGAATGTGTGTTCCGCATCGTCGGGAACACCCGGGCAATAAATGCAGTCCGGTGAACCGGTCTTTCCCATCCGGTTCAGGTACGACCGAAAATAGCCGTGACCTGTGAAAAATTGGGTCAGGTAGTAGTCCACCTCCCCATGCCGCCGTTCCACCCATGGTTGGACCTGCTTGATAAGTCGCGCAGTCCATCGTCCTCGGGTGTCGTGCTCCCAGCTGTGTTGCCACTGCTGGAAGGTTCGGGAGCGCTCTTCTGTTCTTGCCGTGTCCTTGCCGATCTCGCCTTGTCTCTGATAAATCGCTTTCCTCTCCCCTGCCAAGAGCTTGACAGGGATGACTCCGGCGACCACCAGGACGGCAGGCTCGGACACTGTCCGGTAGGCGGAACACACTCGGAGCGCAGCTTGACGCTGAACCCGGGCGAGTCGCAACCTGTAGCACTCCTTATCTAGAGCGCCTGCCCACACCTCTGCCCCGTAAAGAAGCACGGACTGGACCGCGGACATCAACAGACGTCTTCTGCTGGATCGGGGACCCCCGACATTGGCCATCAGCCTACTAAGGTAAGTCACTACCTTAGCGGCCTTGTCCGCCGTACGGAAGATCTGATCCCTCCAGCTTAACTTGGTGTCCACCATAACCCCGAGGTATTTGGCGGCACGAGTTGATGTGACCACCTCCCTTCCCACTCGAAACGGGACGACGGTGTCGATCCTCTTCTTCGTGAGAATCACGATCTCCGTCTTACTGAGAGCAAGTGAGAGACCGTGATCGGACATCCAGTTGTTGACCACCCGCATAACTCGGTTCAACTTCAGTTGGGCCAGCTCAACGTTGCGTGCAGCAATGAGAGCTGCGACGTCATCGGCGTACCCAACCAAAGTGGTTTCCTCAGGCATCTCGGACCTCAGGAGGCTGTCATAGGCAACGTTCCAGAGATCCGGGCCGAGTATTGAACCTTGTGCGGCACCAGAAGTGACTTCCATCGTCCGCGTTCCGTCCCTCGTGTCATAAATCAGGCTTCGAGAGCGTAGATAATCCTCGATGAGCCGCAACAGATATGCAGGAATACGAAAGGTGTTGCGAAGCGCATCCAGCATATCGACCCACCTCGCAGAGTTGAAGGCATTCTTGACATCAAGCGTAACAAGAAGCACTACTCGGCGGGAGAAATGGTTGTGGCTCTCGGCTCTCTCCACAGCTCTCTGAACTTCGGTGACAGCGTCGATCGTTGACCGTCCCTTTCTGAAGCCGTACTGACGGGGGCATAAGTCCCCGGCAGCTTCCACGGCAGAAGTCAGGCGGGAACGGATCAGCTTCTCGAACAGCTTTCCAGCCGTGTCCAACATGCAGAGAGGCCTGTGGGACGACGGCAGCTCGGGATCACCTTTGCCCTTGCTGATCAGTACAAGCCTGGCTGTTTTCCAGGGAGCCGGAAACACCCCTTCTACCAAACAGGCATTGTACATTCTCATCAACAAGTCAGCGTTGATTAAAAATGCTTTCTTTAAAGCCTCACTGGGAATCCCGTCCGGGCCAGGAGCCTTGTTGCTCTTCAGGGAGAGAACGGAGGTTTCTAGCTCCTCGAAAGTGAAGAGTGGAACGTCCTCTACCCGTCCGAAGTCAACCGGCGGTCGCTGTGGATGTTCAGGAAACAACGCAGCGACGATCCTCCCCATGGTGGCGCCCTCCATGATGGAAGGTGGAGAGCGGGCGCCGAGTTTCTGTGTTACAAGTTTGTAACCCAGGCCCCAGGGGTCGGAATCAACGTCGTCACGAAGTCTCCTCCAGCTATTCGCCTTGCTCCTGTTGATCGCCTGGCGGAGAGATTTTCTCGCAGCTTTATAGGCCTCCGACTTACGAACTCTGTCTGCGGGGATTCTCGCTCTTGTGGCGGCTCGTCTAGTTCTTAAACATGTTCTTCTGAGTTCCGCAATCTCTTCAGTCCACCAGTAAACGGGTTGTTTGTCGCGTCGGGGTTTCCTTCGCGGCATAGACTGGTCGCAGGCCGAGACGATCAGTTCCATCGTGGATGTTACTAGTGCCTCGGCCCCAGCCTCACCAGGATTCCCCTGCGCTCCCCGAGAGATGACTTCGGTGAACTTGACCACGTCCAGTTTGTTGGTGTTCCACCGGCGTGGCCCTTCCCGAGATGCGGAAACTCGACGATTTGCCTGATCATGCAGGTCAAACACGACGTATTGGTGGTCGCTACCCGTGTAGTCCTCCACAACCCTCCAGCCAGAGATCCTCGGAAGGAGCGACTCAGACGCAAAGGTGACATCGGGGATCGTGCCTCTCTGCCCGGGGCGCCGAAAAGTAGGTGTGTCGCCCTGGTTGAGGACGACAAGACCGGCCCTGGCGATGAAATCCAGGATGTATTTCCCCCGGGAGTTGGTAGAGGGCATTCCCCAATCGACGGCCCTGGCATTGAAATCGCCACCAACGACGACATGCCCGGTGGTGCCGAGAACGCACTCCTCTAGGTTGTCTATCTTGTCGCGGGAAGTCCTGGACGGCCTCGTTGGGTGTGAGGTAGCAACTGAAGATAGTCACGTCCCCACACCGAACCCAGACGAATCCTCGGCCGCGCCCGTGACTCCGCACCAAGACATCTCGTGTATTACGTGCCCAAAATGCAGCAGTACCGAGGCTGTCCGAGATCCAAATGTTTGGGTCTCTGTCCCGATACTGTTCGCTGATAAGGAGCGCGTCAGCACCAAGTTCTAGGGCGAGCTGATCTAGAAGGTTATCAGCTCCCCAGGATCTATGAAGGTTGGCCTGGAGGATGCGAATTACCGGCCGCTGCCTTTTGCCTGTTCAAGTGCGGCTCTGAAGGCACCGCACTGACCAGACCCGGGTAAGTGACCGAGGGCACTGGAGCCTGAATCCTTGCAGAGGAAGCAGGAGGGGCTCGAGGAACATTCCTTGCGTTTGTGGCCCTGGCTTCCACACTGGAAGCAGTTGGCACTCCTGTCGGGCCCTTTACAGTTTCGGGAGGAGTGGCCGAAACCGAGACAGCGAAAGCATCTCGAAACTACCACCCTCCGTTTGAGCCTGCAACTGACCCAACCGACTCTGAGGTGCTGAAGGCTAAGCAGCTTATTGGCGTGCTTTTCGCCCATTTCAGCAACAGCCATCCGGAGTTGACTTCGGTTGGGCTTTGTTAGCCATACCCTCACTCCATCAGCTGGTATCTCCGGGAGTGCCACCTGGATCGCACGGGTCACCTCCTCTTCGGTGGAGAGGGCATCAAGGTCCCGAATCTCGACCGAACACTTCGGTTCTAGGGCCTTGATTGAGCCTTTGTCCCCAAGTGCAGTCTTGAGGGAAGCGGCAAAACCGATCTTGTCACTCGACTTCCCCAGTTCGAGGAGGACATCCCCGTTCTGGGTTCGCCGAATAGACTTGATAACGGTGTCGGTCTCCTCCGGTTTGGCCTGCGATCTAATCTGACCCAGAACATCGGCAAAAGATCGCCCCCCTAAAGGCTTGATCAAGATTGCCTCTGTCCTGGGCTTCTTAGGCCTGGGTTGTTTAGGCTTTCTGACAGACTTGCCAGAGGCCTCCCCAACCGGTTTCGAGACTTGCGTCCGCTCCACGCTCGACGCACTTTTCGAAGCCGCCTCCGCTTGCTTCTGCCTCCTCCTTTCTTTCTTAGACAGGCGCGTCTTCCAGCCCCCCAAAGGTGTTGAGGCAGAGTTTGCTGCCAAGGCAGGATTAGCCGCCGGAGCAGGAAACTCTGCAGGAGTAGCCGCTGGAATCACGGCAGCGCCCGGGGCGGATTCAGTAGCCTGGACAGGAGATGTCTGCGATGCCGCAGTGACAAAAACCGGTCTCGGCACCGAGTCCACCTCGACAAGCTCAGGGCTTCCAGGCGAAGAACCGCTCTGCTCTTCTTTCGCTTTCTGGCTTGAGTCTGGGACTCAGCCAGGTGAGCTTGAGGCGAAGCAGAGATGACTCGGTTCGTGACATCGCGCTCCTGCTTCACTGCCTTTAGCCTGATTTTCCGGCATTCCTCGATTTCTTCTAGAGCATCTTCGAGTTTCGGGATCCCCTCTTTTATCGCCTTGTTCACGTTCTTTTGAATTAAGAGGGCCTTGGCCATCTCCTTCAAAAGAGCTTTCATCTTCTTCAGAAGTGAGTCTTCCTCCTCGTGGGCGTCGTCCTGCTGCTGACGAAGCATTTGCAGCTCGAATGCCGCACGAAGAGGGCTCTTCCTGGGAGGAATCCCTTGGATATTGGCTAATGGTGTTGCCGGCTCGGCCACCTCCATCGCCATACCGATCTCCTCCTTCTTCTGTCCGGTTTTGGACGACGATCCGACACCACCAAGAGCCTTGAATGGCATCGGCGGGGGGGTGGTTTTAATACCCTTCGTCGGCGTTCCAGTGTTCAAGGTCGGAGACCTCTGCAGTCTTGAGCTGCGCTTAAAGGCGGCCTGCTCTATCTCATCATCGTTCGTGTTTTGCATTTTAAAATCCATACTTTTGTTTCACCAGCGCATCGTGCGGCAAGAGGCGGCCCTTCATCGGTCGAGAGCGGGTACACCCTCGGAGGTCTACCCCCCGTAGGAGATAAGACACCCCTACCCCGGGACTCCGGGGCCCGAACCTCCGTTTGCCCAGCACCGATACACAAAATGTGCCGGACGTGCTGGGGGTCGCACCGTGGCAATGCAGAGTCCGATCCCTGCATCCATGCCGCACTCCCTGACTAAGGTCCGAAGCGGCTGGCTTCTGACGACACACTGGAGGAGACCATCGGCAGTGCGAGGCACACATCAGTCCCTGCAACACAACAGGGACACTCCCAGGACCCCCCAGCATGCGCCGGTCGAAAGAAGGTGGAAAGACACCCTTGATTCGGGTCGAAAACAAGAAGGTGAGCAAGGTTAGCTCAGGAAAGAATAAAGACGGTGAGCTAAGACCTGAAAGATGAGAAGAAAGGCCCTAGCTCGGGAAGAACTGTGAGGAGGGTCTCACAGCTTGGCTCAGGTACCCCGGGGTTGCCAAGAAACACCCGTACAGTGGAAAGCCCACTGCCCCTGAGGGAATAAAGGATGCTTTAGCAACCCATTGGTTGAAACCAATTTAAAATGAGCCAAAGATTCAATATTTCTCACATTAACAGGAAGCTTGTTGAAAAGTCTCAGACCAATTACCTTTGAACTTTTAGAAACTTTAGTCAATCTACAAAAAGGAACTTCAACATTATTTTTAGATCTAGTGTTATGACCATGAACATTTAATCTCTTTACTAAATTAACTGATTCTTTCTTAACATCTAATAGCACATACAAAACATACAAACTAAACACAGTTAAAATATTTTCACATATAAAGATGGGCCTACAATGATCTCTGTAGTCAGCACCTGCTACAATTCTCACAGCCTTTTTTTGTACTAACAACACATCCTGTGCCCCAGCAGAGTTTCCCCAAAGGCAAATACCGTACAATAATATACCTTGAAAGAAGCTATTGTAGGCTAGCCTAAGGTAAGTCTTTGGCACATTCCTGTTTAATGACCTTAATAAATAGACAACTCTTGATAGTTTATTACAAATAAAATCTGTATGATTATGCCACGTTAACTTTCTATCCAACACTATACCTAACAATTTAACATTACTTAACTGATCACAGACGTTTGAATCACTAGCCTTAATATTCTTATTACTAAATACTATTGTTTGAGTTTTGTCATTGTTAAGTACAAAGCCATTTCTACCAAACCAATCAGATACACTACTAAGGGCATTACTAGACTCTATATTTACAGTATTTACATTTGGACTAGAATTAAACAAGGTTGTGTCATCAGCAAAGCACACAGTTTTACATGGGACATTCACATCAATATCATTGACCATGATTAGGAACAGTAAAGGCCCAAGCACCGATCCTTGAGGTACCCCACACGAGACATGGCGTTTATCAGATAGCTTATTATTGACAGAGACAATCTGTTCCCTATTTTCAAGGTAAGACCTCAAGAGTGACAAAGCTGTACCTTTAATTCCATAAAATTCGAGTTTGGTCAAAAGTGTTTCATGACAGACACAGTCGAATGCTTTACTGAGATCACATAAGGTGACCCCAGTATCGTTTCTCATTTCAAAATTATTATGTATTTCATTTACAAGATGAGAGACAGCCTGAATTGTAGATTTCCCAGCTCGGAAACCATACTGAGAACAAGAAAATAGAGAATTCATTTCAAAAAAGCTGTACAACTGACTATGAATAATTCTCTCTAGTACTTTGGCAAATATTGGTACCAAAGAAATTGGCCTATAGCTAGCAGGAACATCTCTAACGCCTTTCTTAAAGATAGGAACTACTTTAGATAATTTCATC
>CM061535.1:97283355-97323083 GCA_030545055.2 Neoaliturus tenellus
ACACAACTCTCATTATTTCTAACTCCCATAATAATTCTAATAGCCTTTTTCTGACAGATGAAAATTTTTGCTGCACCTGGACTGTTTCCCCAAAGCCTAACACCATACAAGAGATGGGGATGAAAAAATGCATAGTAAGCTGTGACTAGCATACTTTGACTGACACATGATCGTAATTTTTGTAACAGAAAAAGAACCCTAGAAAGTTTGGATATAATGTTTTTAGTTTGGGTATCCCAGGAAAGTTTACTATCCAAAGGAAATCCTAATAGCTTAACTGATTTCTTTTCAGCGGAAACTTTTTTGAGACTGAAAACAATTTCTTCAGTCTTATCTATATTAATTTTTAAATTGTTAGAGTTAAACCACAAACTTGATTTTATAAACATATCATTTAACTTAATCTGTGCATTTCTTATATCCTGATCAACTTCAAAAAAGGTAGTGACGTCTGCATAAAGAATAGTGTTTTTTGATATATAGAATGGGAGGTCATTTATTGCTATCAAAAATAAAAGGGGGCCAAGAATTGAGCCCTGGGGAACCCCCAATTTTACTTCTTTGAGATCTAATTTTTTATTACCAACCATAACCATTTGTTTCCTATTTTCAATATAGGATTTGAATAGTTTAAGTTCATTATGTTTTATGCCATAAAATTCTTATTTATGAAGGATTATGTCATGGGAAATGCTATCAAATGCTTTACTTAAATCAACTAATTTAGCACATAACACTTTCTTACTTTCAAATGCCAGTAAAATTTCATCTACCACAGTCTCAACAGCTTTAACAGTGGATTTTCCTGGGAGGAACCCAAACTGAGATGGACTGAAAGTTATCTGAGTTACTCTGGAAAACATAATTTACGAGCTTAAAAAGTTTATTAGGCTTACATTTTTAACACTTGATGTGATTATTCACTTTTTTATTTAGGTTACTGGTATTAAAAATACCCGACGTCTAAAAAATATAAGGTTTTTCAATTTTGTAACTTTATAAACCACTTATATTGGCCATTTTACGGATTTTGCGAGTTTTTTAAATATATTTTTGGATGACATTTTATACGTTTGCTTTCAATATAACCATACTATAATAAGTTCGAAAGTCTAGTATAAAACCAGTAGGGTACCTTGGCCGAAGACTGTCAGGAGGAGCAGGAGGAGCCCCCCCCCCCCGAGGAGCTCCCGGCGAGCCCCCCCCCCCCCCGAGGAGCTCCCGGCAAGCCCCCCCCCGAAAATAGTACAGGTTTTTTTTTTATTAATTTATTTATTTAATTTTTTTTTTTTATTAATTTATTTATTTTTTTTATATATTTTTTTTTCTTTTTATTTATTTTTATTTATTAATTTTTTTTTGTCTATTTACAATTATTTATGTACAATTACGACTAAAACTACAGCTAATCTAAACTAAGGGAGGAAGAGGAAAAACATTTATTAATTAGTTGGTTTTCCTCGCGGCGATGGCGGCCTCCATAGCAGTGAGCTGGGCCGACAGACTATAATAGTCGGCCCACTGCTCCGGCGATTGCGGCTGGGCGCAGTAGGTCGCGTCGAATAGTTCTTCCATCTGACGCTGGGTTTCTTCCAGCTCGTGGAGGGTCCCATTCTTTAACGCAGCCTCCGCCGTCGCCTCCGCCATGGCTACCATGGCCGCCGCCTCCGCCGCCGCCGCCTCCGCTGCCGCCTCCGCTGCTGCCACCGCATCCGCTGCCTCCGCCTCCTCTGCAGCTGCGATGAGGAGGGCGTCCTCCTCTATAACGGCTCGCTCAACCTCCTCGGCCACGGCGACGAGCGCGTCATCATAAGACACTTCCAACAAGGACGACATGATGGCTGTGAATGAGAGTGGATCGACGGCGGGTGGAAGGGAGCGAGGAGTGGGGACAACACCTGGCGCTCGCCTTTGTTCACACCAAAACGGGTTTGGCACCGACCACCCAAGTGGCTGACCCCCCCCCCCCCCGAGGAGCTCCCGGCGAGCCCCCCCCCCCCCGAGGACTACCTGCGGTGTTGCAACCCGACCCTCAGCCAGGTGCGACATTCCACAGATAGGGGAGCCGAAGACAATAAACCTCACCCCTGCGTGGGAACGACCGCTCACCATCTGTCGAGTTACACAATAGCGCGTCTACTATTTCCCATCACTGGCATCGCGTCCCTTCCATAGCCGCCATCTTTACGCCAGTTCACTGCCGCTCCTCACACAGTTCGGTCGTCTCAGCGCATCGCTCCCGACTACCAGTGCCAGTGTCCGTGATTGTGCCTGTGTTAGTGATTGGATATATTTCTATTCAATTGTAAGTATTACTCATTATTTACAATAACTAGTTATAAATAAATTTAGTTTTTCCTTTTATTTTGTTTTTAGTTGTTTCATCTTAGCCAAGAAAGTGAAAGAGTGAAATTATCATAGTTTTTATTACTCACTTCACATTAACGTAACACATATTGAGACTAAATATTTTAACATTTGCCCTCCTGTACCAAAGAAAAATAATTATTCTATTATTTAATTTCCGTAAAAATAATTCAACTAGTAATGCAGTTTTGGAAATTCTACAACATTACACATATTTAAACTAAATATTTAAATTTAATTTAAGTTTTTACATTTTGGCATTGCATATCATTTTTTTAAAACCAGACGAACCAGCTCGATGTATTACTCACTTCACATTAACGTAACACATATTGAGACTAAATATTTTAATTCTTTTAGCATTTGCCCTAATGTACCAAAGAAAAATAATTATTCTAATATTAAATTTCCGTAAAAATAATTCAACTAGTAATGCTATTTTGGAGATTCTACAACACTTCACATATTTAAACTAATTATTTTAATTTTATAAAAGTTTTGAATTCTTTTCACTTTTGCTCTTGCATAACATTTTAATATCTAATTCCTGTAACAATAATTTGAACCAGTGATGCGGTTATGGTTATTTTTTATTTTTTATTTTACCTATAACCCATATTCACTTAGTGTTCTTGCATACTGAACGTAAATTCTCTTTTAATATTGAGTTTCTGTAACGATAGATGCAACAGTATTGTGGTTTGGATTTTTTTTTTTTATTGCCCAAAACCTATTCTAATACTACTCGCATACCGAATGCTGAGATTCTGTAGCAATAGCTAAACCAGTGATACAATTAGGATTCTTCATATGACATAAAGCCTATATTTCACTAGTAGTGTGTTCATGGAAGCAATAGTAGTGTAGAGTTGTGAATAAATTTCAGACCATCCAAGTCACTGACCTCAAAATTATTTAAAATGTTTCAAAAATTATTTCTTGCGTTAATACGCACTGTTTGGTTTATAGATCACGATGAATAATATCGAGAAGCGATTCTCCTGCGCAACGTGCGGCAAAGCCTTCTCGGAGAAGCGGAATGTCTCCGCCACATGCGTTCGGCTCACAGAGGGGCCGAATTTCCATGCATGGAGTGCGGCATGTCCTTCACGAGGATGGACAATCTGCGCCGTCACGTTGCTGCTATGCATCGTCCTCAACCACCGATAAACCCAGCATTTAGACCAGGTTAGTATCTTTATATTCATTAAACAGCCAGATGTCTAGACACTTCAAAATCATACTTTCATTTATTCTATACATAATGATGGGAAAAAAGTAAATAAATAAAATTAAACAGCCTTGTATACACATCATTCTTTTACAAAATTAGTTAAACCTCCTGTTGTCATGTTTATGACAAGGAACCATGCTAATTTAAAAAAAAAAAAAAAAAAAAAAAAATACCCCATGTCGAAATGCTTTCTATCATCACTTCACTCATACTTATAATTTAAAGATTCTAATCACGTCTGTGGTTTTGTTCTAGACTTCGTGCCTACCCCAGCCCCTGTGGAACCGCGACCCGGTCCCTCTTCCGCTCCAGACGTCGAGCCCAGGCCCGGCCCTTCCAGTGCTCCTGACGTCGAGCCTAGGCCTGGCCCCTCTACTGCTCCTGACGTCGAGCCGAGACCGGGTCCGTCCATTATTCCGGAAACATGACGAGCCCCAGAGCCCACTGGAGTTCCCACAACAGGTATGTACTAGTCTTTACTTAAAAGAAAAAAAAACCTTTATTTATTATTTATTTTTATTTTCAATCATGTCTCGAATATCATCCACTCTAGATGAACCTCCTATCTAAATAGTTCTGCTACAAAAGTTTTTCAAGGAATCCTTTAAGTTTTTTTTATTTAAATGAAAATATTCAGAAACTTATTCAATGATCTTTAATGTAAATTTATTTTTATGTCAGCTCAGGAACTATTTTCTTAACCATCATCATTCGCAACAATTCAGATCATGTGTATGAGAACTATCACTTAAAATGGAAACATTAAGGAAATTTATTTAGTTTTTATGTCAATTTGGAAACTGTTTTCAGCTTCATCATTATTATACATAAGCCTACAACACGTTGTGTGCTGTTTCAGGCCTCACGTGTGACGGGTGTGGAAGAGCCTTCACAAGGAAGGACAACATGCTGAAGCATGCCCGTTTCCACTGCAGAGGCCGCCGTATGGAACCCCAGACTGGTGGGGCCCCTCCGCCATCGCCTGCCCCTCGTCATCATCATCAGGAGGAGCACCGAGTGAAGACGACGAGGCGCCTGTGATCCCCGGCGACCTGGCTCCTGTGGGGTTCATCGAGATCGAGACGGCATTCCGCGGGTGACTCAAGACGTATCGCCTAGCCGAGCCCGCGGACCAGTCAGTCACCCTGCAGGAGTTCCTACTGTCGCTCAGGACGCAGGTAATCACACTCATGCGACGTATTTTAAATCACACTCATGCCATCAAAGTCAATTTGTGGGTCGAATGCGAATTTGTCAATATTCACGGTGAGACGTGTAGGCGAGCCTTCAAAACCAAAAATGTCTCCATCTTACATTCTTCAGATGTTGATGAAATATGTCAAGATTTCATCAACAAAATTCTACTGGAGAAGGAGACATGTGAAATGAAGGGCTCGGGATGGAGCTTTGTGAGGGTCTTGGACATGGAGGTCCGAGTAAATGTCTACAGCCCTCTCAGAGGCAGCTCATTCATCCCCCTTCCTCACGATATCGCCGTGAGACACTCTGTGATTAATGTGCTTAACGATGCGGATGAGCGGTGCTTCGAATACTCTATCCTTTCGAAGTATATTGATGAAGCTCGACGTGATCGGCTCACCTCTAATCACTTCACCGCAGAGGTCAGAGCCCGAGCTAATTTAAATTTCGATGGATTACAATTCCCATTGAAAATCACCGATATCCGCAAGTTTGAGCGCAACAATCCAGGGGTAAGCGTTAACGTGTATGGTCTGGACAAGAAGAAGCAGAAACACTTCAATCCTAATAAAGAAGAACATTTCGTCTTTCCGCTTCGCGTCGTGGATCAAGAGCTGCCGAACCACTTCGATCTCTTGTTCCTAACAGATGAGCGTACCACTCACTATGCGTACATCGCTAATTTTGAGAGGCTAGTCACTTGTCAACTGACACGTCGTGGACATCGCTTGTTTATCTGCAAGAGATGCTTTGCGTATTTTGACAACCGGCCAAACAAGTTAGGACTAAATGGGGCTGAACGATTGAATGAACACCGACGATACTGCTCCAAAAATGCACCATTACGCACCGATGTATCAGAAGAGGAGCATATCATGTTCAATCGCCCCGAGCGTACCAAGAGAAGTCGGTTTACCATCTATGCCGACTTTGAAAGTATGCTAGTTCCCTTTGAGGCAGAAATGCCTCCTCATCCCGCACCAACTGTCCAGCCACCAGCGTGGGATCCTGCTACCAACAGAATAACTGGACAACAGCGAGTGGGTGGGACGCCCAATAATGTTAGGAAAGTCCATAGACCTTACGCGTACGCTTATTACATTCGCGACGACCTACGATCAGCCGACGATGGTGACTGCGAAGGCGATGAGCAGCAGGAAAATAATACATTCTCCAAGTTGCGGATGTACAGAGGCGAGGATGCTGCGCGTCACTTCATCAACGCTGTACGGGATGACGTACAGAAGATTGGAGATATCCTGTACGGCCAGCGCATGCCCGGAGATCCGCCGCAGTTGACAGAACAGCAGGAATTGCAGTTTCGACGAGCTACTGTCTGTCATATCTGCCAGCGGGAATTCGGCCCTAACGACGGTGACAACATCAAGGTTAGGGATCATCAACACTCGCCTCCGTACAACTACAGAGGAGCCGCTCATCGCACATGCAACCTCCGCTTCCGAGAACAGGAGACCGTCAACATGTACTTCCACAATTAATTTATCCAACTACGACGCACATTTCATCGTACGTGAGCTCGGCGTGGATAAAGGAGATGTAGATGTACTCGCCAACACCGAGGAGAAATATATCACCTTCTCCAAGCGGTTCAAATATCCGGGCGCGGGTCGGCGGAACAGCATCAAGCTCCAGTTTGTGGACTCATACCGACTAATGTCGAAGGCTTTGGGCACACTGGCATCGATTCTGCCGGCCAATAAGATGACCATCACGCGCGCCCGATACCAAGACCAAGAAGAGTTTGACCTGCTTAGGAGAAAGGGAATCTTTCCCTATGAGTACATTACATCGATGGAAGTACTTGATGAAGATCGACTGCCACCTAAGGAAGTTTTCGGCGAGAATGTCTCCGACGAGGACTATGCACACGCCCAACGCGTATGGAACAAGTTCAACTGTGAGTCCCTCGGACAGTACGCGGAAATCTATCTCCAGACTGACGTTCTGCTACTGGCCGATGTGTTTGAGGGATTCCGAGAAATGTGCATGACACACTACAACCTGGATCCTGCACATTATCTCACACTACCTTCGTACGCTTGGGACGTGATGTTACTCAAGACCGGCGTGGTACTCGATACCCTACAAGACGTGGATATGTATTTATTCTTCGAAAAGGGCATTCGAGGCGGACTGACCCAATGCGTCACTAGGCACGTTGTCGCCAACAATAAGTTTACAAGAGCGGAAGATGGCGGCAACCGAAACGGCCAAGGCGCATCGACAAGTGGAGCTGTCGTAGAACACGACGATGATACATATATCATGTATTATGATGCAAACAACCTCTACGGATGGGCCATGTCCGAGCCACTCCCTTACAAGGATTTCGAGTGGTTATCGCAACGGGAGATTGATGACTTAGACGTGATGAACATACCGGCAGACGGAGAGAATGGATATGTATTGGAAGTGGACCTGGAGTATCCAAGGGACCGGGCACTCCACGACAGACACCGCGACCTCCCGTTCTGTCCGGAAGTTCAAAAGTCACCAGCATACCAGTTACCATACTCGTCGGAGGACATTATAAACAGCGGAGCAGGACAGTCGAAAAAACTGATGGCAACTCTCATGGACAAGGAGGAGTACGTAATCCATTATCGATACCTTCAGCAAGCAATTGAGAATGGACTGCGTGTTCGCCGCGTTCACCGGGTGTTACGTTTCAAACAGTCGCCGTGGTTAAAACCGTACGTGACGCTGAATACCCAACTGAGACAGCAGGCCAACAACAAATTTGAAGTGGAGATGTTCAAACTAATGGTCAATGCTGTCTATGGTATGAGTCTCCAGAATGTTAGAAAACATCAAAATTTGAAAATCGCCGCATCCCGCAAGATTTACACCAAGTACGTGGCCAAGGTCAATTTTAACGACCGGATTTGGTATAATGAAAACCTGGCCCTACTGAACATGGCTAAAGTCAGAGTCGTGTTGAACAAGCCTGTCTATGCGGGGATGTGCATTCTGGACCACAGCAAACGGTGGATGTACGGTTTCCACTACGATATGGTAGAACGGTACGGAATCGAGAACATCAAGATGGCCTATATGGATACCGATGGCATCTACTACCACATCCGTACCCGAGACGTCTACCGCGACATGTTGACGCACCTGGACGACTTCGACACCAGCAACTATCCTCAGAACCATATGTGCTATGATGGGCGCAACGCCAGGGTTCTGGGGAAATTCAAGGACGAAGTCGGTGGGAGGATCATCAGGATGTTCGTCGGCTTGATGGCGAAACTATACTGCATGACACCAGGAATCATGACGTGCAATATTGGTAACGGAGATGACGACGATTATGGTGCACCCCCGCCTGTAAAACGGGCAAAAGGTGTTAACCGCGCCGTAGTTGCGAAGGACCTGTCCGTACAAGATTACTTGGACTGCTTGTACAACAAGACCACGAAAAGTACGGACAATCAAAGGTTCCAGAGCAGACACCACATCATCTACACCGTTGTGGTGAGGAAGCGGTCCCTGGCTCCATTCGACGATAAACGTTATGTAATGCCAGAGGACGGGATAAACACGCTTCCGTGGGGGCATTATGCCATTCCCCCCAGGGCGCCACCGTTACCTCCAGCACTGCCAGCGCTGATGGATGTCGACGATGCAGTATAGTCTGAGTGTGTCGCATGAGTGTGGTCGGGTAGGCTCCTTTCGGATAGGAAGTGTTTGTGATGGACTGTGATGGACTGTTATGGACTGTTGGACTGTGATGTGTTTTTTTTTTGTGAATCTAATTCAATTGTTGTATATTTTATAGATCTTTATGTTTGTTGACTATTTTATATAGATATTTATTCATTATAGTAAATTATTTCCTTTCTTGTAAATATTGTATAAAGTTCTTTCTTGTAAATATTTTATAGACTAAATGCTTTGAAATAATGATTGTTGACTATTTTATAAATTTTATTTGTTCTTGCAAATTGATATTTAAATATTAAATTCTTTCTTGAAAATATTGTATAAAGTTTTTCCTATTAATTCATTTTTGTAATCATTGTATAGAGTAAATTAAATCTCTTTCAAATAATGTATAAAGTTCTTGCACATTCATTTAAAATATATATTGTACATGTTTAAAATTAGTTATTTTCATAAATAAATCTAGTCATTTGTATATTGACATACTTGTTTTTATTTTTTTCCAGTTTCACACTTAGTCTTAGAATCTTTCACTATCAGACTCTTTGATTTTTAATATCAAACTCTTTCACTATTAAAGTAAATATAAATGATGAGTCTGCATAAAAGTAAAAACTAATAGGCTCTGGGGCTTCCGGCTAATATGTACGTGTACTGCGATCTGATTGAGCCACAACTGATCGGAGATACTTCCGCCCCACTTTTGAAAATCATCAACATTGACAGAGGCGACTACGTGCACGGGGCGAATAAGACTGTACTCTACACGAGCCCGCATTATGTGCCGATCACCAAAGGTGCATTCGAGACTGTGGAAATCGACCTCAGGGATCACACGGGCCAAAACCTCTCATTCCTGTTCGGGACGTCGTACGTGAAGCTGCATTTCAGAAGAGCTCTGCATAATTAACTGTAAAAAAAAAAAAAAAAAAAAAAAATGGCTTCGAACGATCCGTACATGGCGTACTACTATCGCCAGCATTCGCAGACGGGCGGATCGATAGAAAAGGTGTTTCGCGGCGCCGCCTATCAGAGGGGGCACGGAGTCGGCAGCTTCTTGGGCGGTATGATCCGCACCGTATCTCCGTTGATCAGGAGCGGAGTCGCAGCATTGGGCAGAGAAGCGTTAAGGTCAGGAATCAATTTCCTAGGCGATGTGACGCTGCGTACGAAACATCCCAGAGATGCGGCGGAGGAGCGCATGAAAGAGTTTACCGGCTCGTTGAAACGCCGAGCCGACGACAAGATTGAACGAGTTCTCCGTGGCGGAGGCAAGCGGCGGCGGCTGCCTGCATCCAAAAAGCGCGGAACGCGTAAGAGTGGCGCGAAGCGCGCAACGCGCAAGACTTCCGCGAAGCGCGCAATGTACGGCGGCAAGAAGAAATCGAGTGGTCGTCGCACACGCCGTGTCACGCCTCAGTCTCTGGCCAATCTCCTTAGAGGAAGGACGTCATCAAAGAAGAAGAAGCAGCAGCAGCAGAAGAGGAAAGCGGTATCCAAGAAGCAGAGGAAATCAGTAAAGACGACTCGTGATATTTTCAATTAATCATGTCGTTCATACATCAAAGATCGTGCGAATGCGTCAAGACGGAGTTGGACTTGTTTTCACTACCGCCCACACAGACGAGTATCGAAAATGGAAAATGGATTCAATACAAACCGATATCCACGCTGACGGACGACTCACCGATAGAGTTTGTAGTGCCCGGCAATGGTGAAGAGTACACCGATCTCTCGCAAACAATGCTGGAAATCACAGCATCGATCATTAAGGCGGACGGATCGGCGATCGCAGCGGCCGATGCGACAAAAGCTGGTCCGATAAATAACTGGCTACACTCGTTGTTCAGTCAAGTGGACATGTGTATGAACCAGAAATTGGTTACACCGCAAAACAACACTTACGCCTATCGAGCGTACATCGAAACAGTATTGAACTACGGATTCGATGCTAGGAAATCACATCTATCGTCCGTGCTGTGGAACGCCGACGATTCAGGCCATATGGAAAACACCGAAGACGATAATGATGGACTGGAAAAACGACGGAAGCTAACGAAAGGAGGGCGAGAAATCGATATGGTCGGTCATCTGCATTTGGACATGTGTAATCAGAATAAATATCTATTGAACGGAGTCGAGCTACGCTTCAAGTTAAACAGGTCGAAAGATGCATTCTCCTTGATGGTGCACGAAGGTGACTACAAAGTACATATCGCCGATGCGAACCTGTGGATTAGAAGATGTAAAGTCAGCCCGACCGTACTGTTGGCGCACAGCAAGATACTGCAGTCCGGAACCGCTAAATATCCAATCACACGAGTGGACGTGAAATCTTTCACGCTCGCTTCCGGCATAAGGAGCAAGACTCTGGACAACGTATTTCTGGGACAAGTTCCGAAGCGCGTGATTGTCGGTATGGTGACCAATGCCGCATTCAACGGTGATGACAAAAAGAATCCGTACAATTTCAAGAATTTCGATTTGAATTACTTCTCACTGTACGTGGACGGTGAACAGGTGCCAGCCAAGCCGCTTCAACCCAAGTTCTCTCCTGCCGGTAGCGCAAAGTCAGTTATGGCGTACAACACAATATTCAGCGGCACGGGGATCCATTTCTCAGACGCCGGAAACGTGATCAGCAGAGAAGATTTCGAAAACGGATACTGCCTGCTAGTGTTTGATCTGACACCCGACCTGTCTGCCAGCGATACCGGCCACTGGAATCTCGTACGCAACGGCAGCGTGCGCATGGAACTGGGATTCGGCACCGCGCTGACCGAGACTGTCAACTGTTTGGTGTACGCAGAGTTTGACAACGTAATTGAAATCGATCGACACCGCAACGTGATGGTCGACTTTGGCGGCTAGTCTCTCACCGGCGCCCGCACGAGATGGATCGCTTACGCAGAGTACGCTGCAGGAACGTGTCCGCCCCCATCATTATTGATATCCAATGTTTCAAAGACAATATCGGTGATTATATAATGAAAGAAGTCTGCGTTATGGAAGTGGACAGCGGGATACTACTGATGCATCACATCGCCAAACCGCCGTTCAACAAGGACGAACTGACTGTCGACAAACTTCGAGAAACGCATTGGCTATCGAAACACTATCACGGATTAAAGTGGGATCAAGGGGACATCGGCTACTATGACTTGGAACAAAAGCTACGAAAGACGATCGCCGAGCGACACACCGTCTATGTCAAAGGATCGGAAAAGAAGAGTTTCATATCTAGACATTTAGTGATTGATCACTTTGCTACCAACATCATCAACTTGGACGATATCGGATGCGGTTCACTGGCGACGATCAACAATCTACTATCGAAATCAACGCTGCGTTGTCGCCATCACACATCAGCGAACCACCGATGTTCACTCTCCAATTGTATTGCATTACATGGTTGGTTATTTTTGACTAACAGTATTGACGATGATAATTTGGAATCTGTTGATGAGACTTCATATTTCTGCTCTTGTTTTCACACGTCTACGAGCAGTACATCGAGCACCACTGCTGCAACTATTGGCATCGACACTGTAGAATGAATACCAATCAGATTGAGAAATATCTATCGACTCTGCCGGTGCACAATCATGGGGTCTACGCTGCCGACCGACTACCGCATCGCATCTCCCCGTCTACAGCAATCGTTGTGAATACCGATCCACACAATGAAGACGGCACGCACTGGGTTGCATTCTACCTGGACCGGAAGAGTGATGTCATTGAATTCTTCGACAGTTACGGACAACCCCCGCATCTGTACTTCTACCAAGGATTCCTGAGACGTAACGCTCGCCGCTACCTGTACAACGAGTATCGCCTACAAGATGATGATAGCACAGTCTGCGGCCACTACTGCCTGACTTACCTGTATTACCGAACTCACCATGATATGAGGATGATGGACTTTGTGCAGCTCTTCGACGACACCTCCACTGCTCACAACGATGCGATGATCAGAACACTTTTCACCAGATTGTATAAACACTTGTAGTAATATTTGCTTTTTCATATTTTTTCTTTGAATGTAATGTAAATATTTTTATTTGTAAAGTGTTTTTTTTCTTGTAATAAAAGTGAGTACTCAACAAACACTAATCTTTTCATTTCCTTTTTAGCATGTAAGTTTCATTTTTGATCAGGCTCACTATTTCAAAGTCAAGAGTGCATTTGTAAAAGTCTATTACTTTAACCTTTATGTAGACTCGTTATTTACTTTCATAGACCAGAGAGTCTAGTGACTCAGTATTTAAATTTTCAAAAGAGTCTGTTAGTTTACCCATTGCACATCTTTGACATAACTTTTCAAAGTGAAAAGAGCCTATTAGTTTTTACTTTTATGCAGACTCATCATTTATATTTACTTTAATAGTGAAAGAGTTTGATATTAAAAATCAAAGAGTCTGATAGTGAAAGATTCTAAGACTAAGTGTGAAACTGGAAAAAAATAAAAACAAGTATGTCAATATACAAATGACTAGATTTATTTATGAAAATAACTAATTTTAAACATGTACAATATATATTTTAAATGAATGTGCAAGAACTTTATACATTATTTGAAAGAGATTTAATTTACTCTATACAATGATTACAAAAATGAATTAATAGGAAAAACTTTATACAATATTTTCAAGAAAGAATTTAATATTTAAATATCAATTTGCAAGAACAAATAAAATTTATAAAATAGTCAACAATCATTATTTCAAAGCATTTAGTCTATAAAATATTTACAAGAAAGAACTTTATACAATATTTACAAGAAAGGAAATAATTTACTATAATGAATAAATATCTATATAAAATAGTCAACAAACATAAAGATCTATAAAATATACAACAATTGAATTAGATTCACAAAAAAAAAAACACATCACAGTCCAACAGTCCATAACAGTCCATCACAGTCCATCACAAACACTTCCTATCCGAAAGGAGCCTACCCGACCACACTCATGCGACACACTCAGACTATACTGCATCGTCGACATCCATCAGCGCTGGCAGTGCTGGAGGTAACGGTGGCGCCCTGGGGGGAATGGCATAATGCCCCCACGGAAGCGTGTTTATCCCGTCCTCTGGCATTACATAACGTTTATCGTCGAATGGAGCCAGGGACCGCTTCCTCACCACAACGGTGTAGATGATGTGGTGTCTGCTCTGGAACCTTTGATTGTCCGTACTTTTCGTGGTCTTGTTGTACAAGCAGTCCAAGTAATCTTGTACGGACAGGTCCTTCGCAACTACGGCGCGGTTAACACCTTTTGCCCGTTTTACAGGCGGGGGTGCACCATAATCGTCGTCATCTCCGTTACCAATATTGCACGTCATGATTCCTGGTGTCATGCAGTATAGTTTCGCCATCAAGCCGACGAACATCCTGATGATCCTCCCACCGACTTCGTCCTTGAATTTCCCCAGAACCCTGGCGTTGCGCCCATCATAGCACATATGGTTCTGAGGATAGTTGCTGGTGTCGAAGTCGTCCAGGTGCGTCAACATGTCGCGGTAGACGTCTCGGGTACGGATGTGGTAGTAGATGCCATCGGTATCCATATAGGCCATCTTGATGTTCTCGATTCCGTACCGTTCTACCATATCGTAGTGGAAACCGTACATCCACCGTTTGCTGTGGTCCAGAATGCACATCCCCGCATAGACAGGCTTGTTCAACACGACTCTGACTTTAGCCATGTTCAGTAGGGCCAGGTTTTCATTATACCAAATCCGGTCGTTAAAATTGACCTTGGCCACGTACTTGGTGTAAATCTTGCGGGATGCGGCGATTTTCAAATTTTGATGTTTTCTAACATTCTGGAGACTCATACCATAGACAGCATTGACCATTAGTTTGAACATCTCCACTTCAAATTTGTTGTTGGCCTGCTGTCTCAGTTGGGTATTCAGCGTCACGTACGGTTTTAACCACGGCGACTGTTTGAAACGTAACACCCGGTGAACGCGGCGAACACGCAGTCCATTCTCAATTGCTTGCTGAAGGTATCGATAATGGATTACGTACTCCTCCTTGTCCATGAGAGTTGCCATCAGTTTTTTCGACTGTCCTGCTCCGCTGTTTATAATGTCCTCCGACGAGTATGGTAACTGGTATGCTGGTGACTTTTGAACTTCCGGACAGAACGGGAGGTCGCGGTGTCTGTCGTGGAGTGCCCGGTCCCTTGGATACTCCAGGTCCACTTCCAATACATATCCATTCTCTCCGTCTGCCGGTATGTTCATCACGTCTAAGTCATCAATCTCCCGTTGCGATAACCACTCGAAATCCTTGTAAGGGAGTGGCTCGGACATGGCCCATCCGTAGAGGTTGTTTGCATCATAATACATGATATATGTATCATCGTCGTGTTCTACGACAGCTCCACTTGTCGATGCGCCTTGGCCGTTTCGGTTGCCGCCATCTTCCGCTCTTGTAAACTTATTGTTGGCGACAACGTGCCTAGTGACGCATTGGGTCAGTCCGCCTCGAATGCCCTTTTCGAAGAATAAATACATATCCACGTCTTGTAGGGTATCGAGTACCACGCCGGTCTTGAGTAACATCACGTCCCAAGCGTACGAAGGTAGTGTGAGATAATGTGCAGGATCCAGGTTGTAGTGTGTCATGCACATTTCTCGGAATCCCTCAAACACATCGGCCAGTAGCAGAACGTCAGTCTGGAGATAGATTTCCGCGTACTGTCCGAGGGACTCACAGTTGAACTTGTTCCATACGCGTTGGGCGTGTGCATAGTCCTCGTCGGAGACATTCTCGCCGAAAACTTCCTTAGGTGGCAGTCGATCTTCATCAAGTACTTCCATCGATGTAATGTACTCATAGGGAAAGATTCCCTTTCTCCTAAGCAGGTCAAACTCTTCTTGGTCTTGGTATCGGGCGCGCGTGATGGTCATCTTATTGGCCGGCAGAATCGATGCCAGTGTGCCCAAAGCCTTCGACATTAGTCGGTATGAGTCCACAAACTGGAGCTTGATGCTGTTCCGCCGACCCGCGCCCGGATATTTGAACCGCTTGGAGAAGGTGATATATTTCTCCTCGGTGTTGGCGAGTACATCTACATCTCCTTTATCCACGCCGAGCTCACGTACGATGAAATGTGCGTCGTAGTTGGATAAATTGTGGAAGTACATGTTGACGGTCTCCTGTTCTCGGAAGCGGAGGTTGCATGTGCGATGAGCGGCTCCTCTGTAGTTGTACGGAGGCGAGTGTTGATGATCCCTAACCTTGATGTTGTCACCGTCGTTAGGGCCGAATTCCCGCTGGCAGATATGACAGACAGTAGCTCGTCGAAACTGCAATTCCTGCTGTTCTGTCAACTGCGGCGGATCTCCGGGCATGCGCTGGCCGTACAGGATATCTCCAATCTTCTGTACGTCATCCCGTACAGCGTTGATGAAGTGACGCGCAGCATCCTCGCCTCTGTACATCCGCAACTTGGAGAATGTATTATTTTCCTGCTGCTCATCGCCTTCGCAGTCACCATCGTCGGCTGATCGTAGGTCGTCGCGAATGTAATAAGCGTACGCGTAAGGTCTATGGACTTTCCTAACATTATTGGGCGTCCCACCCACTCGCTGTTGTCCAGTTATTCTGTTGGTAGCAGGATCCCACGCTGGTGGCTGGACAGTTGGTGCGGGATGAGGAGGCATTTCTGCCTCAAAGGGAACTAGCATACTTTCAAAGTCGGCATAGATGGTAAACCGACTTCTCTTGGTACGCTCGGGGCGATTGAACATGATATGCTCCTCTTCTGATACATCGGTGCGTAATGGTGCATTTTTGGAGCAGTATCGTCGGTGTTCATTCAATCGTTCAGCCCCAGTGGTACGCTCATCTGTTAGGAACAAGAGATCGAAGTGGTTCGGCAGCTCTTGATCCACGACGCGAAGCGGAAAGACGAAATGTTCTTCTTTATTAGGATTGAAGTGTTTCTGCTTCTTCTTGTCCAGACCATACACGTTAACGCTTACCCCTGGATTGTTGCGCTCAAACTTGCGGATATCGGTGATTTTCAATGGGAATTGTAATCCATCGAAATTTAAATTAGCTCGGGCTCTGACCTCTGCGGTGAAGTGATTAGAGGTGAGCCGATCACGTCGAGCTTCATCAATATACTTCGAAAGGATAGAGTATTCGAAGCACCGCTCATCCGCATCGTTAAGCACATTAATCACAGAGTGTCTCACGGCGATATCGTGAGGAAGGGGGATGAATGAGCTGCCTCTGAGAGGGCTGTAGACATTTACTCGGACCTCCATGTCCAAGACCCTCACAAAGCTCCATCCCGAGCCCTTCATTTCACATGTCTCCTTCTCCAGTAGAATTTTGTTGATGAAATCTTGACATATTTCATCAACATCTGAAGAATGTAAGATGGAGACATTTTTGGTTTTGAAGGCTCGCCTACACGTCTCACCGTGAATATTGACAAATTCGCATTCGACCCACAAATTGACTTTGATGGCATGAGTGTGATTTAAAATACGTCGCATGAGTGTGATTACCTGCGTCCTGAGCGACAGTAGGAACTCCTGCAGGGTGACTGACTGGTCCGCGGGCTCGGCTAGGCGATACGTCTTGAGTCGCCCGCGGAATGCCGTCTCGATCTCGATGAACCCCACAGGAGCCAGGTCGCCGGGGATCACAGGCGCCTCGTCGTCTTCACTCGGTGCTCCTCCTGATGATGATGACGAGGGGGCAGGCGATGGCGGAGGGGCCCCACCAGTCTGGGGTTCCATACGGCGGCCTCTGCAGTGGAAACGGGCATGCTTCAGCATGTTGTCCTTCCTTGTGAAGGCTCTTCCACACCCGTCACACGTGAGGCCTGAAACAGCACACAACGTGTTGTAGGCTTATGTATAATAATGATGAAGCTGAAAACAGTTTCCAAAAGTGACATAAAAACTAAATAAATTTCCTTAATGTTTCCATTTTAAGTGATAGTTCTCATACACATGATCTGAATTGTTGCGAATGATGATGGTTAAGAAAATAGTTCCTGAGCTGACATAAAAATAAATTTACATTAAAGATCATTGAATAAGTTTCTGAATATTTTCATTTAAATAAAAAAAACTTAAAGGATTCCTTGAAAAACTTTTGTAGCAGAACTATTTAGATAGGAGGTTCATCTAGAGTGGATGATATTCGAGACATGATTGAAAATAAAAATAAATAATAAATAAAGGTTTTTTTTTTCTTTTAAGTAAAGACTAGTACATACCTGTTGTGGGAACTCCAGTGGGCTCTGGGGCTCGTGATGTTTCCGGGATAATGGACGGACCCGGTCTCGGCTCGACGTCAGGAGCAGTAGAGGGGCCAGGCCTAGGCTCGACGTCAGGAGCACTGGAAGGGCCGGGCCTGGGCTCGACGTCTGGAGCGGAAGAGGGACCGGGTCGCGGTTCCACAGGGGCTGGGGTAGGCACGAAGTCTAGAACAAAACCACAGACGTGATTAGAATCTTTAAATTATAAGTATGAGTGAAGTGATGATAGAAAGCATTTCGACATGGGGTATTTTTTTTTTTTTTTTTTTTTTTTTTTAAATTAGCATGGTTCCCTGTCATAAACATGACAACAGGAGGTTTAACTAATTTTGTAAAAGAATGATGTGTATACAAGGCTGTTTAATTTTATTTATTTACTTTTTTCCCATCATTATGTATAGAATAAATGAAAGTATGATTTTGAAGTGTCTAGACATCTGGCTGTTTAGTGAATATAAAGATACTAACCTGGTCTAAATGCTGGGTTTATCGGTGGTTGAGGACGATGCATAGCAGCAACGTGACGGCGCAGATTGTCCATCCTCGTGAAGGACATGCCGCACTCCATGCATGGAAATTCGGCCCCTCTGTGAGCCGAACGCATGTGGCGGGAGACATTCCGCTTCTCCGAGAAGGCTTTGCCGCACGTTGCGCAGGAGAATCGCTTCTCGATATTATTCATCGTGATCTATAAACCAAACAGTGCGTATTAACGCAAGAAATAATTTTTGAAACATTTTAAATAATTTTGAGGTCAGTGACTTGGATGGTCTGAAATTTATTCACAACTCTACACTACTATTGCTTCCATGAACACACTACTAGTGAAATATAGGCTTTATGTCATATGAAGAATCCTAATTGTATCACTGGTTTAGCTATTGCTACAGAATCTCAGCATTCGGTATGCGAGTAGTATTAGAATAGGTTTTGGGCAATAAAAAAAAAAAAAATCCAAACCACAATACTGTTGCATCTATCGTTACAGAAACTCAATATTAAAAGAGAATTTACGTTCAGTATGCAAGAACACTAAGTGAATATGGGTTATAGGTAAGATAAAAAAAAAAAATAACCATAACCGCATCACTGGTTCAAATTATTGTTACAGGAATTAGATATTAAAATGTTATGCAAGAGCAAAAGTGAAAAGAATTCAAAACTTTTATAAAATTAAAATAATTAGTTTAAATATGTGAAGTGTTGTAGAATCTCCAAAATAGCATTACTAGTTGAATTATTTTTACGGAAATTTAATATTAGAATAATTATTTTTCTTTGGTACATTAGGGCAAATGCTAAAAGAATTAAAATATTTAGTCTCAATATGTGTTACGTTAATGTGAAGTGAGTAATACATCGAGCTGGTTCGTCTGGTTTTAAAAAAATGATATGCAATGCCAAAATGTAAAAACTTAAATTAAATTTAAATATTTAGTTTAAATATGTGTAATGTTGTAGAATTTCCAAAACTGCATTACTAGTTGAATTATTTTTACGGAAATTAAATAATAGAATAATTATTTTTCTTTGGTACAGGAGGGCAAATGTTAAAATATTTAGTCTCAATATGTGTTACGTTAATGTGAAGTGAGTAATAAAAACTATGATAATTTCACTCTTTCACTTTCTTGGCTAAGATGAAACAACTAAAAACAAAATAAAAGGAAAAACTAAATTTATTTATAACTAGTTATTGTAAATAATGAGTAATACTTACAATTGAATAGAAATATATCCAATCACTAACACAGGCACAATCACGGACACTGGCACTGGTAGTCGGGAGCGATGCGCTGAGACGACCGAACTGTGTGAGGAGCGGCAGTGAACTGGCGTAAAGATGGCGGCTATGGAAGGGACGCGATGCCAGTGATGGGAAATAGTAGACGCGCTATTGTGTAACTCGACAGATGGTGAGCGGTCGTTCCCACGCAGGGGTGAGGTTTATTGTCTTCGGCTCCCCTATCTGTGGAATGTCGCACCTGGCTGAGGGTCGGGTTGCAACACCGCAGGTAGTCCTCGGGGGGGGGGGGGGGGGCTCGCCGGGAGCTCCTCGGGGGGGGGGGGTCAGCCACTTGGGTGGTCGGTGCCAAACCCGTTTTGGTGTGAACAAAGGCGAGCGCCAGGTGTTGTCCCCACTCCTCGCTCCCTTCCACCCGCCGTCGATCCACTCTCATTCACAGCCATCATGTCGTCCTTGTTGGAAGTGTCTTATGATGACGCGCTCGTCGCCGTGGCCGAGGAGGTTGAGCGAGCCGTTATAGAGGAGGACGCCCTCCTCATCGCAGCTGCAGAGGAGGCGGAGGCAGCGGATGCGGTGGCAGCAGCGGAGGCGGCAGCGGAGGCGGCGGCGGCGGAGGCGGCGGCCATGGTAGCCATGGCGGAGGCGACGGCGGAGGCTGCGTTAAAGAATGGGACCCTCCACGAGCTGGAAGAAACCCAGCGTCAGATGGAAGAACTATTCGACGCGACCTACTGCGCCCAGCCGCAATCGCCGGAGCAGTGGGCCGACTATTATAGTCTGTCGGCCCAGCTCACTGCTATGGAGGCCGCCATCGCCGCGAGGAAAACCAACTAATTAATAAATGTTTTTCCTCTTCCTCCCTTAGTTTAGATTAGCTGTAGTTTTAGTCGTAATTGTACATAAATAATTGTAAATAGACAAAAAAAAAATTAATAAATAAAAAAAAATAAAAAGAAAAAAAAAATAAATAAATAAATTAATAAAAAAAAAAAATTAAATAAATAAATTAATAAAAAAAAACCTGTACTATTTTCGGGGGGGGGGGGGCTCGCCGGGAGCTCCTCGGGGGGGGGGGGGGCTCCTCCTGACAGTCTTCGGCCAAGGTACCCTACTAAAACCTGCTATGTCGAATGATTAACTGGCAACCAAATTTCAGTGGTAGAAAGTACAGTAACTTTTATAACTAATTGGACCAGAAGAAATGATATCTTATATAATTCGGTAAGCGATAATATTAAGACATGCACCATATATACAGTAAAAATTCATTTGTATTTTTATGCTGTATGGAAATGTGACATATGATAGTAGGATTCTTGTTAATTTATTTTTGTATAAATTATCTACTATGTCTATGTATTTGGCACCTCCAAAAAATAAGTTACTTGTAAAAGGTTTAATGTGGCTAAAAACCGATTTATTATTGCAAAGTTGTACACTTCATAATGGGACACGGTGTATGCATATTGTCCATAAGGTAACCTTTATTGTGAAAATTATTTAAATAGGCTACATGAATTTGTTGGCTATGTAACTAAAAATATATTTATGGCCTTAGTTAATTTAATGTAGGCTAGGAATAACATCTTAAAACGTTCATTCAAAATTATTATCAAAGAGCCGGGAGCTGATCTGGGCACGACCTCGCCGGACTCACTAACAATGCAATTGTGAAAACACTAAGCATTTTATTCTAATTTTGTCTACCATGTATTACGAATTAGCTCATTACCTACAACTTTCCTGCTTTAAGTTTGTTTCTAACCTAAATATAAAAAAAAGTTTATGCTTAGTAATTTTTTCAAGTTCTCATTATTATATTTCATTGTAGTATTGTTAAAATTGTAATTCTATACCAATCTTAAAGTAATTTAGTCCATTGTAATCCTTAGTTCTTCCAAATTGCAAATACAGTAGAACCTCGATAGTTCGACTCTCGATAGTTCGACATGGTCCATGACAACTTAACATGTTAATAATGACCGATAGTGTCCATGTTGGAGCCTGACAAAGGTGAAAATGTAAACAAATTGGTGAATGATTTGAATGTTGTTTATGTTAAAGTTCAATTAGGTAATGGTTTCACTAAAATTTATATGTTAAAGTTCAATTAAGTAATGGTTTCACTAAAATTTAGTGTTTCCTAAATTCAAATTATGATTTTTATACTCCCAGTGTTAAAATTACCCATATACTCCCTATAGTTCGACATTTCGATAGTTCGACACTCTCTAAGTCCACAAAGTGTCGAACTATCGAGGTTCTACTGTATATAAGTTTAATTGCATGTTTAATGAGCTGCAATGAACGTTAATGATACAATTAAGGCTGTGAGTGTTAATGAACGCGTGTTTGCCGGCATGAATCGCCAGTTTGTGTTTGTCCTCCAGGTAGTGTGGTGGGGAGACTCCATTGAGCCCCTTGACTCCTGCCAGTTTTGGCGTTCCATGTTTATAGTTGTATGGTCTGAGTCACCTGAACGTTGCTCCAGCCGCGTTTACTTTGATAATGCGGTCGAAGTCAATGCGGCTTCTGGACTCGGCGGACTGGAAGGGGGTTTATCAACAATCGAATGCTCTCGCATTTGATTTTTTTTACTCTAAATTAAATCAGATGGTTGAAAATTCTAAAGTTAGTCTTAAAACTATGCCAGTATATAAATAGTTAAAATCATGGATTACTAACTTTTATCCTTGCGAATTAAGATTTAAAATAAATTATTCAAAAAAGTCAAATGTCATCCAAACAATGAAACACTTTCAAATTATTACGTAAAGTACAGAAATAAGGTTCAAGGGGAAATTAAATTTTTTTTTTAGCATATTACTCTAAAATATTTGAGAATGCTAAGGGGAATTTTTAATCATTATGGAATGAAATAAAAAGTGTTACCGGGCACAATGGAAAAAAGAGTGACATAAGCTGTGTAGAGATTGAAGGTGTCAATATAACTGATCCTAAAACTATACTGGTAATCATGTTTGTTTCTTGCAAATCTATTTCCAAGTTTTGTTTATAAGCGTTGAGCTTTGATTTACAGTAACTAATCTCTTCATTATGGAAATAAGCCACTACGTGTGTTGTTATGGCCTACATTGCTTTTAATGTCACAAACATTTAATCATTAAAAGTTCTAGACTAGATGGGACTCAGAGAATGATTTAGAAGAATTAGCTAACTTTTAGCTAATTCTTTTAAGTGCGATGCAAAGAAATTTTAAAGAAAAAAGCAGACCAAACAACCCCTTAACTTCAATACCATCAATGACCAATAACCAAATAAACTTCAACATAAAAATGTTGAATTTAAGGCAGAGATTAAAAAGGTCTTTGGGATTGTGGCCAGAAATCACAAACAGATTATCGTATTTCCATGCCTATAAAAAAGGTGGTGGTACAAAGGTAAAAGGTAAGGTTTAGGTTACAAGGTTGAAATACATTTAAAAGTTATTTTAATGAATAAAGAAATCAATACTTAATACAGTGTTGTATAACAATTTTGTCTGTATTCCTTTCCTATATAATGCATCAGTAATTGCATGAGTATGTTTTGCTGTATGTTGATAAAGTTCGTCATAATTAACCTTGGTCACCCTTTAATACACTAGTGCCATGACCCTCCATAACAAGTAATATTTCATTCATTCATTCAAGTAATATTTTTTAGTGCCTGTGAATCGCCCATAACACTCAATGTTAATAACACCTCTATACGACGAATCATCTTCATATAAATACCTCGATAGGACGTATTTCGCCTCTCTAACATGCTAGACAATCAATTTCTATAACACGTATTTCATAATTTTTTAACCTCTATAGCACAAATTCTCCCAATGTAACACAAATCTTTCAGTAAATGACCTTTGTAGCACAAACCTAACTTCAGTAGTGCACAGAATCTCTATATGGAACCTTTATCACCTTTCTCATACATTTCCCAGTTTGGACAGATATCATGAAGTAAACAATGTTTTGCTCAGTTCTGTTCTAGGAAATCCTTACCCTACACTTCTTCCTAAAGACACATTTTTAATCAATCAGTTGAGTGTCTGCTGTCAAAACTAAAATCCTATTTTATTGTGGTTGCTTTGGAAAATCGTCTATGATACAATGTGTGTTAAATTTACGTATCAGTGTAGTAGTGAGCAGTGATTAGGGGGAAACACACCTGAAAAGAAAAACAAACTGACACCAATTAATGGTTGAATTTTATGACATATTTTTTCATATAAATAAAAACATTATGTTTTATATGTGTGTGTGTTTTATTTAATGGTTCATTACGTTAATTTTCTATGAACTCTTACTAGTGAGGTTTTATTGAAACTGCACTTACTAAAAAGGAATGATATAAAAATAAAACAAACAAGTTACCTAGATGTTATATGTTTTTATATAATTATAAGGTTTACTACTATTTATTCACTTTGCCTCTGTATTATAATTTTGTTCTTTCTTGTCTGATTGTATATCATGTACTTTGGCGAATAAAGAATTATTATTATTATTATAAGAACAATTATTATTAGTATGTAAAATAACCTTGATAGCACAACACTCAATTACACGAGCACCTTGATAAGACATCTCTTTTGTACGACCTCTTGAGAATAGTCTTATTGAGGTTCTACTATATTGAAAACCATGCAAATTTCTAATTGCTAACTAATATCCTGTTCAAACCATTTTTAGAATGCTATTATTTTACAAAACTTTATATAGAATAAAATTCAAATAGAGCAACTTGTTACCAACCTCTTGTTATATCCTTGTCAGGTTACAAAAAAATGTTCATCCAGGTGAAGATTCGTTAACAGATCATAAGGAAAACTCAAATTATTGTGGGACATCACTATTTTTTTTTTTTTTTTTATTTCATGGAATGATCTTATTTATAAAGAAAAATTGCAAAATTAAAGCTTTAAGATAAGCAGATGAATTAGTTTGTTTTTAATATATACAGTAAAACCAATAAAATTTTTTATTTTTATTTTCATTTGGATGTTGAATAATGTACATATTATACTTGGTGTAAGATATAAGAATGTATGATGACACTATTTATAGTATTTTAGGTACAAGAATAAATAAAGATATTTTGAATTAAATTGAATTCCTGCAGTATTTTACACAATATGTAGCTGCCCGTTTGAACCGACTTATTAGGTTGCCCAACTTATGTCTGGTATTGCAAGGGCAGGTCAAAAGATGCTCCACTAGATGAGTGGACTTAATAGGAAATCCAAATGGTATCTGAAGTTGAGCTCACTTATATTTAGTAAACCATCAAATGTACCTATTACACAATAAGGGGGTAGAAATTAGTTAAACACCATAAACATTATAAAAATAATTGTATTGAACAAAGCTTTTTTTGACATTTCATAAATTACAAGTACAAAAGTCAAGAATAAAAAATAGTTTACCTCTCTACTCTGTTCTCAATACACTTAACAATACATTAAAAAATGGAAAAAATGGTTTATACGAAAAAAGGTGTTCTTAGAATCATTTAACTACAATAAACCCCTACAATTAAAGACTTCAATCATTGAACTATACTACTTAATAGTTTTCTATTGCTGAATTTCATCAACAGCAGACACTTCTTTCGTAATTTTTTTGTATTTTAAATAACATGGATGCATGCATGTAAAACAAAAAATTTGTACATAGGTTTAAATATGAATAAATATAAATTTGCAAAATAGTAAATTTTAATATCTAGAGACCTAAACTTTAAATGGTACCATGCTTAGGTCAAACAGTGACTAGTATTGTAGAAGATGTTCATCATAAAACATAGCTAAAACTACTATTTTCCTGAAAACTGAAAAAATTACTAAACTTTGAATTTGTGTTAGTGGAAAACTTTATAGTATTCAATGATTGAGGGCTTTAATTGTAAGGACTTAAGTTTAATACTTCTAAGAACACCTTTAATCACCTAGAAAAAAAAAAAAAAACGACAAAAGAGTAGAAAAGTGCACAAATTTTAAGTTTTTTAAATTTTAGATCATGATGCATTTGTACCTGAGTGTGAAAAATTGGTTTTATCATCAGGCCAACATCCTAAAACAACTATACCAGAAATCGTAAATACCTGATTTAACACGATCAAATCCCTTTTTGAAGACAAGGTTACTGGACTTACATAATTAATTTACAGTGTTTAGTCATAATTAATTTCCAAACAAATCATTCTAAGATGTTAAACATTTTTAACATGTTAAGGCGTAACATTTTTATTTTACAAGTTAAATGTTTTAAACTGAGGTAAATTATTTGTGTAGTTGATTCACCATAAGGGCTGAGCACTAAAAGAAATTAAATTTAGTTTGCTCTAATACAATTTGCTTAACTTATAAGTGTACAAATGCAAATCAAAGTATTGACAAAACTAATATTAATATCATTGCTTCTTAACTCACAATTGTAAAAATGGTAACAAAACTTACCCAAAACTAAGGTTATTATCACTCCTAACATAGTAATGGAATCATTCGAGGAAGTGTGACTAAATATACAAGAGAATATATTGAGAACGATAACTATAAATAACATTTTTGTTCAGAGAACCATAAATTTTATTGGAAAATTTTCCAAAAACAAAAAAATTTATAGCCTAATTATATTAGGCAACAAAAAGTGCCTATTATTCCTACTGTCAACATTTACATGTTAAATATAAAAATACTTTAATATTTAAACATGTTTTGTACTTTAAATTCAATACTTAACAAACAAAACAGAAGGTAACTTTAATTTTACAGGCACTTTGGTTTAGAACACAGCTTAAGTAAAAATATTATTCTTTCTTAAAAAATACATAAAATTTATAATCTTTTTAAATAAAGAATATAAATTAATTCTCCCACTGCTTATTTGAATTATTTAAAAAGACTCCCACTTGTTTTTTAGATTATGAAGCTCAAGGGTCTTTTCGTCTTGTCTTGGATGTTTTAAAACATGCTCATCGAGCATACATTTGGTATAAAATGAAGCACCACAGTGACATTTGAAGGGAGGAGTTCCATGCAAAAGCAGTTGGTGGAATGAGCGGGGTTTGCTTTGAATGAAAAAGCAATGGCAGTGGGGGCATTTCTGGTGCCCACGGCCAGTTAGTTTCCCCTTGAAAGCACTCTGTGCCTGCAAAAAAAGGCAACAATTAATTAACTTGATAAGATTTTGGCGACTTACTTAGTTTGAAATTGATAAGTGTTGGTCCCCTTTCACCATAAGGTCTCGTATCCAAGGGCAAGTTCTTTACTTAAAAACATGGATGGCCGGGAGGCCTTATTCATTGTGAAAGAGCAGGGGTCAATTCAATTCAAATATCTTTATTCAGACATACATAACAATGTACAAGAAAGCGTCAATACAGAATACATAAATATAGTCAACATGGTAAAAAGAAAAGAAAAGAACTATCATAACATACAATATTTGTGGATTTTAAAATGTTCTTGGTTGACTTGCCTTGTTTTAATTCAAACATAATACAAATGGCATTTTTTGTAGCTTCAATATCCCATTCATATTTATGGTTTTTTTTTAGAACCATGTAGGGCAGAGCAAAAGGAAATTCGAGAATGAATGCAGGATGTGGGGAAAATAACTATTTTGTAATCAATAAATAAGTTTTTAAATCACGGTAAAAGGACTTTTTAAGATCCAGACATGAATATTTTTAGTTTATATATGTAACGGTTCCTCTAGAAACTCGGGATTCTGGTAGGATTGACAAAGTAGGTAAAAAGCCTTACCATGCTGCCGTTCGGGTGAGCAGTGCGGACATGAGTCAGGAAAGCATCACAGTCTGGGTACTCTTCCGTGCACTCCATGCATAAGTAATCGTGCGGTCTCCTGTTTGTAGTCATGTAATGCTCCAATTTGAGATGTTTTGAGAGGCTGAAACACAAAGCAATAATTCATTAAGAACAAAGAGTAGGAAAATAGCTTTTTTAGTCCAGTTGAGTAGTTAAACATCAAAACCAAGTTCACAATGTGATTGTTTGATGTGTTAGGTCCCTATTGCTGAAAAATAAAAAAATCCTCTAACGAATAAAAAGCTTTTTTTAAGTAAAAACTTCTTAAGCTCGCTCTTAAACTTACAAACTGATGTTAAATTTCTAATTTCAGTTTCTATACCAATGCCTAAGAATCGGTGGTATCGAGAATCGACTCATCCCTAATTTGTAGGATACAATTCAGTAAATCTTTGTATTTGTAAGTACCTGAAAGGACTATAATAAAAACGAACATTAAATACATAAAAATACTTTACATACAAGTCGTACATGAATGAAAATCTTTTAATCCGACCTAATCTAAATAGGCTCTAAACATAATATGAGGGAAATATCACAAAACCATATGATTTTGTACATTTTATGTCAGAATCAGTATCGAATACAAAGACCCCAAGTATCGAGTATAGACGATACCCTCGATACCGCAGTATCAAGGGTATTGTGGAATCGAGAATCGGAATCGGCCCATCACTAATTATATGCTAATACTTTGCTATCTTTATCCCAGTCTGTCAGTCAAAATGTTTTAAGAAAAGTGTAATTATTCGCATATTTCCATTCTTTGATTTCATATGGTCATCGTCATCACTATTACACCAGGAATTTCAACACATTACAATACCCAATTCATAGAACGACTTAACTAGAAAAATCACCTTCTTACTCTTGTTTAAAGATCTACAACAGTTTCGCCCACAGTATTTTAGAGGAACCTTCAATTAAAAAATTCAAAAAGCTGGCCAAAAAAAAACTGCTCAAAATAGTCTCTCTGAGTCCTCAGGGCACAGGGGCTTGACAAACGCATGTTTCAAATAGTGTTGTCTGTGGTACCAATAACTTTTGAATCGGACCTCCGGTTTTGATGAAATTTGGTATAAAGTTGTACGACCAGGTCTATTTTCATGAGTTCACAAACCAGCATGATCGGGTTATGTGAATGGGATTTTATGGAGTTTCAAAGGGGTTAAAATGGGTTTTTGGCATTTTTGGACTTAAATTTTCAAAATTCATTAATTTCAACTAATATCATTTAAAAGAGCTTAAAAACAAACAACTTGGTGATATCAATTTTTATAATTAGCTTAACAGATTCTGGAGAAAATCTAAAAATATGTTTCCCAAGTAAATATTATTCGAAATCAATAAAACCCTGTGTCTCGCTTATGACGTAACTTGGTAAAATTTGGTATGTACATTCACTAGGTAGGGTTTAACTGATATTTGCTTACAACACTGATTTTGTTATATGGCGGCAAACTTACGCACTCACCCCCATGGTTTTTATGGGGGAAATTAAATGACAAATGTTGATATAATTTGATATTTACCTGATCTAACCATTACATTTCCTAACAACATCTCATGGCAGCAAGTCTAAATACTCATTCCCATGGTATTTATGGGAAAAAAACAAAATCTCAAATTTCTTTGGAAATTCGCTGAGTACGCAGGTCAGCTGCGATGGGGGTATTGTTTTGTTTTAACACATACAAAATAAGACTCATGTGATTTAGATTTCAGCATTCCGTTAAGACAAGTTAGTGACACGACTACTGCCCAAGCAAACTTATGCATGAAAGTCACTAGACATTGTAAATAAATAAATCAACAAACCCTTCAATACACAAAATTCTAGGAAAAATGGTATAGGACTAAGTGATTTTTAACGTACATTTTTTATTATACCCTAACACAAAAAAGTTGCCATGGAAAAAAACTTTTATCAGGACAGCAAATAAAATAAATTGTGTATCTCAGATTACCCCGCTATTTTATTCATATTATAATTCTGCACGGCTTTTCTCTAACCTTCTTTGTATCTCTTCCGGTTTATCATGTGACAAAGTAAGTAAAACAAGTACAATAAAAAATTAAAACCTATTATATCTACTGTCCTCCATGTAAATACAAAAAAAATTTCATTAGTTTAGGAAAATAGTCTTCTCTATGTAATTACAACAACATATATTTTGCTAAGCGACAAATTATTTATTAAAGGATAATAAACAATACCTTTGCTCGTCCTCAAAATCCATGAGACAGACTTTGCACTGATGAACATCGAGTGTTATGTGGGTGGCATTATGGGAGCGTCTGTCGTATTCCGAGATGGACATTTCTTTACAAATTTTGCAAAAGTAGAAAGCATCTCGGTGTTTTCTCTTTTCATGATTTGATTGATCTTCCCTGAAATATAAAAATTGTTATAAACAATAATATTCAAGCTTTTGAAATAAAATTAAAATCAAATAAATAACTGTGACAACGGCAACAAATATCACATGATTTTGGACTTTTCATAAAATCAGAGTCATATAATTAGCTTTTATGACTTAACTTTACAACTGTTTTTTGTTTGATTATATTGTACTTGTGAGTGCCAAAACTTTAATATGCAATCAAGCTGGCGCAGATTATAAGCCTAATCAATTTAGCAGCTGTTTTATATATTATATACAGTAGAAACTCCCTTATCCGACCTCCTGATACCCAACCTAGTGACCTAGTGTCCGTGATACCCTCGCTCCCGTCATGGCTGAACCTGTCAATGTGGAAGACTTATTCTACGCACTATGATTATTGATGTATAAAGTGCTCTGACTATAATCTGTTTTCACCCAATACACTGTTTGTGTTTAATGTGAGGCTACGTGTGTGACAATGACAACTCAAAAGCGTTGAACAGCATCAAAATACTTCACAAATGGCTGTACTGTGGGGGAAAAACAGAGGGACATTTCTGAAAGTCAAGATTGACAAAATTAAAACAAAAAAACATCACTGAATTCATACATTCTCATATTATTTTTATAACAGTAAATATTTAGATTAAACTATTCGTTATTTGTAGAGAAAATTATGTATAAATATTGTAATTTTTCAGTTATTATACATATCTTGATGTTTCAATTCTAATTTCTTATACATGTGTTTAAGTTGTATTACAATACTGTATAGCTGTTTTTCTATCTAGAAAATGTGTTTTGTTTGCTCCTCCCAATATCCGACTTTTTGGCCACTGATGGAACTGGGCCATGGTCGTGTTTGGGAGGTTCTACTAAATATATACAATTCCCCCCCCCCCCCAGAAAATCTTCCAAAAAAACACTTTTGACCATTTTAAATCTCTTAAACCCCACCCTTCTCTGTGGATTTTGAAATTAACCTGAAGCACCTGCCCTACATCTTTGAACCAAATTAGTTTTTTCAAAATTTATTGTGAAATGGACGCAAATATAAAAGCGAGAGATAGATAACAAGGGTTTTGCATCTGGAAATTTTTGCATCATGGAAGCAAAGGTCTTACTATGACTATTACTGAAACAGTTCCTTTCATATAAAAAAGGTAATTTTCTAAGAAAACAAGATATAATTCAGTAGTAAACTAGGCCTAAACCTTTTTTCTGTTTCGTTAAGTTTCACGACTGTCTGAAAGTAAATACAGTTACTCTTTATATATTGAGAAATTAAAAATAACTCAAAATTTGTGCTGAAATTTAATTGTATAGTGTCTAAAGGTGGGTAAATACTGCAATATGTCATCAACAAAATATAAAATTACTGTGCAAATGGTGCATGCAGAAAATTACTGTGCAAATGGTGCATGCAGCTATAAACTGGGGCAGTGATGACATAATGGGAAATCCAGAAATAGTACATATTTTATGCCAGTGAATGAACAAGATTGTAAGAAAAAGAGAGGTCATTTTCAACCCAATGCTTTGAACGCCTATCTTCTATCTACGATTCTTATTTAATACTCCAACAGTCAAAGCAATTTACAATAAAACAGTTTTAATCTGTTACTTAAACGGTTAATCAACTGCAATATGAATAAAATAATAAGTCACAGTTAAAATGAGGAATGTGTATAACTTTAAATATGAAATACTATATAAACTTGAATATAAAAATATGGTATTAAAACCAACATGAACACTTAATCGTAACAAGTTTCACAAGTAATCGCACTCTTAGTGTTGGGAAAACGGATTAAGTTAATGTAAAAATAAAACTTACATTGTGAAGAACATTTTATTGCAAACTCGGCAGGTCGGTAGATCAAAGGAGGCACCTGGTATCGAATGGAAAAGCTGAAATAATATAAAAAATGTTTTTAAGACTATTAAAATGTCCATAAAGCTTTTAAAAACTAACCCAATTTCATAAAAAAATTTTGTTTCCATAACATTTTCCGAAACTACCATAACAAAGATGATAATTTACAGTTGATTTTTCTAGTCAAATACCCATCAAAGTTGGATGGCAACAATCTTGAACCCTTGTAAAGTTGCATGTTTAAAATCTTTAATGGGTTATTTAATTAATCAAAGTCTCTATAAAGTTACACAAATATTACTCATGCTGAATGAATGTTTACTATAATATGAGACTGATCAGAGATTGGCCTATTTCGCTTTGACATTTAATAATCATCCAAAAATAATTATGTGGCTTCTTATAAAAAAAATATAAATTAAAATAAATAAAATAAAACTATTATGTTTCCATACCTATGTACAGTTGAATTTTCTATGTACAGTTGAATTTTTGACACAAGAAGCGGTCAATATTAGGTGGATTATTTTCGACAATGAACTTCTTTTGTTCAAAGTAGAATCATGTGTTTCTACTTGTCAAATATTGAGGTTCAATCAAAACAAACATACTGTCAATGTACATATGTTTACTGTATATGTCTTGATGATAAACAAAGACATTACATGATTGACAGGACACACACTTATTTTTTATTATGCTACAAATAAAAGAAGTTCAGCATCAAATACAGTCTTTTAAATCTCGGCCGCATTTAATAAAAAAATTGAAATGCATAACCAAACTATAAATATTCATTATATTATAAATATTTATAATATAATAAATATTTGCCTCTTTTCAGAAAGCTGGGAATTTTAACTTTTCCTTCTCTCTGTATCCTCGAAATTTTGCTCCACGTCCACAATAATATAAACAATTTTTCAATATATTTTCCTCGTCACAAATACTGTACAAGAAACAAACATGTTTTAAATTATCCGATCCATAGAACCTCAGCAATAAAAAAAAGCCCCTTTTACACATGTCTAAAATTTTACAACAAAAGACCAGAAAAATATAAATATCTCAGCAGTTCAAATTTCAAAACTAAAATTCGTACCATTCTTTTAACAAAATGTTACTATTCACCAACTGAGTTTTTAAATGACTCAGATTTTTAGTATTGTGTACTAATTCATTAGTTGGGCCTATATTTTACTCAAGTGGATGTATTAGATTTTAAGATGGACTATGGACAAGACACCAGTTACTGCTATTGTAGCATCTATTATGTAACGTTTTTGTGTCAATAAAGGTTTTGATTTTGATTTTGATTTATGATGTCATAAATTAACAAGGGGACTGAGGCCTAGCAGGATAGGAAGTTGAAAAAGTTTCAAAGTATAAAAAGTGTGCGAGATGTCATAAACAATAATAGGGGTTTCGTCTAGCAGGAAGAAGGAACAGACAAGTTAGACGATACCTTCAGTCAGAGTAAGGGGAGGTGAGAGAAAAGGCTTAAAGTTTGGCCAGTGTGTCAGATCAGGTGTCAAGTTAGCAGGGTGTTTACTGCCAAATAAATATAAAAATCAGTGACTTTTCGCTGACTTTTGGGTATGAAAAATGTTAAAAATCAGTAATTTATATGTGGTTTATTTAGAAAGTTTTGGGGGGAAATTGTTCAAGTCGCAAAACTTTTACTCACTATCACATTTTCTCAAATCACAAAATACACAAAAAAATCACCATCGCTCATTCTGAATTCATGCTCGGGATTCCAAATCATCTTGCGACCAATTTTGAATTTTTGGATGAAAGAGGTGCAAAAAACCTTCACTCTGGCTTATCGACACTGTGCATTCCTCACCGAAAAACAACAGTTTTCAATCGATCTTTTGTAGTCACAACTTGTCGTCTCTGGAACTCTTTGCCTTACTCAATTAAGTCCATCGAATCCCATCCCCGGCTGACGGTGGCGTTGAAAGAATACTATCACAACCCGATGGCCGTGGCGTGGCGGGATGGCGTGCTCTAGGCTTAGGTGTGGCAGTGTGTGAATCAGTGTGTGGATGTGAGCGATGAAAAGTATTTACTACATGTCTATTGAAAAATCATTATTTTGGCAATGTGTGCGATCATGAGTTTTGTCTTAATTACCTGATTAGAAAAATAAACGTAAAACTAAAGTAAACATTACAAGGAAAAATTAATTCTCCAGAACCGAAAGCATAAAGTAATACTTTAAAGTAATAAAATAAAATACAAAAAAAAGTCTTTCTAAGCAGACAGTAGAGATTAAACTTTGTAGAAATAAAAATTCTATTAACATTCAAACAAAGCAGCTTTATGAATGTGGATACGCGTTTATTTGATCAGAGGATGTGGTAATGAAGGCATTTGGGGTAAGAGAGAGGATATCACCTTATTTTAAAAAAATTTTACAAAACTTCAAAACACAATAGAGCAATTTAGTTATCAAGATGACGCCAGGATCTTACTTTGTGATACACATATTACGTACAAGTGACTTTTACTTGCATTTAACACTTTTCAAGCAAAGTTTATAAGGTTTACACAAAAATTCCCAACTTATTCACAATTTCATGGTTTTCACAGTCAGCTGGACACCCTGTATATTTATAGAAGTTTCTCTAAGAACAAACTCAAAAAAGTATCCAGGGATGTTTTAGAATACTGCTTAGTATTCATTTAACAATGCCAACCTGGTCTGATTGGCCTGGTTGGGTGCTCACGGCCACCTCGAAACTCAGCCCAGGCGCTGAGATTTGGGCCACCTCCACCAAGCCAGAAGTACTTGCCTCGCTTTTCTCTTCTTCTTTTGATCCATGCTTTAGTACCGTGTCAGCCATAGCCAGCAACTCCTCGACTATTTCACCTTCATTCACAGGCTAAAAAAATAAGTTATTTTATTTAAAATTTATTTCAAAATGGCACTGTTGTGCGTAAATTAGCTGTTTTAGGTTGAAAATATCTGGACTGCACAATCCAGATGATCAGGGTGTTATCATGAGGTACCGTGAATTGGGATGCAAAGCACGCTCGTTCATCCCAAAGTTGTGTACGATTGTTTCAGATGTCAATAAATTTGGATGAAGCAGAGTCGCCCATAAGTAGTTTTTGACGTTGCGAATACCAATAATTATGGTAAAATTCACTATAGTTAACCCTCCGGGTGTTAATAGTCAATTTTTTGACTGTTCATCAGCAGGTATGAAATAGGTTCAATCTTTTTTGTAGTTCCGTCTCAGTCTGAATGGAATAGAATTTTGTATCACTGTAAACTGGTTTCAAGCTTTCTTTCAGTGGTTTTAATTTATTGTTTATAGAATATTGACAACTCATAAATGACAAATAAATATTGGTTGCCATCCACTAAAATCATAGTCACCGAAATACACAATTAACCAATGGTTTTGAGTTATAAGTAATTAATATGTTTCAACTATTTTGCAAAGATAAATATAAGTAATAATTAGCGATCTTTTCCTAGCTTGGTTTCACATGTGTTCTTATAGGGTTAGAGTATTGACCAAATAACATTTTTTCAAAGTATTTTTTTCATATGCGTATTTTATATATTATTTATTATTTTATATATATATATATATATATATATATATTTAAACTGGTACACAAATAAAATTTTCTTTGTTTTGTGCTTTTTGATTATAGTAAAGGATAGTTTGAGAGGTAGGTTGGATAGTGAAAAAAGAACAGCAACATGGTACAGTAATTATAAAATAATTATCTGAGACCAAAAATTGGTTTGAATTACCTTTAACTAATAATGTCACTTAAAAATTTAGTTAGGTAACCCATAGTTAACTAATTGTTTTATTTAAATTTTCATAGTACATTTTCATAGTAGTTTCATTTTCACTTAACAAAGGTTATAATAATTAAACAATTAATAAATTATTCTTTGCGACCCGGCCCAAACTTGAAAAAAGAAAGCCCGTAGACCCCTAAATAAAAATTTTAGGCTGGTAATTTATAGTAAACTAATCAGAGTGTAAAAATTTCAGGAAATGAATGCACAAAATCTTTAATAAAACACATCAAATACAATATACATACTAAAACATAGAATTTTTCAAAACAGTATTAAAAAATGAGTATTGTATACCGTATTTAAAAACCAATATGCTGTTACAGTGCAAACCAATAAAAATCATCATCGCCTTTCCGCGTAGTGCTGGTGCAGTCACGAGACTGACATTTGGGGAGCGGATGTGCATTTCCTGCTCCCCTTCCGCTTTATTCCCATGTTAATTCTTGTACTGCCTCTCCAATCCCATCAAGTAACACAGATTATAAAGAGGCGCCTGGGGATACAAAATGTGATACGTTCGTGTACTGCGGGCACTATCAATAATAAATTGAAAAGTCTAAAACAAAGAAAATCATGAAAGTTTTTTTTAGACGAATAGTTTGGACTATGGAGTATATTTACCTGAATATATTAGTCTGAATGTCACCAGGTCAGATGAATGAGTGTATGTTAGTGTAAACTGTATCATGTTTGTAGATGAAATGCTGCACGATGCACACAACAAGGAAGTAGATATACCTTAGACCAGTGGTTTCCTACAGGTGGTCCACGGACCCATGGGGTCCGCAAGCCATGCCAGAAGAGTCCGCAAGATATGCAACTAGATGGCCGAATAGTTTTTATTTTTTCATGCCAGCCTTTCGAATGCGCGCACAGCCTGCTTGCAGCCGACAAGCGACCGCCAACTCACATTTTAGACAAGCCGACAAGCGACCGCCAACTCACATTTTAGACAGTCAGCTATTCTAGATGTATCACTAGTGCAGTTGCAGACTGTGTAGTTAACATAGGCATGATAAATGGGTATAGTGAGAAATCGGTAAATGATTACTATTAATCGGTGACAATAATAATTTTAACTGTCAATGCAGACTAAACATAGTAACATACTGGCCTCAATTCACCTGTAGTGAAATGTTTTGGATAGCCTATCAGAATATGATCCTTCTGGTTACTGTATGGACATTATGAAATTTCAAGGATCTTTTTCACTTTTTTTTGCATTACTAGGCCAATTTTAATTTAATTATAGAACTGTTGGGGATAGGAATACTTGAAGAACTTCTCAATCACACTACTGCTCTCATTCTCAATAATTTCTTATCACACTGCTGGTTATAAGTATTTTAATTCCAGAAGCTTTATAAAACAGTTAGTGTTTAAAGTTATTTTTTGTAGAAATTTACAGTTTGCACATGGTAATTTAAATGGATCGTTGGTTTAAAAGCAGATCCTTAAAACGAGATAGGCCTACAGATGAAAATGCATTTGACACTGATGTATAGATGGACGCACTCTTTATTTCCACAAAAACCGGTGACTTTTATAATTTTACATTTACTTATTTTTCACATGTTTTGAAAAATAATAACGAGAAAAGTTGAACGCCAAGTTTAAGTTCTGACTTTTTTTTTCAAAATGGCAACCTTAGTTCCTATAACAAAAATAAAAACTTATATTTTGGCTCTTTTCATGTACTTGGTACTGTGATATGTCAATGCACTGACCATGCATTGGTACTTTATCAGCGGCTAAGCTCATTGTAATTAAGAGGGTGGGGGGGGGGGGAGGGATGAGAAAAATTAACAACTTTAGGTTTTGTAGGGAGTCCATGCCTTACACGATGTGAAACTGACTTTCAATTAAAATTCTTCAAGTAAATTATGGTACTGTATTTATACATAAAAAACAAACCTCATCTGGCTGTTGTTCTACACTTTGGAAGTTTTCATTTCTAGTTCTTGAGTCCTGATTGTCTGATAACGTATTGTCCTGATTGGCTGATAACGTATTGTCCTGATTGGCTGATAACGTATTGTCTTGTTGAGGGGGTGTCATTAGTACGTCAAATGTGAGGTCACCAGTGAGGTCACAAAAGTGCTCTGAAAAATAACAACATACTGTATCTGTGTATTTTTTTTAATTGTTGAAGTTGAAGATTGTATGGACCCTAAAAGTTACATTTAACAGTTATTTTCTCGATACTTAACCTAAGTATCGAGAAAAAATATGACTATTTAAAGTATTTAAGGCTTGCAAAACTTCAAAATGAATTTTCAATAAAGATATATGTACAGTACAGGGTCATTGAAAAAGAATGTCGGGATTTTAAAAACACGTTGAAGCAAGGCCTCTAAACCTAAAAGAATAATTTATCAGGGTGTCTAGTTTATTTCTCTTTCAAAATTCAAGACTAATTCCAGACTTTTTCAAGACTTCTTTAGTTTTTTCAAGACTATTACACTATCTGACATATTAATTTCTATTTTACATTTTACAAAATTATTTATACAGTTGCCGCTAACATATTTGTTTTAAAATAGTATACACATACCTTCCGTCAATCAGCTCAAATTTTATTGTTGAATATAATCACTACATGTTTTGACGAGAATACGACATTGTCAAGTGATACAAGAACATACTATCCATTTAAGGATTGGTCAAGGATCAAAATAGACAAACTGAACTGTGCTTGTGATATGTTTTGTCTATTTTAATCCTTAAGACCAATCCTTTGATGGATAGTATGTTCTTATATCACTTGACAATGCTGTATTCAAGGCAAAGCATGTGGTGATAATATACAACAACAAATTTGAGCTGTTCGACAGAAGGTATGTGTTTACTATTTCAATCTTCAATAGCAGTTCAGCGGATAATAAATTTTAGGCTTCAATAGCAAATCAGCGGCTAATACAATGAATCTTAATATTTTTTGTCAAAAACTATTAAAATGAAACCATAAAATTCTAACAAATTAATAATAAGCAATATTAATTCTGCAACAACATTGAAAATTACAATGTTTTAAATTAAAATAATGCACAAGTGTGTAATTCTATTTTTATTAAATACTAGCTATGTGCCTGTCCTTCGTAGGGCTGTTTAGTTTTTTATTAAAATAAATAATATAAATAATTCCACAAATTCAATAGTGATATCACATTTATAGAAAACGTAAAAATTGAATATATTTGTTAATAATTAAAATGTTGCTTCTCCTTGTTTTTCTTTAGCTTGTAGGCCAATGATAGTTAACACCATTTTTAGGCCATTCTTCAGCATACACTGAATCAAGAGTCAATACCAGCGTCTCCGCACAGTGATCGCGAGCATTTACTGTGTACAGTCGCAAGCGTTTTGATTGGGTTAATAAGCGTCTCCAGTTAGCAATCTTGATCGGCGATCACGAGCGTCTCCATAATTAAAATTTTTTATAAATTTCAAGACTAGAAGGTAAATTCAAGACTAATTCCAAACTTTTCAAGACCATTGTTAAATTCAATACTAATTCAAGACTTTCCAGATTTTCAAGACTACTAGACACCCTGATTTATTCACTGTTTGTAAACTGTATTGAGACAGTTTTGTTGGATGGAGGGAAAATAGCGGCCACGTGACCTTGACATGCGCAGAACTGATACGCAGTGAAGCATCACATACCTAATGGTTGGATTGGCAGAGCTGCGCCTATTCCTTGGCCCCCCAGAAGTCCAGACATTACTCCTTTCGATTTCTTTTTCTGGGGGTACATAAAGAACGTAGTTTATTCTGAAAAAGTTCGTGATTTGGTGCATCTGCGCGAGCGCATCTCTGCCGCCATCGCTACTGTAACCCTAGAGATGATTCAACGAACTTGGCAAGAAATTGACTACAGATTTGATGTCTGCCGGGCAACAAATGGAGCCCACATTGAAACTTACTAAGGTACCAAAAAAAAAAAAAAAAAAAAATTCTTTTCCCCTGTATATTTACATTATAAAATGAATAAAATATCTTAAATATATATATTTTTATATTTAATTAAAATCCCGGCATTCTTTTTTGATGACCCTGTATTTCTAAAACATCTTTTGAGAAAAACAACCTTGATTTGACTAGACAGTGCTCAGTGCTGCAAAATGTTTTGGCACTGGATTATTCAACAACTTTTGATACAGCAAGACTCTTCTGTACAAATTTATTTTAATACTCTACATAACCTGTTTAAACTACAGTAGACTCCCTCTTAACCAGCCACCTTTTAACCTGTTTCAGCT